>OY754308.1:46327777-46927777 GCA_963573325.1 Astragalus glycyphyllos | reverse complement strand
AGGAGAGATTTGCAACATCATGAAGAACATTTTCAAGCTTAATAAGGAAAGCTAATCAGATGCGGTTTTACCTGGGTAGAGGGATGTGGGAACGAACCAGCCAACTGGGTGGCTAAGATGGTCGCTTCGCGCTCCCTGCTGCTGCTGTGGACTGTTCGTCCGCCAGAAGTGGTGTTTGATATGGGCTTCCTGGTTACGGTTCGAGGGTCGCCGTGGTGGATGTAGGCGGTGGTGTTGTGTGAACCCTAGAGTCTTCTGGAACTCGATGTTATTTCGTGTTCTTTCTCTCTATGTACTTTTTTTTATATAGAAAATTATTTAGAGACATTCGACACTTACAAATGTAAATTACAATTACCTTTTAGATACAACGCATGTCATGCTCCAAGGCCAATCCATTGGGGGTTGTTCTCTATATACTTGCTAAGTTTGAAGAGTATCGAATCTGGTTGTACTTTGAGAATGTATTTTGTATCTTTATTTGCGTTTTTCTTTACGCTGGGATGGCCATGCGGCCCCTTGTTATTGGGCTGCTGATACCCCCACCATTAGACACCGGGTTGCATTTTTTATACCCTCACCAATGGACCCCATACCCCCATCAATTTCGAATATCCCAAAATACCCCTCAAATTTATTTCACTTCTCGAAGTGTGGACCACAATTTTTTACCGGCAGATTTATCCAGTAAAAAGGTAAATCTGTTATGCATTATTTCACTTTTAAACGGATTTATCTTTTAAAATGATAAATCTATTGTTTAAGTTATTTGACAAACGGATTTATGTTTTAAAAAGATAAATTTGTAGTTTTGGTCAAAAAAAGATAAATTTGTAGTTTTGGTCAAAAAAAGATAAATATGTAGTTATTAAATTTTTTAACAAACGGATTTACCTATTAAAGCCATAAATCCGTTATTGTGTTTTGTAAAATGGATTTACCTATTAAAAAAGATAAATCCTTTAACAACTAATGTATCTACTATAGATAAATTCGTTGTACAAAATAGAATAACGAATTTATCTCTTAAATACGTAAATTCGTTATTGGTTAATTACAAAATGGATTTATCTTTTGTATAGATAAATCCGCTTTGTAATAATTAACAACAGATTTATGTATTTAAGACATAAATCCGTTTTGTATTTTTTTGAATTATAAATTTACTAATTTATTTTAAAAATGAAACTGGTATGGATACAAATGAGCAGTTGGCTCAGGAGCATTTTCAACGAAAGTGGTATATTTAATTAATTATTTTGTAGAAAATATATGTAGATATTTAATGAATTAACTAACTACCAATTGTTTATTTTGTAGATATTTTTAACACGCGATGATGTTGTACGCCCAGCGCGTAACTGCAGAGATTAATCCCCCGAGGCCCTAGGTACTAAGATCCATTTAAGGTGTTGACCTCTTTCACCATGTATTTTTCCATACACATTGGCCAGGCGGATCGAACCTGTGACGAAATGATTCAGGAGCTCAAGTATCTACCACTTGTGTTATACCATGTTGGTAACTTAACAGATGATTCTGATTGAGATTGATGTAATATTTAATGCTTTAAGATGTATATAATATGATATATTTTAGATTTATTTATCTTAAAATTGTAATTAAATGCTGAATTTAATTTATTAATTTTTAACAAAACAATTTTATCTCTATATTAGGTAAATTTGTAGTCTACCTAATATAGATTTATACAAATACACCACATAATTGAGGGTAAAATTATAACTTAACCACAAAAGGACAAAAAAGACAATTTATAACAACTTTTTTACTTTTTGCTTTTATGTTTTTTACTTTTTACTCTCTCTCTCTCTCCTTTCTACTTTTTCTCTATTTCTTTCTTTTACCTCTCTCTCTCTCTCTCTCTTTCTTCTAATATCTTTTCTCTCCTCTCTATTTTTTTTCTTTCTTTTCCTTTATTTTTTTTATCTTCTCCCTCTATTTACTCCCTTCTTTCTCCTCTCTTATTCATTTCCTTTTTTATTTCTTTTGTATTTCCTCTCTCTATTTATCTTTATTTTTCTTCTTGGGAAATATTTTATTTCATATTAATTTTTATGGGGTTTTTCATACAGATTTAAATTTATTAATATTTTTCCTGATTTTATCGGAACACTCAATATTAAAATATCTAATTTACCAATATTTTTTTATTTTTGTGTCTCGACAGTTAACAATTACATATTATTGCTATAATATTTTTGTTTTATGACTCAAAATTTAGATTTACTATTTTGTTGAATAAGAAAAAAAGATGAATTTAGATTTACTCAAAATTTATTACTCAAAAAAAGGAATGAGGGTCTTTTTATACTAATTTTTTTATATTTTTGTATTAACATCTATTCTTTATATATATGTAAATTAGCTTTTGAGTCCAGATTAAGAAGCATTATTTGTTCTCAGTATGATTTTATCACCACTTACAATTTCTAATAAATGGACTTCTACAATCTATTTAATCAAAACACATAATACTAAAATCTCTATTTTACATTTTTATACTTTTTGCTTTGGAGTCTCGACGGTTAATAATTACACGTTGTTGTTAAAATCATTTTGTATTTTGACTTTTGATTTCTTGCGCGAAAACATAACACGTCACGGCTATAATCATTTTTTATATTTTGCTGTCATGAATATTTTATTTTTTAAAATGAAAATTTTGCTTTGGAGTCTATACAAGAAAACATTAGACGTTGTCAAATTAATTGTTTTTTATCTTGCTTTTGACTTCCAACGGGAAAACGTTACATGTTAAATTTCCTTGCTTTTGATTCTCAATGGCAAAAGATTACAAGTTATCGGAATACAAATACATCATATTAACATGCTCTGAGATCTAACTAACCATTTTACACTATATTTTACTAATAAACTTCTATTATCTAATTAATCTAAACCCTCATTACTAAAATCCCTATTTTATCCATTGCTATTTTTTGCCACATCACCATATTAAACGTTGTTGAAATACAAATACTTTATATCTTATTTTCACAAATGTCTTTATGTTTTATAAATGATTATTTTACTTTTGACTCTTCACGGGAAACAACTTATACGATTGGCCTTTTGCAATAATTAATAAAGGCATTTTACTAATTTTTCAAATCATTATTTAAGTTTTTCGCTTAACACTTTTAAATCAAAACCGTAACTATTTACTTAGTCATCAAACTACCAAAAATATAAGTACCCATGTGTCGATGGGGGACGGGGCGATGGGGAGCGATGATGGGGGACGGTGACGGGGAGCGACGAAGAGGGGCGGCTACGGGAAGCGATAAACGCTATGGTTGCAACGTCGATGGATTGACTTTAATCATATCTTCTTCCTCTCTCATTTGCACATTCTTTTTATCTTATCTTCATCTCATTTTCATTTTTTTTTCTTCTGATTTTTACTTTATTTTTTAACATTTGAAGAAGGTCCTAACTTTTTTTAACTTTCTGCAACTTAAACTTTTTAGGGCGTAGGGGTAGCTACGGGGGCGCCACGGGGAGTGGCCACAGGGATGAGGCAATCACAATGTTGTAATCAAGGGAGTGAGGCAATCACGGGAGTGGATTCACTTTAAAAGTATCGTCTTTTTCTCTCATTTATTTATTCTTTCATTTTATTTTCATCTCACTTTTTTTCTTCTAATTTTACTCCGTTTTTAAGATTTGAAGCCAACAATATTGACTTTTTTTAATTTTCTGCAACACAATTTTTTTAAGCAGCTTCAAATATAATTTTTTCCATCAGCTTATGCATTTATTTTGTTACATTTTACAATTTTCAATATATTTATGGATTTATAACATAATATAACAAACACAATATCACTCGTGCGGATGCACGGGTATAGTACTAGTTAAATATCTAATAACAAATTTATCTAATAAAGAAATAAATCTGTTTTGAAAAATTGAATGGCGGATTTATCTATTTATTAGATAAATCTATTTAGCAAAATACACAGGGGTAAAATGAGAAGAAAAATATTTGGTGGGGGTATAAGTGCTATAGGTGGGGGTATAAAAAAATGCAACCATACCCCTACACTTCTTATTTTACTCCTTAGCAAAAATTGCAAAATGGATTTATCATTTTAATAGATAAATCCGTTTTGCATTTTTTTAAACTGGATTTATCTTTTAAAATGATAAATCCGTTTTTTATTTAGATATAAAATTAAAATTTATGTTATTTAAATTTTAAAAAAAGGGTAATAAAATCACACTAAAAATCCGCTAAAGAATCAAAACTAATCTAAAAATTATAAAAACCCCACTAAAAATCTAATAAAATCAAAAGGTTATGCAAAAAAGTTTAGATTTTTTGGAGATTATAAAATATTCAAAACATTAATAAAAAGTAGTAAACGATAGAATTTGTGACTTTTAGCCTCGATTTTTTCTGGATTTTCTGGATGTGGTTTCAGGACAATCGGAGTAGTTGCCTGAAAACTGGTTTTTTTGCCTAGATTATCTAGCCGGCATACAACATTGTCACGTGTAAGGAATATCTACACACTGAACATAACCAAAAGATCACAGATATCCATATTTATTTTATTTTTTTAAAAAAAATTAATTATAATTTTTGACAGATTTAAAAAGTATAGATAAATCCGTTTTACATATTTTAAAACGGGATCTATCTATTATTAGCCTTTTTTTACAATATTATTGGTACCCAATATTTATTGGCTTTGCTGATTATTAATCTACACCGGAAATCTGATTGCCCAGGTGGACCCAACTTTGTTACTCTGTATGGTTCTCCCCTCCCAACAGAGTTTTTACCACACCCAAGATTTCAATGCGAGATATTGAGATCCAAGCAACCCTTATTTGAAAAAACTTAAACAGATGGGAACCACCCAATTTATTTAAATACATAGATCTAGGTGTTTGGATCCTCTCCTTTCCTCCTTTCTCTCCATCACAAAATATAAGGGTGGGAGGAGAGAGAAAATGATTTGCAAACTCCACTCCACTTGACGATTCAAGAGAAGAAACAACATCGAAAACAAGTTACTAGGCTTAGTCATTAACTAGAGTAGAACAGAAAATCAAACAAAAGTCGTATCTTTTGATTGAATGATCTGAGCATGAAACAGAAAGGAAAATCTGATAAACTCCAATTTAGTACATTTTTAGAGATATTTTTGGGTCACTTTTAGAGCAATTAAATACTAATTATCTAAATCACTAACCTAAATTTGCTCTTTATTTTGTAGGACGAAGAAAAAGATAAAAAGAATAAAAATCTGACTTAAAGACAATTAAAAGAAGATGTTAGAGCCCAATTAAGTGGACCCACCCACAAATTCAAGGCCACAAATTTATAATGGGCCGTGAGCAAATAAGGCTGGAGATAATAGGCCCACATCAAAGGAAGAGATCCAACGGATGATTGAATGGAATGCATGTTACCCTATGCTCACACCATAAAAGGCTTGCACATGAATTTAAGAGGGGAGCCACACACCACAAATTGGGAGGCTCCGTTGGTGAACAACAAAGGGCTGACGTGGGAAACTTGGGGATCACACAATTGTTTAATTTTATAAATAGGCAAGCCGTCAATTGCAGAAGGGGGGAGAAGCCGTGTTTTTGACAATCAGCCGCACAACAGTAACGCACACAGACAGGAAGGGAGAGAGTATTGGATACATGTTCTTGATACCGTGAGAGAGCTCTGGAGCAGAAAAAGGAGATTAAATACCGAAGATCAGAAATTTCTCAATTTCGGGTTATTTTTATCTTTGTAATTTATGACTCTTAATTTTGTTTCATTGTTCTTGAATACTATAGATACCTAAATCCTCTTCTAGGGTCTTAGGTGGATCTTGTTTGATTAGAGACCTTCTTATGTTTTAATTTATACTTTGAATTCCTGATTTTTATTTCAATTAATATTGTCCTATTGTTTTTTATCACATAATTAGGATTAGCTACCCTTTTCATGTTCATAATCAATTAGTTGATTAGCGACCGTACTGCAATTAGTTGGTGGACCTATAGGATAATTGAGGCTATAATTAATGCATGACCAAACTTTAATTTAGTCTTCCAATCATTCAACCTTTTTGTACTTTATGCTTTTCTTAAATTTAAATTCTAGCATGACCAAACTAGGATTAATTTAGGAAAAAGAATATTAATCGTGAATGACCAAACGGATTAATAGCTTTAGTAAAGGGATTGGAAATTGAATAAAATAAGGGAATTCAGGTAGAATTAGACATAGGGGAATCGAAGCTTGCAAGTGAAACCGCGACCCTAGACCTCTCTCTCCATTTATTAAATCTTGTAGTTTATTATTTGTTATTTATTTACTTTTATTTCTTTCAAGTACAACTCAATTATTCGACCGTCTAAACAATAAATAATTTTAAGTAGTTTGGTACTTGTTAATTAATCCCTGTGGACACGATAATCTTTTATACTACTTCTGCGAAATAGTACACTTGCTCTAAGCGTGTTTTTAACGCAACAAAACCGAAAGAGAGAAGAAGTTTCTGAAATGATTATGTTCAATTGTGAATCAGTTACAAGCACATTGTGCTATTTATATTCGGTTACAATAATTAACCAATCAGGTTATTATCTAACTAGCTTTGGTAATATATTAACTAAGTGTGGTTATTTTAGTTACAAGGCTTTGCACTTCTATATATTATCATTCCCCGGCCCTTCAAACTCAAGGTGGTTGAAGTTGTGCCACTTTGAGTTTGCTTTGAATCTCATTGAAGAGAGTTGTTGAAAGCGGGTTAGTCAAGATACCTGCAAGTTGTGCATAGGCCGGAATGTTGTACCACTAAGTGATTGGCTGCAACCTTTTCACATACAAAGTGTATATCTAGCTCAAAATGTTTAGTGTGGGAGTGAAGCACTGGATTATGATCAAGGTGCACGACACTAAGAGTACCACAGAGTAAAGCGGGCTTATGAAAAGGGACACAAAGCTCTGGCAACAATGATTGAATCCATAGGAGATCTGCAGTTGCATTAACCATTCCACTGTATTCGGCTTCGGCACTAGATCGTGCAACCAGTGTTTGCTTCTTGGACCCCCATGAGACAAGTTTAGGGCCAAGAAAAAGGCAAGAGTCGGTTGTGGAACGCTGATCATCAGGGTCACTAGCCCAATCAGAGTCCGTATAAACACGTAATGAGAGTGCACCATCAATGGAGGCATGATGGATCACCTAGACTGTGAGTAATGGTGCCACTAAGATACTGTAATATGTGCTTGACCACTAACCATTGAGATTCTAGTGGATTTGACAAAAATTGGCACATTTTGTTGACACTATAGGAAAGCTCCAGTCTAGTCAAGGTGATATATTGGAGAGCACCAACCATAGAGCGATACAAGTGAGGATCCTTGAATATATCTGTCGCATGCTTGCTTAGTTTAGTTGTGGATAGCATAGGGTGACAACAGCCTTACAACCAGTCGTATTAGCCCGATCAAGAAGATCTTTAATGTATTTTTGTTGTGTCAAGATGATGGACTCATTGGGTAGGTAGTCAACTTCAATACCCAATAAGTATTCAGGCTTACCAAGATGTTTGAGAGCAAATGTAGCTTGAACTTTATCAACATATACCAAAATGTATAATTGAACCCTAGTGTTGTGATAAATGAAGTGAGAGGGATCACAACGACTTGCCTTAAAACCATATTGGATGAGAAACTTGTAGAGTCGTTCATATCAAGCTCTTGGTGATTGTTTGAGGTCATAGAGTGACCTTTGAAGCTTGCAAACTAATGTTTTATCCTTGGCAACAAACCCGGGTGGTTGTGTCATATAAGTATCCTTCTGTAAGAAACCATTAATAAAAACATTATTAATATCAACTTGTTGAATTTGCCATTTATATGTGATCACTAAAATAAGAAGGACCCGTATAGTAGAGGGTTTGACCACCAGAAAGAAAGTTTCGCCATAGTCCTTTCCCGGTAATTGATTGTAGCCTTTGGCTACAAGCCGTGCCTTATATTTATTTATGGTGCCATCCGGATTTTCCTTGATTCGAAACACCCACTTACATCCAATAGCTTTCCTATCAGGGAAGCATATTTGGTTTCCATGGCTTGGAGCCACTTTGGGTAAGTGAGGGCTTGTTTAACAGATGTGGGTTCAAGCTGAGTAAAATATACTTTGGGCTTTAGGCTGCCTGTGCGTGCTCTTGTGACCATAGGACGGGTATTTGTAGGTGGTGGGGGGTGCGAGATTCATGAGTGAAGGCGGGTCAGGCCTGAGTAATATAGGTTTGGTCATTAGAGAGTTCAACACTAGAGGATTGAGATGTAGGGGATGGGCTGGTTGGGGAATCTGAGCCTGATGGTGCGGGGTGAGTGGGAGGAGTCGGTTGTGGAGGTTCATTTGTAGCAGGCTGAGAATTAGAGAGTATAGGTAAGGTTTGGGCTGGACTTGATGGAAGAGATGTGGAGGGTGAAGTTGGGGGTGTGGGGAACAAGTCATTGAAAGCGAATTTATGTTCATGGAAGATGACATCTTTGGATATGTCAGGGCCGGCCCAACCTATTTGGAGGCCTAAAGCGAACTTTATAATGAGCCCTTTAATAGAGGATAAGATAAAAGTGACAAATATTGAAAGAAATTAAAAAAAAGTTAAATTTTTTAAAGTAAGGAAGTACTATAGAAATTACAAGGCATATAAAAAATTATATGGACGATATTTATAATTTTTTAAATGTAAACTATAAAATAGAATAGAAATTTAATAATTAATATGTGTGTTTCTAGTATATATATTTTATTTATGTTATAATGTTATTTGTTCCAAGTTGGTGCAGTGGTAAGCTTATGCCTTATGTTAGTATCTGTCCTGTGTTCAAATCCAAGATGATAAACAAACTTCAGTTTTTTTTATATTTTAATAATATGAGAAAGCAAAAATAAAAACTCACAAAAAATTAAACCCTCCAAGGGATTTGAACTCCTGACACCGAACGTATAATCTTGCTAAGACGGGAAGACAGAGACCAATTGGCCTACATGTATAGATGTGAAATTGAGGCCCTTTTTGCCTATTAAAAAATATAATTTTTTTGAGGCCCAAAGTGAGGGCTTGGGCTGCCTTATGCTTGGGCTGGCGCTGGGATATGTATACACGGCCAGTGGCACTAAGACATTTAAATCCTTTGTGTTGGGGTGATGGGCCAAGGTTGACACATTGGGTACTTTTGAATTGGAGTTTATGACGATTGTATGGGGTAGAAGTGGGAAGCAAAGACAACAAAGGATTTGAGGTCTTTGTAGTTAGGGACTTGGCTGGTAAGGGCTTGGTAGGGAAAGACGTTGTTTGATAATGTAGGTGTAGGTAGACGATTAATGAGTTGGACGATTGTGGTTAAACTATGATCCCAATAGTGTAAGGGTATGAAAGCATGGGCAAGAAGGGATATGCCCATTTCAGTTATGTGATGGTGTTTGCGTTCAATGGTCCCATTTTGATGTGAGGTATGGGGACATGTAAAACGATGGATGATGCCAATGTCAGTTAGGTGTTTAGTCAAGGGTTTATACTCTCCACCAACATCAGATTGGATGGCCTTATGATTGGCACTATATTGAGTTTTGACTAATTGATGGAATTGGGTGAAGGCATTGAGTGTATCCAACTTATGTTTTAGGAAATAAATTCACGTGTATTTGGTGTACACATCTACAAAGGCAATATAATATGAATATCCACAACTAGAAGGTGAATGGGAAGGTCCCCATAGATCAGTGTATGGGGACCACCATTCACCGAAATGATGGGTTTATTCTCCTCCCAAACTACATACGCAGCATACCGTTGCCTATAGATGTATTCTTTTTCTTTTTGCAGGTATGGACCACTTCATGACCACCAACAGTGACGCTGGATCCGACTCTGTTGTGACTCAGTCGTAGTTTTTTTTATTATGAATAAAAACTAATTGTAATCCTAATTATTAATGAAAAGAAAATTAGTAATGAATACAAAATTGAGTACTATTTAAATTTCTCGAAATATACGATAAGAAAATACATAAGAAAATTATCGAAATACAAGATAAGAAACGACATAAGAAAATTAAACGAAACTTACTTATTTTTGGGGAGCGTGCTCTCCATAATATAAACGATCTCTTCCGGAGTGCGCATAGTTTCGACAAACATCTCAATGAGCTGACGTCCCAATGGGGTGTTACGATGATGTTCCATCATTGCGCGAACATCGTCGTCGCTCCGGATATCCATATCTTCATAGCGGAGAGTGCCTCTTGTAGACATACGCACTCACTACAAGAAATTCGTGCATTACTGGCTGACACAATCCCCCAGTAATGGTTAAAATCGGCCAGAAATAGCACATTACTGGCGGATTTAATCCGCCAGAAATCTGCCAGAAAATCAGCCGCAGGTAACAGTTACTGGCGGAATTTCAGCCAGTAATTACTGGCGGATTTACTGGTGGAATTTTGGCCAGTAATTACTGGCGGATATTCTGTCAGTAAATCAGCCAGTAATTACTGGCTGAAAATCCGTCAGTAAATCAGCCAGTAATTACTGGCTGAAATCCGCCAGTAAGCGACTCCAATCCACCAGTAATGTATTTTTTTACTGGCGGAAAATCCGCCAGTAAGCAACTCCAATCCGCCAGTAATGCATTTTTTTTAAAAAAAATATATATATTTTAAAAAAAATTATTTTAAAATTCGTTTATTTAAGAAATTAATATTATTTAAATATTTTAATTCGTTTTTTTAAAAACTATTTTTTAATTCGTTTATTTAATTCAAAAAATAAAAAAATATATATTTTATAATGCGTCATTTTTATTAAAAATTTATTTTAAAATTCGTTTATTTAATAAATTAATATTATTTAAATATTTTAATTCGTTTATTTAATTCAAAAAATAAAACTACTAGTAAATTCCATTAAACAAAGTACTAATTTAAATATCCATAACAAAATATAAATTGAAATATTCATTACAAATGCAAATTAAAATATCCAATAAAACTGCTAGTTATCTCCATAGTAGTCTCCAGAGTTGTTGTTGTTGTTGTTGTTGTCGTCGTCCTCGTCATCTGCAAACCAATTAAAATAAGTTTCATTGTTGTTTAACTGTTGTTGGGGAAGCTGTTGAGGCTGCTGCTGTCGGGGAGGCTGCTAAGAGTATGGCTGCTGAGGCTGCTGAGAGTATGGCTGCTGATGCGGCTGAGAGTATGGCTGAGAGTAAGGCTGGAAAACACCCGGGTACGGCTGAAAAGCACCGGCATAAGGCTGCAGCTGTTGCAATGGGAAAAATGATGACGATGATGGCATAGATGGCGATGGCATAGATGGCCTAGGGTATTGAGACATAGTAGCCATTAATTGATTCCAGCGCTCATCATTCAACCTCTGCTGCTCCCGCATCTGCTGCATTTCCTGATCATATTTGTCTTGTCGCTCTTGCATCTCACGCTGTGTCTCGCTCAATTTTTGTGTCAATAGCTGAACAGCGTCCAATTCTGAAGGAGTTGGGACATAAGAGCGACCAGTACTTCTTTCTGAAGAAGATGTTGGCCTCAGATTCGGAATAATGGAGTTTTGAAAAGCAGCCTGACCAATACCACCAGCACCTACTAACCGGCTACCTTTGGTTGGACCAACAGATTCCTGCCAAGCATTAAAAGCCGCTCGACTCTCCTCAGTAGGATCAATGTCAGTGATGCCACTACTCTGCTGTGATGTCGCTCGATCAGCCAGCCATTCTTGGAAGTTTTCCTGATAGGAACAACCAAGAAATGAATAATTACCCCATTAGTATGTAGACATAGAATATAATATATAATATAATATAATAAAAACAATATATAAATAATAAACGTTATTTACCTGAATATTCCTATGTCGATCATCAGGATACTCACCCGTCTCCTCTCGCATATGAATCTGACGGTGTAACTCAACCAAAGTAGGTGGTCGACCAAGGATGGCCTCCTATATACATAGTTAATATTATTTAATATATTAGTATTTAATAAAATATAAAATATGTATGTATATATAAATTTAATCAATTAAAAAATTTACCAAGCGTTTGAAGTGTTCAACAGCATTGATAGAACCAGCTGTGTTTATGCAGCCACCTTTCTCTGAAGCACGATTCTTTTTAGCTTTCTCACATTTTTCAACATACTTAGGGTCGTCCCATTTCTTTTGGAGCGCAGCCCAATGAGGATCACCGATCCACGTCGGCTTAATACGACTATTACGGTGCTCCTGAAGCATTGAAGATAAGCGGTGAGAAGCTCTTGTGTTGAATGCTCTCTCAACATCCCTCGACTCCTCTGGGAGCCATGCCATTTTTGCCTATTTAAACAAATTTAATTAACTTGTTAGTAAAAACAAATTAAACAATTGAACAAAATTAAAAAATTGAAAATCCACCGTAATTGTAAAAAAACTTACTCTGAACTGATTCCACATTTTTGATGTCGCATCTTTTTTGACCTTCGACCAATTCAGCCAGGCTTTAGTGTAATTAGCCTTGATGATGTCGGTGATGGTGCTCGATACAATCCTCCCATGTCAAACCTGTACATAAAAAAGATAAATTAAAACGATAATAATTTATAATTAATAAATCAACCAAATAACGTTAATAAATTAATAAATACTTATTGCTCGCCAATAACCTTCACAACGATACGACCATCGCGTGTAACCTCAACCACCTCCCTATTAATATTATACCCGCGTATCCCATTCTCATCTGCCGGGGGCTCCACAGTACCGGGTGGAGGCACAAATGGGCGATCCATAGTACTAGGACCACTGCCATCCTCCGTATGAGGTGGAGGTACGAAAGGGCCATCAACAAAAACATAAGTCACACGACGACGACGCCCGCGTAAAGAAGTAGAAACCTTTTTCCCTTTATCATTCGGTGGTACAATCTCATCATGAGGTGGGTCATCATTACCTTCTGATCCTGATGATGCCATGACTGTATATATATATATATATATATATATATATATATATATATATATATATATATATATATAATATAATGAATAAAATAAATATTGAATAATATAATGATGAATAACATAAATGATGAATAACATACATGAAGAATAAATATTATTTCATACAGGACGCCTTAGTAATATTATCTAATTACAAATAAGATCATCTAATTAGAATCCCATTCTTTCTCAAAATCACCATCATCATCAGATGAGTGAATTCTTGATACAGTGATACACCGACATGAGTAGCAGCATCTTCATGATCTGTATCTTCTTCATCATCATTAACTTCGTCACCCGTGTTTGGCTCATCACATAAACGGGTAATGGGTTCAACTCCAATCATTTCATTTACATTGGACATTTCATCCATTTGAAATGGCACATCTTCCACTGTGTCATCATTTGTCTCAATGCGACCTCTTGGTTTTGTCTTAATTGCGACACACCAACCACGCCGATCAGCCCGTGTTGATGGATAAGAGACATAATAGACTTGTCTCACATTTTGTGCAATGACGAACGGTTCATACGGTCGATATCTACTAGTCATTTTAATGTCCACTGTATTTGTCTTTGGATTAAACTTTGTTCCTCGAGCGGACGGGTCAAACCATTTACAATAAAAAACCACTACCTTTTGATTATAATCTAGATAAGGGTACGCAAGTTCATATATGTGTTCAACCACACCATAGAAATCATCTTCGCCTCTCCCAGTGTCACCCTTCATGCAAACTCCACTATTGACTGTTTCTCTACCCTCTGTCCATTCCTTGGTGTGAAATTTGTATCCGTTGACAAAGTATGTATACCATTCTTTAACACATCTTCGAGGACCATCAGATAAGTTCCTCAAGTGTTGATTGGTAGGAGTTGGCGGGAGGGAATACAAACGTTGCTTAAACCACATTGGAAAATGTGCATGAATATGAGCAGAAGATTGCTCTTCATTTACTTCATGTGATGACAAAAACTCCCTACAATAACACATTATTAATTGTTACACAACTGCGTTTACTTTAATTTATTAACTAACTAATTAAGATAACTATATATATAGGTTGAGAAATACATACTCAATGAATGGTTGGACCTCAGTACAGTTTATCAATATATGAACATGGGCTGAGTTTAACTCTTCTTCTGTTAGCCAGTGAGTTGATTCCTTTCCAGACTGACGGCCAGGTAGACAAAAGACAAACAAAGCTAAATGATGTCTTGGACATTCAATTTCTGTTTCATTTCGACTACCTCTAGAAGCAAATTCATTCTTGAAGTAATAAGAACAAAAATGAGTTGTTTCACGATGTAAGTAAGAAGAACATATCGATCCTTCAACTTTAGCTTTATTTTTAACTGATCTTTTTGAATCACCCATGAACCTAGATAGAGAAAATTATATGTTAATAATCCATCTAATCAAATTTTCATATATATTCTTTCACACACACACACACACACACACACACACACACACACACACACACACACACACATATATATATATATATTAACTGACCTTTCAAACGGATACATCCATCTGTATTGGACAGGACCGCCAAGTTTAGCTTCATGTGCAAGATGAACAGGAAGATGCTCCATAGAATCAAAGAAACCAGGCGGAAATATTCTCTCCAACTTGCATAAGATAAGTGGGATGTCTTGTTCCATTTTTGTAAGATCATTCATTTTTAGCGTTGCAGAACACAAATTCTTAAAGTATTGACTTATTTCAATGAGCGAATTCAAAACATGTGTTGGCAACGAACTAAAGGCAATAGGAAGTAAGCACTCCATGAATACATGACAATCATGGCTCTTCATCCCATGTAACCTCCCATTATCCACATCAGAACATCTTGCTAAATTGGAAGAATAACCATCTGGCATTTTCAACTCAGAAATCCACTGATAAACTGCTTTTGCATGCTCTGTAGATAAAGTATAATTGGCTTTGGGTTTCAGTGTCCTACCGTTAGCTTGCTCAACCAACAACAAATCCTTTCGCCTGCAGTAATGATCTACGTCTTTCCTTGCCTTCTCATTGTCTTTCGTTTTACCTTTCACGTTCATAACAGTGTTAAATATATTATCAAAGAAATTCTTTTCAATATGCATTACATCGAGATTGTGTCTCAATAGATTATCTTTCCAATATGGAAGTTCCCAAAAAATAGCTTTTTTCGTCCAATTATGCCATACTCCATAACCATCTGGTCGAGAAACAACACCTGCAGCAACTTCCACAGGAGGGATATCCATGACACTATTCCAAACTTCTTCTGATGTCAACCCACGAGGAGGTTCAGCTGTTTCAACATTCCCCTTGATGAATCCATATTTTGACTTTCTAAAAGGATGATCACTAGGTAAAAACCTACGGTGCGAGTCAAACCATGAGGTTTTTCCTCCATATTTAAGAGTAAAAGCCTTTGTGCCAACCATGCAAATCGGACACGCTAGCTTACCATGTGTCCCCCATCCAGACAACATTCCATAAGCAGGAAAGTCATTAATGGTCCACATTAAAGCCGCCCTCATCATGAAATTTTGTTTACGTGCTGCATCATAAGTTAAAACACCATTCCACAATCTTTTGAGGTCATCAATCAAAGGTTGCAAATATATGTCAATACCAGCTGTTGGATTACTTGGCCCTGGAATAATAGAATTTAAAAACATGTATGGTTTAGACATACACATTTCTAGAGGAAGGTTGTATGGGGTAACAATAACTGGCCAACAAGAATACGGTGTTGCCGACGCTTGAATATATGGAGTGACACCATCAGAGCACAAACCAAGCCGAACATTGCGTGGATCATTGGCAAAATCTGGATGTGCACGATCAAAATGCTTCCAAGCTTCACCATCAGATGGATGACGTAATTCACCAGAATTATTTCTATTTTCATAGTGCCACGTCATTTTACCAACAGTTTCCATTGAAGTAAACATCCTCTTCAGCCTTGGTATAATCGACAGATAGAACATCGCTTTCCTTGGCACTTGTTTGCCTTTGCTTGTCCCTTTTCTGCTGACACGATACCGTGGCTCTTGACAAAACTTGCATTCCAACAACTCTCCATCATTTATGCCAAACTCATTATTATAATAGATCATGCAACCAGAAACACAACAATCAATTCTTAAGGATTTTAAACCAAGTTTCGATACCAATCTTTTAGCATCATAATAACTCTGCGGTAAAAATCCTCTAATTGGGGTTGCATCTAACATCATTTTAGTCATATATTCCATGCACAATTCCGCAACATTAAATTGAGACTTAAGACCCAACAACCGAGCACACATTGATAATTTAGAGTCTTTAGATCCTTCAAATAATGGTTTATTTGTCTCATTCAAATACATATAAAACCTTTGAGCTTCCTCGTTTGGAACTTCTTCAGCATCATATTCTGGTTCTTCGAAATCCAAATTTACAACGACAGCATCAGATATCATTCCCTGAACAACATCAAGCAACTCATATCCTGTAGTCGTTGGATTACTACTAGATGTGGCAGCTACTACGACTGGACTTGAAGTACCACCTTCTACTTGGACAGGAACATTATCAACCGCAGGAACAGGAACTCCAACTGCTACCTCGCCATGACGGGTCCATATCCAATAATTTGGCTTAAAACCATTATTGTACAAATCAAGTCGAGCCTCACCTTCACTTTTTATAGATCGAAATATACATTTGGAGCAAGGACATCTAATTCCACCTTGTTCCTCAAATTCTTTTTGACCCTTAGCAAAAAGAACAAACTCTTCGACTCCTTCAACAAAACGTCTCTTCAACCCAGCTCGACCATGATACATTCGATCATACATCCAACTACGATCCATTTTTTTGTGGATCGGTGTTCTTAATATATACTACAACATAATAATATGTGTATTAGAACAATACACGTTCATATACAAATTATAATAACTACAAACTATTATTTATTAATCTATAGTGATTCTAACTATTAAAATAAACAAAAAATAATTAATAATAGTAAATATAACACTGATTTTATTTTCATAAGTACAACACAACACAATTTATAATATACTAAACAATTAACTATGATTCAAATATAATTACAATATATTAATATTATTTAAATAACACATTATTTTAATTTAATTTGTATTTTTAGATAATAACATTTTATATCATTTTACTTTTTAAACAAATTTATTTTAATAATTAGAATTTATTTTATTTTACTAAACAGTATATTAATTAAAAAAACTATAATAATAGTAAATATATTAAAAAAAAGTATATTAAATAAAAATAATAATAACAGATTTATATATTTTTCGGTCATAATAAAAGACTATTATAAACAGATTTTATAATAAATTCGTTTTAATATTTTTAATTTTTATAAACAGATTTTAAAATAATAATTCATTTATAATAATTTTTATAATAATCAGTAAATAATAATTTTAATTTTAGAATAGCCTAAAGAAAATAATAACAGTATATTATAATAATAGTATATAAACAGATAATTCGTTTTTAACAATATCTTATTTTTTAATATATTACAATAATTCGTTTTTGATTAACAAAGTTTAAAAAACATACAACAATAAACAAATAACTTGATAACTAACCGGTAGTGCAGAGAAGGCTCTGGCTTGAAGCAAATTTTAGACTTCTCCAACAAAATTTTCAACCAAACTGCTCAATCAATTGCTAAATAAACAAAAAATAACATATTAACTAACTATTACTCATATTCTTAAACAAAATATTTACTAGAACTAGAACAAGAACATTATAATTAATACATACCTTCAGAAAATTATTGGAGATAGAATATGAGAAGAGAACAGTAGAGAAAACTGAGAGAAGAGAAGAAAAGTTTTAGAAAAAAAATGCAGAAGGTTTTCGAAGGTGAAGGTGAAGGAGAAGAGAAATATGAGAAATAATTCACACAGAGAAGTTATAAGTAGGTGAGAAGTAAACGGCTATACTTCAAAATCCGCCAGAAACGTAGAATACTGGCGGAATAGGCCATTACTGGCGGAATGGTTACTGGCAGATCACGTGGTTATTTACGTTACTGGCGGATCTAAGTGCTTACTGGCGGAATTTAGACTTTATTGACGGATTCGATGACATTACTGGCGGATCTGCACTTCCGCTAGAAAATGTCATTACTGGCGGAATTCCTTTGGTCAAACGCGCATTACGAGATCACCTTTTACTACTGGCCGAATTACTGGCCGAAAATATTAGTGGCGGATAAAATCCGCCAGTAACAGCAGTTACTGGCTGAATTTTAAATTCAGGTCAAACACGGAATACGAGGGTTATAGGATCCGCCAGAAATGTTATTGGATCCGCCAGAAACGTACTGGCAGACTAAATCCGCCAGAAATAGCTAAATTTCGCCAGAAAACTTACTGGCGGACTGATTCCGCCAGAAATGGTCAGCCAGTAATGCACGAATTTCTTGTAGTGACTTGCGGTAGCGTATACGAGATATGTCTTTGCGCCACTCTCCCTCTTGGCGAACCTTCCTCTCCGTCTTTTCCATCAACTAGCTGAATGTTATATTTTTGTCCAACCTACAGAAGTAGTTGTCGCGAGACGTAAAAAAAACACCATCAGCTCTCTCCTCGATCGTTACAGGGCGATGCAGGGCAGTGAGGTACTTGTCTTCAGATCTCTGCGTTGGGCACAAGTACCATTCATTAAGATCTTCCATTTTAGCAGGTCGGGTTAGGGTGTTTGTGAAGAAGCAAAGAAGATGAATCAGAAATGGGTTGTGTGAATATCAGTGAAGAGTGACAGCCTATTTATAATAGGTGTGATCAAGCGTGAGCCGTTGATTTAAAACGATCGGAACCGTTAAAATTATAACCGGTGAACAAATCAAAGCCCTCACCGGTGAACCACTAAAGTTGACCGTAAGATATTGTGTAAAATGCCACGAGTGGTTAAGATTGAATCAATCAATATTAAATCTAAACTGTTGATTTATTTTTATAATACATCCTATGATCATATTTAATGAGTCACCGGCAGAGCTGTCAATGGGCCGGGTTTGGGTCGGCCCCGCCTGACTCATCGGGCCAAACAACACATATGGCAGGGTCGGACCGGCCCAATATTCAGATGGGTGCAAAATTTACAGCCCAAGCCCGCCCAACACCAGCCCAACGGGCCACAAATCATTGACTTTTTAGAATTTTGACCATATATATTTTTTCTACAAATGAACAACATACATAAATAGGATTCCTGGCAAACATCCAACATATATAAATCTGTTTTGACTCAGACAAACCCAACTTAAATATGTTTTGGCTCTACAAATCAACATGGATAATACATTAACGATTTTCTATAACTATAAACCGCCAAAATAGCAGCCTAAATCTGTATTGGTTTTACAAAACATTTTTTTTTGTTTCCACCTTTTTAGGTTAGGTTTCCACTTTTTTTGAGAGAAAAGAAAACAAAAAAAACGAACGGGCCGACCCGAAGCCCATAGGTCAGCCCGGCCCGGCCCAACAATATCATCAGGCAAATTGGGCTGGGCCAAAAAACATACTATTGATTTTGGGCTACTATTTTGGGCTGGGCCAAAAAACAATATCACCGGTGAGGGATTTGACTTGCTCCCTCACCCTAGAAGCACTCCTTTTTTACCATTTATATTTTTAAATTAAATTAAATTAAATAAAAAATAAAAAATTTGACTGTCGCCGACGTGTCATAAGGATGAACATGATTGATTATAGAATGGTCGTGGAGGGAGAGACACTACTCATCATTTGCTTCCAAAACTGATCTATTTCCATTTTCTCTTTCACTTCTGTGTTTATCTCTGCCAGAAATCCAAAATTCACCAAATCTCGGGTGAAAGAGGGAGAAAAGGTGTGAAATAAACCTCTCTCTATTTCCTGCCTTTCAATTTCACTCGAACCTCTACCACTCGCATTCATTTCACTTGATTTCATTCCTTCTTCTTCTTCTTGCAGAGCAAATTTGTTACAGTTTCTCAGGCGAACTTTCCGAGTTCTAGGGTTCCTCCACTACCATGGACCAGGCCGAATTAACCACCGATCAGGTTCGTTCCGATCTGCTCTCTTCTTCGATCTGATTGTGAAATTTCGATTCTGCTCGATTCCGAACGGTTGCCGTTTCGGATTTTGTTTTTCGTTTTCTTAGTTGTTGTGCACTGCAATGCCGTTGATCTTCCATTGATATCGTTTTCATGTTTTCTCGAAGGTTCTAAGCAGGGACATCCCGTGGGAGACCTACATGTCCACGAAACTCATCTCAGGAACAAGTCTTCAGCTCCTAAGGCGTTACGATCACCGATCAGAAAGTCACAGAGCACAGTTGCTCGATGATGTAATTTTTTACTTATTAAAAAAAGAAATTATTAACGCTGTGCTATTTGTGTCTAGATTTCATTTGATTTTTGAAGTAGATTTAATTTATGATCTGGAGTTTGCTTCTTAGTAGTTGTTGAAAATTTAACTTGGTTGTGTTGCAGGATGGTCCTTCTTATGTTCGCGTTTTTATTCGTATTTTGCGTGATATATTTAAAGATGATACTGTAGAGTATGTTTTGGCTCTGATAGATGAAATGCTTGCAGGTATTTTGTTGAATAAATAGTCGTTTTGTTTCATATCCTTTGTCTATTGTTTGTGGCATTAACTAGATAATCTTTGAATTATCATCTATTGCAGCGAACCCAAAAAGAGCAAGACTGTTTCATGACAGCACTCTTGCTGATGAAGATACTTATGAACCTTTCCTAAGTTAAGTATTTACTCAATATATGTTTTTGTTTTGCGTATTAATTATTAAGTTTATCTGCTTTGGAGATGATAGAAGTTCTCCTACACTGCATACTCTTTTTATTTCTTATTTTATTAAACTCCAGTGTTTGTTCTGAATAGAATGTAGTTATAACCATGGCTATTACTTTAGCCAAGCGTTTTAAAAAAATTGATTTGCAGTGTGTTCACATCTTGCTGCAGCCGCTGATGACAATATCCACATGTAGAAAAAATGTGTTTGTTTTAAGATATTGCTTCATAGGGATATTTGTGGTTTATAGTATTGTACCTTTCCCTTTACATGGAATAGGGAAAAAGAGATCATACATTTACATTTTTTTTCCAATTTATATGTGCAACTTGATGGTATAGACGATATACCCCGTCATCTAGGTAATGGCCATATGATTGTTAATTATATACTGACTAGTTTCTTTGTACTCCAATGTTATGAAGTAGTATAAAAAATAAAAAAATAAAAAAAATAACAATGTTGTTTGTCTTTCAGATTGCTTCGGAAAGGAAATTGGTTCATACAAGAGAAAAGTTGTAAGATCCTTGCTTTAATAGTCAGGTGATACAAACTGAATTCTGATATTCTAATTCAAAAACTTCTCAGAATTATGTCAACGAGCAAATTGTGTTGTATAAGTTAACCTTCAGTTATTACATGATTTCACCCTTTTCTGATTATAGTGTCAGGCCAAAAAATCAAAATGGCATTACTTCAAACGGAGATGCTTCAAATGAAAAGAAACCATTTACCACTATTGATGATGTTTTGATAGGATTGGTTAAGTGGCTTTGTGAGCAGGTATGTGATACTGGCACTTTACCCTTTTACTCACCCAAATACAGCTCATCAGCTGCTAATCTTGGTGTTGTTAATGGTAATATCAATTTGAATATATAATGTTTTTTGGAAGATAAAGATGTCTACATAAAAGATAAGCATTTTATGCTTGTAATTATTAAGTATAAGTATGTGCTAGATTATTATATGTAGTTCAGTTGTACAGTATAAGAGTTACCTGTGATGCGGGTTTATGGAAAAATATCCAAAATTAATTATTATATGACAAGATGACAGATTTGTCTCTTTCTAAATTTCAAATCTGTATAAAAATTGCAAATGTTTTTTGAATTTATAAAAAATACAAATGGACCTTTATAGCTAATTTAGCATTTCACATTCCCTTTTCCTTTGTTTTCAATTACCATGATTAACCAAACTTGTTTAGTTGTTTTTTCTTGGGGGGTGGGTGGAGTAGATACCGGATGGGAAGTCTTCTTTCTTAAGTCACGTGGATGACATGAGATGCTGCAACCCCTTGTATGTTTAATTGGACTTACTCCAATCTCAATACAGATTTGAGCATGATTAGCTTTAGCAAGACAAGATTTATATAAGCACAGTTTCCTTCTCACTGATTCAACCATGGAAGAGTTATTTGCAAACATGTCGATAATGTACCTAATCACATCATCTAATGGATTAAGCTGCTATGCTAGAGATATGAGAAGTTTTTAAGTTCTGCAAGTATGGGAGAGTGAGACATTATTCGCTTAACTTGGACAAGTTGGTCATAGATTGCTGCACAGGATCACTTAAACCAGATGTGTACAAACATACAGTCAGATATAGGAAGTTTATTAGATGTTTTACACAAATGAAACAAATGCATGTTAAATCCAAAGATGTGAACAGACTTGGCACTATGTTGTTTTAACTGTAAACAAATAATGCATGCTCATCTAAATAGTAATTATTGTATCTGTAGCTGAAGAAACCTTCTCATCCTAGTCGTGGAGTTCCAACTGCCATTAATTGCCTATCAACTCTACTTAAGGAACCTGTAGTTAGGTCTTCCTTTGTTCAAGCGGATGGGGTCAAGTTGCTTGTTCCCTTGATTACTCCAGCATCCACCCAACAATCAATTCAGGTAAGTTTGATGGTATGGCTAAATTTAATACGCTTCATGCATCTTGCCCAATACTATTTGTTTTAGAGGAACAATGACGGAGTTGTATCCGAGGATTTCAGATTTGTTGGCTTCTAAATTTGTTTATCAAGAAAAGTATTAGTAATACAACTTTTAGTATTCGTGAAATAAAGGGAATTAATTGAGAAATTTCTTTGTATCAGCTTCTTTATGAAACATGCCTCTGCATATGGCTGTTATCCTACTATGAGCCAGCAATTGAATATTTGGCTACTTCAAGGACCCTTCCAAGACTGATTAATGTTGTTAAGAGTTCTACAAAAGAGAAGGTGTGACTGACTTGTTCCGTTTATGTTCGTTTCATTTTTCTTTTCTTGCAAACATATGTTGTTTGAGTTTCTTATCTCTTGGCAATATCATTATTAGTTGGTATAGTTACATATGATGATTGTATTAACTTTCTGTTATGTTTTCATCCATGCTATGGTAGCAACTAGGAACTTGATGTATTCATAACTTAATCTTCCATAGAAGTCTAACGTTAACAAAATTCTTTTGGCAATTTTGTTAGGTTGTCAGAGTTGTTGTCTTGACTCTTAAAAACTTGATGTCCAAAGGGACCCTGGGTGCTCAGATGGTTGATCTTCAGCTGCCACAAGTTGTTCAAAGTTTAAAAGCACAAGCCTGGAGTGATGAGGTGAGAGAATCACGAGCTACATAAACTTTCCCGCTGAAAATTTACTTGTGCAAATGCCATAAAAATGTATGTTTTGTGCATAGATGAATTCCTGGAAGTGACTTTTGATGTCCGTCTTGCCATTATTGATTTATTTGCAGTCACAACTCATTTATATTTTGACGGTTATAATGATTTTTAATATAATTGGGGTCTTTACAATAATATTTTTCATTGTTTTACCATGCTTCTAGTACTGATTTGTTAGATTAGATACACCTGCCTTTTTCGATGACACATCAAAGCTTTGATGGCATATACCATTTGATGTTATGCATTTCAATAGAAAAAGGAAAAACAGTTACTGTCATTTCAGATTTCCGAATTTATTGGAATGATTGGATCCTCAATTTCCCAGTCGAATGCAAATTTCCAGCCAGCATGTCTTATGACTTAATAATGTAGTTGATGAAATTGGATTGCTTAACATTGACGCATTGGTACATCAGCACCTATGAACTTTTGCTTGTTTGCTATGACCACATCTTGTTCTCCTTCTCTTGTTTCAATATGCATTTCCTGCACAAGCATACATGAGCATTCATGTAGCATTATGTTATTAACCTTAATACACGTTAAAGGAGGTTTATCATCAGTCACCCATTTTTCTTCACTTACAAAGCACCTTGTGTTTGTTCTTACTTTTGCTGGAATTGCACTATTTTTGAACATGGTATACTTTGTTCTTCTCCCATTATTGAGATCTTACATGTCTTAAAGTTTATTTCTATCCCTTGCCTATGTGATTGCTTTTCGTTTTGGAAATATCTATTTCCTATTGCTTTCCCTATATTTCCATTAATCAGAAAAGTTTTCATAGGACTTGTTGGACGCACTGAATTCGTTGGAAGAAGGGCTTAAGGATAACATCAAGAGACTAAGTTCTTTTGAGAAGTACAAACAAGAAGTTCTTCTCGGCAATCTGGATTGGTCTCCCATGCACAAAGATCCCATATTTTGGCGAGAAAATATCAATAATTTTGAAGAAAGCGATTTCCAGGTATCCGTGCATTACCTCTTCCCTTTGTGTTTCAATTCTATTGTTATTTCACTTGGGCACACCTAAAATTTCAGCTTAGCAAAATAAACAGAGTTGCCTGCGTGGCCATATTATTTTCTTTGTTGTTTCATGGATTATAAAAATGGTATCTCTGGGGTTTATAGTGTGTTTCACCTTGATTGAAATGGTTAGTAGTTAATACTAGCTGCCAACTGCTTGGCTGTGTTTTCTGATAGTTTGCTGTGTAAGTTAGACAACACGGGACTGCTTGATGATGTATCCCACGATATACTTTGAATTTTTTTCCTTCAAATTTGGCTTCCAAATCTGATACCAAACACTACACAATTAATTGTGCAAGCGTATTGCTGTTTCTTAATACATATTTTGGAGCAAAGTTCATGTATTATTATTATCCATCTGATAGTTGTTTGCTTCGACATTTTTGGTTGGTGATAGGTACCGGGAAAATCAGAATTCTTCATTGAGTAATGAGAACTATGAAAATGTGTATTCATGGTGTAAAACAGAAAATTGCAGAGAAAGTAAACGATAATAGGCACTTCGAGAGGCCTAACTCTCCCCAAAGACTCTAAGTCTATTCTTAATTCTTGCTTAATGATTCTAATCCCCTCACTCCTATTTATAACCTCCACTAACTCCCCACTTTCCCTCCAATTTGCCACATAAGCAAGTTAGTTACAACCAATTCCCTCCCTAAGCCATAATCCCCTACATCTCATATATTTAATTTCCCTCCCTACATTACATTTATTTAAGATCCTATCAATACTCCCCCCCCTAAACATTCACCTTGTCCTCAAGGTGAAGATACCGAAAGCAAACCGTTAATAGCCTTCCACCGGGATCCCAAAGCTTGAAGCGTGATGATCGAGCAATGCCAAAAACGAAAAAGCTACCTCCCGGATCGAATCCCTTATTTTCAACCGTCAATCGTGTATTTGGAGGATCCATTGTCTTGTCTAAACCACCTGCTTTTAAATTGAAAATGAGGTCCTTCTTCTTTTGGCCCATTTCTCTTTTTACTTGTAAAACCCCCCTACTATTAGTAAGTTGGGGAGGTGTAAGTAGCAGATATTGGGCTTGGTCAATAGATTCAATCCAAAAGCCCAATTTCCATGAGACCCAATCAGCCCCAGCCTCTTTCGTTTCCCAATTCCTTTCGCACACGAGAGAAAACGTTTGCTCTCTTGCATCGCACGCTCTTTCCCTCGTCTCCATGACTGCTCCGCCGTCCCCCTCCACCGGCGATCGCTCCTTGCAAACGTCATCACGGCTCTGCTCCTCCTTTACCTCTCTTTCGCACAAAACCTTCACGCGAGAGAGAAAGCTTTTCCCCAAATCGTTCGCTGGCCTCGCCTCGGCTATGGTTGCGGCACCATCTGTCGCCGGCGCCAACGAATCTTCCGGCGTCAATTCTTCCATCGACGCTTCCCCCTCACCACTGCTCAGAACCACTCCTAGTTTCCCGTTTGGCTTTGATCTTTTCTTCCTCGCTTCCAAATCGCATTCCTCTGTCGCGAGAGAGAGAAATTGCTTCACGAAATCGCTAGTGATCCACACCTCTTCTGACGCTTCCAACGGCGAATCCTCCAATACCGTTTCTTCCGATTTTGTGATAATGCTCACTGATTTGCTAATGGAGTCTCCGTTTGGCGTTTTTGGCGTCGTTTCTTCCTCTGGCTTCGCATCAACGTCCCACGGTACGCCACTGGAACCTTCGACTTCATCCATTTCCTTGTTCAGTTCCTCTGTTTCTCCTTTTTCTTCTGGTTTGCCTGATTTCATAGACACATCTAATTTCCGGAACTTCAAATCTTCCTTGACATTTTCATTCCATCCATCCTCTTCTGGTTCTTTCTCAGATATGGTTGTTGCTCTTCTTTCTTCTGATTTTCTTGATTTTGCAGTAACATAAAACTGTTGTATCCACTCCAATTTCATATCAACATAAATCTCGAATTCCTTCTCCGAAAGATCATGGCTCCTTCTTCCTTTTCGTTCCAATTGTCGCTTGATATTATCAAGTTGCTCCTTCCATTCTGGTTTGTTGTGCGTTGCCTGTTTTTCCAGAAATTCCTCCACGGCAGCGACTTTGTTACTTCTTTGAGCACTCAAGATCGAATGCTCTGATACCAATTGATAGGTACCGGGAAAATCAGAATCTTCATTGAGTAATGAGAACTATGAAAATGTGTATTCATGGTGTAAAACAGAAAATTGCAGAGAAAGTAAACGATAATAGGCACTTAGAGAGGCCTAACTCTCCCCAAAGACTCTAAGTCTATTCTTAATTCTTGCTTAATGATTCTAATCCCCTCACCCCTATTTATAACCTCCACTAACTCCCCACTTTCCCTCCAATTTGCCACATAAGCAAGTTAGTTACAACCAATTCCCTCCCTAAGGCCATAATCCCCTACATCTCATATATTTAATTTCCCTCCCTACATTACATTTATTTAAGATCCTATCAGTTGGTGTTTAGTACCTCATCAGTAATTAAAGGGGCAATGCAAATGTAATGAAAATCAACAGTAAATGGACAACTTTGTATGATCTCCTATTTTTTCACTTTCTTCAACCTATTGCCGAGGAGATCAAATCTGTTTTTTGCTTTATTTTATTAAAGTTTCCTGACAATTATAATTGTGGTGAGTCTAAGAAGGCATTGCTGGTCAAAGATACCATGCGGTCCAATATGTTTAATAAAACCTGTTAACATGTTTTTGAAGAAAATCTGTTGACATGGAAAGAGTTGATTGATCGGTTCTGTCTGGCTTGCTTGTTACTTCCTGAACTTGTTGGATGAATTTTTTCTTCTATAAAAAGTCAACATTTGGTGTTTTACCTAATTTACCTAATGCACTACACTGATTTTGATTAGAAACTTAGTAAATGAATTTCAAAGGATTGCATTCCTATGAAGGTAGAAAACCTACTCATGTGTGGCTCCCTCTCACATAAGGATTTCATCATACATCGAAAACATGAATGTATCTTTGCCTCAAAGTGATGTAGGCATTTCTATAGCAAGAACAGATGATTATGGTGTAATCTTGTTGTGCGCTCTGGATATTCTCACAAAGATATACATCTATTATCTATTAATACTATCCACATCTGTTGCAGATTTTAAGGGTCTTATTAACAATTTTGGACACGTCCAGTGATCCAAGGACTCTGGCTGTTGCTTGCTTCGATGTTTCACAATTCATCCAGTACCATTCGGCTGGGAGGATCATTGTGACAGACCTTAAGGCCAAGGAGCGAGTAATGAAGCTAATGAATCATGAAAATGCTGAGGTTACAAAAAATGCACTCCTCTGCATCCAACGGCTTTTCTTGGGTGCAAAGTATGCAAGCTTCTTGCAGGTCTAGTTCTATTTCGTTGGGGTGGCTATGTATGCACTAAATTCCATCCCTCTCGTGCTATACAAATGGGGATCGGCTCTCCTATGTACAATGCTTATTCATTGTTTTAGTAATTTATTGTCTGTGGGCATAAAGATTTCAGTTTAAAGCCATAGAGAAAATTTGATGACAAATAAGCATCCTTCTTATGCTGCTATTGAATAAATAAAGTTTTGTAACTATATACTCAGTTGTGCTTATAGGTATGTTGTATTTGTTAGAAATCAAATTTCCTGTTACCATGGATATGTAATCTCTTGATGCATGAGCTTCTAGACATGAGCTATTTTCAATTGAATAATGATTTGAGGGATTATAAATGGCATGTTTTTTCCCAGAGTTATTTTCAACCAAAAGACACTGCAGTAGGCTGAGTTTGAAAATCAGCAGAGATTATAAGTTTGGGTTGCGGAGGAGAGGATGCAAGATTTAATTTGGGTCAAGTTGCTACTATAGGCTTAGTGGTGTTGTTTACTTGGTCAAATATTAGAAAATAAATTTAGCATGATTTCAAGATTAAAGGCTATCTTAATATTCGCTCCTTAAAATTCCTGCGGAGACTACAAGTTTTTTGGTATTTAGGTTTGGACTGTGGCATAGCATAACTAGCTCTGTTATGTAGATACAAGTAGTAGCAGAGACAACTAGCCGCCCGAAAGATGGATTTACCACTAGAATACTCATGCAAATTATGCATTCTTAGCAGAGAGGTTAAAAATAAAATCCAGTATAGAATTTTTACTTCAATTCCATTACTGCATCATTATTTGACATGTTTCCACTGTGTCAAGAAATGTGAAAAAAAAAACAATACGAAAAAAATTTGGTTAAAGCTAACGACAAAATCTCCAGCAAAATTTATTAATCCAAATTATTTTATTAAGTAAAGTTGGTATCAACAATGCTGATTGTCTCTAATTAGAGTGCCTTTCATTATTCATTCACTACCTTTGACATCAATGGCTTCTTTCCTCATCCCATCTCATACTGCATTCCTTGCACTCATGTTATTTTCCACCACCAATATCCTACTTCAATTACCACAAACATATGGAACAAACTTCTCATGCCCTGTGAATTCCCCTCCTTCCTGTGACACATATGTAGCATACTTTACTCAGTCTCCAAATTTTTTGACCCTCACATCCATATCTGATATATTTGACACAAGTCCTCTATCCATTGCAAGAGCAAGCAACATAAAAGATGAGTATGATAAAGAACTCATACCAGGCCAACTCATGCTGGTACCTGTAACTTGTAGTTGCAGTGGAAACCACTCATATGCCAATATATCCCACTTTATAAAACAAGGTGAAAGTTACTACTATCTTTCAACCATTTCATATCAGAATCTCACTAATTGGCACACAATAGCAGATTCAAATCCTAACCTTAATCCTTATCTATTGACACTAGGCATCAAAGTAGTCCTCCCTTTATTCTGCAGCTGCCCTTCAAATTCCCATTTGGCAAAAGGGTTAGAGTGTTAGACTATCTTATTACTTACGTGTGGAAGCCTAATGACAATATTACCCTTGTAGCTTCCATGTTTGGTGCATCAGCAGAAGACATAATCACGGCAAACAACTTTGGTAGCAACTTCACTGCTGTAATAAACCTTCCCGTTTTAATCCCAGTGACAAAATTACCAGCTCTTTCTCATTCATATTCTTCACATGAAAGAAAGGGAAACACTCATCTTCCTATTATTATGGCCATTGGTATGAGCCTCATGGTATTCACTCTTCTGATTTCACTATCATTACTTGTTTATGTTTACTGTTACTGTTTGAAGAAGAGAAAGGCTTGTGAGAATAAGTGTGTGGCATCTGTTGAAATAGCAGATAAGTTAATTGCTGGAGTTTCAGATTATATAAGCAAGCCAACCATGTATCAAGTTGGTAAGATAATGGAAGCTACCATGAACCTCAGTGAACAGTGTAAGCTTGGAGAATCAGTGTACAAAGCTAAAATAGATGGTCAGGTTTTAGCTGTGAAAAAAGTCAACGAAGATGTCACAGTCACTGATGAAGTGATGATTCTAAAGAAAGTCAACCATGCAAATCTAGTGGTACTAAAAGGTGTCTCTTCAGGATATGATGGAAACCACTTCCTTGTATATGAGTATGCTGAAAATGGATCTCTTCATAACTGGTTGTTCCTGGAATCTTCTTCTTCTTCGACTGCTTCGAGTTATAAGGACTTCCTCACATGGAATCAAAGGGTAAGCATAGCAATTGATGTTGCAAATGGTCTACAATATATGCATGAACACACACAACCAAGTATAGTTCATAGAGACATCACATCAAGTAACATACTTCTTGACTCTAACTTCAAGGCCAAGGTATCAAATTTTTCAGTGGCAAGAACTACAATGAATCCTATGATAACAAAAGTAGATGTTTTTGGTTATGGGGTGGTTCTGTTAGAGTTACTAACAGGAAAGAAAGCATTGTCATACAGTGAAAATGGAAAAATGACTATGCTGTGGAAAGATATTAAGGAGATTTTGGATATAGAAGAGAAAAGAGAAGAGAGGATTAGAAGATGGATGGATCCAAAACTGGGAGGATTTTATTCTGTTGTTGAAGCTCTTAGCTTGGCTTCATTGGCAGTGAATTGCACAGAAGAACAAGCTTTGTGTAGACCAACCATGGGAGAAGTTGTTCTTAATATTTCTCTTCTCATTCAGCACTCTCCTACAGATCCTTGTCTAGGTAGCATGAGGTGCTCATCGGAGTGGTTATTTCTTTTGCCTTATCCATTTCAAATCATTTGAGCAACTCTTTGCAATATTTTGATTGAGAGATGAAGATGTCGTTCTTGGTTTGTTTTATATCAAGCCCAGAAAGAAGTTGAGTTCTCCCATCATCGACATTTCAAACTCATTCTGCATAATACTAGAAAATTATTTGCAAAGCAATTCATTAGTAGCACTGAATATAATATCATCCACATAGATTTGTACAAGTAAGATGTCATTTTTTGACTTCTTTATGAATAGTGTAGTGTCAACTTTCCCTCTTTGAAAATTGTGATTGAGTAGAAATTTGCTCAATCTTTCTTACCAAGCTATTGGAGCTTGCTTCAGACCATAAAGATCATTTTTGAGTTTAAAAACATGATCTAGGTTTTCATAATTTTCAAAGACAGGTTGTTCAACATATACTTCTTCTTGAATAAAGCTGTTCAAAAACGCACTTTTGACATCCATTTGATATAATTTAAAATCCATAATTGATGCAAATGCAAGGAGCACGCGAATAGCCTCTAATCTAGCTACGGGTACATATGTTTCATCATAGTCTGTTCCTTCTTCTTGATTATAACCCTTAGCTACTAGTCTAGCTTTGTTTCTAACAATTATGCCCGACTCATCTAGTTTGTTTCTAAACACCCCTTTTGTGTCTATTATTTGACGATTATCAGGTCTAGGGATAAGATCCCACACTTCACTTATTTTAAACAGATTTAACTCTTCTTGCATAGCAATCGTCCAGTGTTCATCTTCTATAGCCTCATCTAGATTTCTAGGTTCAATTTGAGATACAAAAGATATATGATTACATACATTTCTAAGAGAGTTTCAAGTAGTTACTCCTTTTGATACATCTCCGATAATACTTTCAAGAAAAAATTAAAAAACTAAATAAAATAGAAAACAAAACCAGATCAAAAGGATTCAGAAACTGAATTTGCTTTTTAACGAGGATTGTATCCAACGACCAGCTTCTTCTTTTGTCATAATTTATTCTTTTGAGTCTTGGACACAACCGGTTCAAAGTAAGCATGTCGCGCAACTGCTCCATGGGAATCAGAAGTCACATGATCACCAACATCGTCTGACGACTCACCCCAAAGCTTTCTTAAAATTTTCATGTCAGATTCAACTACCGGATTCGATGTAGCAATGGATTCTGAGGCAGCAAGCACAGCTTCATCACCTAAGACATCCCCCCAATTCTTCCCTGAAATTCTCATGTCAGTTACCTCCACTGTGTTAGAAATAGCATTAGATGAGGCATTTAGCATATCAAGCCGAGTCGTGGGGGATTGGGTGGAGGAAGAGTGAACCTCCTGCAAAGAGTTAGTTGATGAAGAAAGGACGACCAACACCACTAAAGTGTGGGCAATCACAGGAGAACTATGAACTAAAGTAGATTTCTCAGAAGAGATTTCACAATGAGGAGTCGACAAAGACAAAGACTTCTTTGGCGTAACATTACCATCGGATTTTTTTACTACACCAAGAAGAGGGTTTGAGCTCCCAGCCATCTCCTCAGGTGAAATAACAATGTTATTAATACCCTTGAAGCGATTGGGATCCTTCTCTTCCTCAACCAAAATCACACTAGTATCTTGCATTTTGGATGGGCCAACGTCCAATATATTCATAGGCACAACTTTTTTCTCCGTGACAATTGACTATCCTTTCTTTGGCACATACTGAATAGTAGGTTTGATAGAGGCCTGATTCACCTTTCGAAGATGCACCTTATTTCTTTGAGTCATCTCTGCATCTTGTGGAGACTTACAATTTTGGATCGAGTGAGCAATACAATGACAAGAGTTGCAAAACAAAGGTACACGCTCGTATTCCACTCCGATGAGAAAGGCGTATCCCTCCCTTTCTACTAGCAATTGATCATGCAGCTTATCAGATAAATCAACATCAATAAGAACTCTAGCAAAGTGACCAAAAGTCCTCTTCATAGTGGCTTCATCTAAAGCAATTGGAACTCCTAAGCTACCACTAATATTCCCGGGAAAGACCATGAAGTCTAACCCAACACTGAACATTGGTTTCTTTTGCAGAAAGAGGGTCAAAATCAGGCTTCCAGGTAAACAGACGCAGAACACCTGGATTTAAATTTCGAGAACCAAGCGACCAAGCTCGTCTAAAATCCTCCTTGGTGACAAAAGAGAATTCAAAGAATCCCTTACCAAGAGAAACCAGGGACCAATTAGAAGAAATATTCCACAAATTAGAGATTTTCTCCTTCAATTGCTTAATCGGATACGGCTTATCCCCTTTCGACAAAATAATTCTCCCATATAAAATGTTGATGCATTCCGTAATACTAGCTTGATATTCATCTTCTGAAATTTTAATAGCAAGAACATCCACTTTTATACAAGGTTTCGGTAACTGTCTAATGTGATCAAAATCTGCAAAAGATTTTTTATATTTAAAATTTGAGGATTGAGTGTTACCTGTCAGCACATCAGAAAAAGATTTCCTTCTAACACCATTTGCAGTAGAGGGACGAATTGCAACTGAAGAGAGAGCCAAAATTGCAACTGCAACAGGTCTGTTGGAGGCAGCGATTGGACAACAGCAACACGCGGAAGCACAGGCGGGTCCATCAAAGTGGCGGCTAGGGGAAAACCCTAGCAGAGCGCCTCGTCTGTGTTGATCACAGGAGCGCCTCCAGTTAATTCTCCATGGGGAGCAATAGCTGATCATTCAACATTGTTTAAGACAAAACATTTGCATCCAAAAGTGTGTAAGTGTGCAATGTTTGGTTTTCTCCCTTTGTAAAGTTCATAACAAGCAGTACTTACAGCATCAGCCCAAAAGTATTTTGGGATGTCATGATCATTCAACATTGTTCTAGCAAGCTCTTCCAAGGATCGATTTTTCCTCTCAACGACTCCATTTTGTTGCGGAGTTCTAGGTGCTGAGAAGTTGTGATCAATACCAAGTTCTTCACAGAAATTTTCAAACCTTTCATTTTCAAATTCTCCACCGTGATCGGTTCGGATGGAGACAATTTTCAGCTCTTTCTCGTTTTGAATGCTACGAGCAAGTTTCTTAAAAGCTCCAAATGCATCGCTTTTATTTGCAATAAATAGTGCCCAGGTGTACCTTGAATAGTCATCTACTATGACGAGTGCATAGTAATTTCCACCAAAGCTTTTCATTCGTGAGGGACTAAATAAATCCATGTGTAAAAGTTGCAATGGTTTGTTAGTAGACACAATATTCTTTGATTTAAAAGATACTTTGACCTGTTTACCTTTTTGGCATGCATCACATAATTTATCCTTTTCAAACATGATTTTAGGAAGACCACTAACTAGTTCCTTAGTGGCTAGTTTGTTAAAATGATCCTTATGAATATGAGCTGCTCTACGATGCCATAGCCAAGAGTTTTCTTCTTTACTAATGAGACAGCATGCATTATGAGATGAAACTTCATCAAGATTAATCATGTATATATTTTCTACTCTGTTTCCTATCATTCTAACGTGTTTGCTCTTTTTATCTTCAATGATGCATGATCCTGAATCAAATATTACCTTATTTCCTTTATCACATAGTTGGCTAATACTTAGTAAGTTATGTTTAAGACCTTCTACATAAAGCACATTATCAATAGCAGTAGATAAATCTTTACCAACTTTACCTTCACCGAGGATTCTTCCTCTATTGTTATCACCATAAGTCACATGACCGCTTGATCTGGGGGTAAGAGTTAAAAACTTTGTTATATCTCTAGTCATGTGCTTTGAGCATACCTGCAATGAGTGTAAAACAAGATTTTAGGTACCCAAATCTCTTTGGGTCCTTGTGGGTTAGTACTTGGTAGGGTCCTTTTGAGAACCCACACCTTTTTCACAACTTGTCTACCGCTAGCCATGCTAACAGAAGCAGTATGTCCTGGTTTAGCACAATAATAACATTTAATATGTGGACTAGTAGTAAACTTAGGTCTATGATGCACATGTCTTTTCATGAAATTGTTTCTAGGAGACCTAGAATGCACATGTTGTGTATTAGACATTTTTCCTATTGTCCATTCAAGCTTATCAATCTTCTTTTCATATTCAGCACACTTATCACATACATAATTAGCTTTAAAACAACCAAGACTATAATTTTCTTTTCTAAGTTCTAATCTTTCCTTAGTCAAGGTGATAACTTGATTTTGAAGATAAGCAACTGTTTTCTTAGATTGTGTTAATGCTTTAGTTTCAAAGAATCATTATGCAATTCAAGAAATGCTTCATGTAATCCATCATATGCATTAAGTGAAGTTTCAGAGTTAGAATCTACCTCATTTTCGTTTTCACTTTCACTTTCATGGTCGACCATGAGAGCAACTTGAACTAGAAGCCTTTAAAGCCAAGCTTTTCTTTTTCTTATCTTTTTCTTCATGCTTTGCCAGACGAGTGAGCTCTAGTTCGTGCTCTTGAAGTTTGCCAAAAAGAGTGGCGAGTGTCATGGTAGCTAAATTCCTTGAATCAGCTATAGCAGTTACCTTTGGTTGCCAGTCTATATTCAGACACCTTAGCACTTTGTTGATCAAGTCTTCGGTAGGAAATGATTTTCCTAATGAACCCAATTGATTCACTATGTGAGTGAATCTCTTTTGCATTTCTTGTATGGTTTCTCTTGGATTCATTTTGAATAATTCATATTCTCGGATAAGAGTGTTTTTTCTTGCTCTTTTTACCTCACTAGTACCTTCATGAGTGACTTGAAGGTTATCTCACATTTCTTGGGTAGTTTTACAATTCGACACCCTAAAGAACTCATCGGGGCTTAGTGCGGAAGTAATGATATCTTTGACCCGGAGATTGTGTTGAACCTTTTTCTTATCATCATCAGTCCATTCAGCTCTTTCTTTGACAGTATGAATATCATTTACCATGTGTGTGGGGACAAAAGGTCCATTTTCCACAGCATCCCATACATCTATATCAACCCCTTTAATGAATATTCTCATTCTTTCTTTCCAATATGCATAGTATTTCCCGTTGAATCCTGGAGGACGGGTAATAGATGCACCCTCTTGCGTAGGCCAACTTGAAGCCATTTCTCTTGAAGTTGCGAGGCCCTTGAAACAAGAGTCTAGCTCTGATACCACTTGTGACCAAGTGGCTTCAGTCTCAAGAGGGGGGTGAATTGAGATTTTTGAATGAAAACAGTTCCCCTTTTTAACGACTTAGATTAATATTCGCGCAGGTTAATGAAATGAACGAATTAGAATACAGAACAGTAAAGCACGCACGAGATTTATACTGGTTCGGTCACCTCCCAGTGACCTACGTCCAGTCCTCACAACCCTTTGTGATATTTTTACTATCAAATCAAAGCTTTCAACCGGGTGCTTTAAAACCCTTACATACTCAGGCACTCTTCACCTAGGATACCCCACCTTGTGCAAGAGCCCTCAAAAACAATTACAACAAGAGATACTCCACCCATGTTACAATCAAAAACCCTAGAGAGATACCCCACTCTCTAGTATAACCCAATAACAATATTAAACAAATTAGAAGGAAATAAGAAATACCTCTAAGAAGGTGAATACGACAACTTGAAGATTCCCAACCTAACCCTCGAGAGATTCAGGTGAATAACAAATTAGCTTTTGTGATTCAGATTGTGATAGATTTGTGAAACCTAAGTCCTATTTACAGACTTTGCAAAAATATGACTGTTGGAACAATTTTTAATACTATTTTGATAAGTGGAAAATCGATTGATTACTTGTAAAACATAGTCACATAATCGATTTTGTGCTTTTAGGAAAATAAGATAAGAATCGATTGTAAGCTTTAAACAAATAGGCCAAGAATCCATTGCTAGCTCCAAAAACAAGTTTTGCTTCCAAAAACAAGTCAGAAATCGATTCTCTTCTTTACATGAAGAAGACATCAATCGATTTGGAGTTTTATAAAATAGAGTTCACAAAATTAGGAAGGCAATCGATTGTTCTCTTTAAAATTAGAAGCCATGAATCGATTTCTATAACATCCCCAAATTGGCTAATCTCAATATTTGAGATTAGCAAGCGCTTTCATTTAATTGCTTTTTATTGAGTCATGATAGATGATCTAAGTAATGTCACTTTGTTGATTTTAATCCACATGATTGAGTATTTTGTGAATTATTGATTGAATTAAATTGAGTAATCGTTGATTGTTACAATAGATTGCATTGGGTAGTGTATAAGTAATAGGGGAGTGTGTTTAGCGTAGGGCAAAATGGTCAATTACTAACCTTTTTCCTTCAGCTGAACTAAGGCCAACATTTTACCTCATATTCCACACTCCACTCACTTCCACTCACTCACTTTAGAAAACTCAAAAACACACAACACACTCACACATGTTTAAAACAAAAACAGATTTTAGAAAAGTAAAAGAGAAGGGAGAGCTGAGAGAGAGGAGAAAGAAGAGAGGAACAATCACACATGCAATTAGATTCTTCACTTTATCTCTTCACTTCCATGCAAATTCTGAACCAAAGGAGGTAGTAGATTAACATTGTGATTCTTCTCATCTCTCATTTTCAAAAATCACACAAGTTTAGAGTAGTTGGGGTTTCCATGGTTGCATGTGGGTTTCAATACTTGATTCAGCAACTTTAGAAGTCATATTTCCTTTTTGAAGAGCTACATTGTTGATTGGAGCCTTGGGTCTCGATTTCAAGGTTTTGGGAGTAGCTCTTGGTTGTTTGGAACTTCATAGTTGTTGCTTGTTGTTGTTTCTTCAATTTCAAGGTGAGTTCTTCACTAATTTAAGAGTAGATAATGAATTGTTCCTTGCATGTGCTTGACTCTGAAATTCTGGAAATTGCATGTACTAGATGATGTTCTTGAGTTGTGAAGATGGTCATTGGGGGTTGTTATAATTACTTTAATTGGATATGTTTTTGAGTATGTGGCTTGTTTAAATCCATGCATTTAGAGCTAAATTGATCCATGAATCAGTATGTATGGTTTGTTTGCTGTGAGTTCTTGGCTGTTTTAAGTTTAATTTGGTTGATTGGAAGGGGTTAGAAATCAAACCAAGAGAAGGAGACTCATGAAATGGTTTAAAATTGATGTGCAGAATTGGGCGCCCAACGCTCTCACTCAAGGCGCCCAGCGCCCAACCACTATCTGTCGCTGCCAGGCGCCCAAGATACTGGCGCCAGGCGCCCCCTTTTCGAATTCCAAGTTACAAAAATTGTACTTTCTCCTTGTTTTGATTCTTAACTCCATTCTGATCCTAAACTTAACCTGAATACTTTGATCGTACATGTTTTACAATCGTATGATTTCTTTTATACTATGAGTTGGGATTATTATCTTGTGATGAAATTATGTGAATAACTCCTCAACCATCCCCAATGATTGTGAGATACTAATGCTATGATTTTGCTTATGATTGATATTATTATTTCTATCATATTGAGTCATAAAGGTAATGGTGAAACGATTGAATCTTTTACCGAGAGAGAAAAAATGGCCAAGGCCGAGTAAAGGACACAAGTGTCCTAGTAAACATAAAACATTAAGCGGATGACGATCCCCAGTTATAGCACACTTGGCGAGGGGAATTCATGCGCCCTAAACCAAGGCCTTCTTTAGTTGACTCGGCAATAATTATTGTTGGGTGGGTTTCCCGTGGTATAAGGCTTGTAGTACCTGGGTTTGTGCTAAGCGAAAGAAAAGTTAAAACACCGAGAGCTTAAGGTGAGGGGTCCCGAAGAACTCATTGAGATTTGTAATCTCATTATTTATTTTGTGGTGTTTTCAATATGCAGGGCAAGTTGGAGCAAACTGAGAAACAGTAGTAGCTAGTTCGAGATGCTAGTCAAGAAGGATCATTGGGATCAATATTATGCCTTGCTTGGATAATTTTAGAAGTTATTTTGTACCTAAGATGTACTCGATACTTTAACTTAGGTTTTGAAATTATCGTTAGCTATTAATTCCTCTTTTGGATATTGAACATTAGGAATTTGTATCGTCTATTGAATTATGTTTTTAATTCAGCTTGACCTTTTATGGAGAACCTTATTTAATTAAGATTCTTCAAGGATATGACTTAATCTAATTAGAGTTGTTCAATGTCTAAAGTAGAATTAGTACTCTGATTATGCTAAGGTGTTACAATTTCTTTCTTTAAAACAAGACATAAATTGATTGTTGGCTTTAAACTAAGCTAAGAAAAGAGAAATTGATTCTTGCCTTGTAATTTTAAAGAGAACAAATTTTGTGAAATAAAACTCCAAATCTATTGATGTCTTCTTGCTTTAAAGAAGAGAATCGATTTATGACCCGTAGTTTTAAAGAAAAAAATCGATTCATGACTTGTAATTTTAAAGAGAACAATCGACTTGTTTTTGGAAGCAAAACTTGTTTTTTTGGAGCTAGCAATCGATTCTTGGCCTATTTTCCACTTATCAAAATAGTTTCATGTTTACCTTCTAGTTCTCAATAACCTTAATTTTTTATTATATAAATCATTAGGCCTAACACTAATCTAAAACAAGGGTAATTTCAAAGCTGATAAATGTCTATTGAATATTTCGGTCAAAAAAAAAATGTCTATTGAATATTGGAATTTGTCAATATAAAAGAACAATGGCCAAAGAAGAAATCAGTAATAAAATATGTATCTCTACAACAGATACTAGAATTTTTGTTTCAAAACTACAACCTTCCATGTATTCCACCTAGCACACCTCTTTTGAGAATTATGCAGCACCTTTGATTTACTGATATAAATACGACCGATGAGAGCCTTCTCTAATACTGTTACTACGCTAATGGCTATCTAAATGGATTATAGAAATTAAAATCAACCAACTAATTCTAGAATTAAAAATGGTAACACGTAAAGGAAAGCAAAGGAAAACAAAAATGCAAAGTACTAGATGGAGATCACGTTCAATGATATGTAGAAACCACGGATGCTCCAATTGATAACAAGAAAATGAAGTTGTTAACTGTTAGCATCCAGCCAGCCACAATTAGCAAGACATCCACCGTGAAATGCCAAGTAGTAGATGGAGATCAAGTTCAATGATATGTAGAAACCATGGATAGTCCAGCCAGATTGTGAGAAATGAAGGGGAAAAAAGAGGGAAGTTTACCACCAAGACAAGACATCCAGCCAGATTCACTCATTATAATATATATCTCCTTTCTCTTTTAGTTTCTTTTCAAGATTAATAAGTTCTTCAAGCCAAATATCTTTTGCTGTTTTTTTCCTCAAGTCATCATGATTTTTTTGAATGGCAGCCTTCTCACTTTGTAGCTTCTGAAGACCTTCTATGGTGAAAGTACTATAAGGCACGGACTCCAAGTATTGGTAGTCATCATATTCGGCCTGCTGCACTTCCACAAATTTTCCTCTTCTTTCTGTAAGAAATCCTTCTGAGGTCAGCCTCTCCAACAAATCAGATCTTGATATGTCAACTCTATTAATCTCTCCCTTCGAATCCATCTGTACAAGCTTGATTTGTTCATCCAATTTCTTGATAAGCAATTGAACGATTTCCAACATATCCGACTGCATACAAACATTTTAGTACATATCAATAGGTCCAATATAAAGAATAATTGCATTAAAAAAAAGAACATAAGATTGATGTATCACCCTTCTATCCTCGTAACATTTCAGCCGGGAATGATAGAAATCTTTCAAAACTGCGTAAGAAATGATACAAAATAATAAGAAAGAAAAACACACTATGATATTGTTCCTTCAAAACAACTCAGGAAATGAAGGTTTACTTTCTTCCGGTGTGTTAAACTTTTTCACATTCCCTTTTTCATCAATAAGATGCATGTTGCTCGTCGTAACTAACTCAGATACTTGTAACCAGTGGGTAATCTACTCTTGTTAAGAAGAGCATTTGCAATTTCCCTTCCATAATTATCTTCTCCATTATTCTGTTCCTTGTTATTCCTCTTTATTATACAAGCCATAAATCGATTCCCCACTCTCCCATTCGAGCCCATAGTCGATTCCTCTCCTTGTTTCCCGAGCCAACAATCGATTTCCCTCTTGGTATTTTAGCCATTGTGAGTTTAAGTTTCCTAATGTTTCCAGTTACTCTAACTTCAATCGTACCACTGCATAAAGAAAATTACATTTATTGACATATTACCTCAATGAGAGGATTCTTCACATTAGGTGACCCATCTTTTATGGATTCAAGGTACCGCACGTAATCTTCAGTCCACTTCCCGATAGGTAGCTCAATGATTTTAAAAGTCCTTCCCTCCACTTCGGCCACAATGCCACTGACTTTATACCCAGGCTTCTCGGAAATTTCCTCAATTGTTCCGTTGAATCCTCTGTACCATGGTTGCATTGGCACCATTTCCTCACCATTCAACAAACGCTTCACATTGGCAATTATTTCTTTTGGGCTATAGACTATAGTTGGGAATTTCTGTACTCCAGCCGGTTGCAATTCCTTTGCATCCATTGACAAGGATCAACGGTATGATTGGTAGGTACCTATGTGGACAAGCAGAATTTAAATAAGTCTTGACTATATGGTGTTCTAATCCATAACCTCACATTCTCATTACTAGTCTTTAGAAAGACATGAGAAAGAGAATTACCATTTTGGTTCCACTAGCTTTTTGTTTTCAATGTTGTTACCCAGAATCTTATCGTCTTTCTCCTTGAAAAGGCACCGAGTAAGAGGATTTAATTTAGTTCGAATGTATCTGGCATGTGCATGCTTTTTTCCACCCTAGAAGACCACACCACCCAGTAAATATAAATTTCAAAAAGGCAGCGACTATTGCAACAAAATATGATATAGGTTTAGTTAACTCACAGTGTCACGAGTACCAAAAGAACCAAAAGGACCAATTCGCTCAAACAAGTTGATGTTGTTGCTTCCCACATAGTCCTGTGCCATTTTTATCATAGTGCCGACCAGACTTTGCATACTATGGTGATAACAAGACTCCTCCATCACATAGCTAATAAATGCTTCCACCATAATTTTGTCATTCAACTCTTTTTTAAATGCTGAATAGAGAATCTTCCTTTGACTTGGCTTCAGTCCATCAAAAATCAAGGGAATTGACCTCTCTAGATTGGCCAACGCCCACAGTCTGAGATCGTTGTTAACGAAGTCGCTGTAACTTATACGATAGAGAGGCTTCAGTCTATCACAAGAAGTCGTTGTCAACCAGGTTTTCCTATCCTCAGTTTTTTCTTTATTGAATGCAAGCTCAATTGAATCTCAGTCTTTCTCATCAACCCAAATGAAATATCTTATGTGCGTCTCGATGTTTCTAAAAAACTCGACGGTCTGTTGAGAATCATAGGTAGCCAAACCCTACAAAACACCATAATAGAACTAAAAGGATGAATTATGTCCAACGAGAAACAATCCAAAATGATTACAAAAACAAACCTTGTAATATTCTATTTTCCATTGTATTGCATTTTCCCCCAAACTTTTTTTCCATATTTCATATTCCGACAAGGAATAGAATAATACTTTTGTGTTCTGTGAATCAACGGCCTGCAGAAAAAAGTACACACTAAAGTTCAATACATTATTTCCACTTTAGCATCTTCTTTACCAAATATAATTGATAATTGTGGTGCTCTAAATATGCTTTCTCCAAAATTTGTTTGCTATCTATCAATAACATAAACCACTAACCTGTATCATCGGGCTATAGAAATCATGAAGGAACTTTGGAACTTTTAGTAAAGAAGGCCAATGATAATGGAGTAAGTTAATAACTAGCCCTTTGAAATGAGACCCATCGTGATCCTGAACCACCCATTATTAAGTTTAAGTTTAAAATGAGAAGATAGATGAAAGACAAACGTTTATGTAATGCTTACCGGGTCTCCCATAAGGACTAAACGACCATATCTCAGTTGTTCAACACTTGTGTACTCATGTTCTTGTTGAAGTCCAAGTATTTTCATTAAGTTTTGAACATGTTCATTATTCATTTGTGTATTCCAATTGCTAGGCAAATTTCCTTGTAAAGCATAGACACCCCAAATATCTCGATCCAACTCGGATAGACCATCCGTCTTTGAAAAAGTAAATCATAGAAAAAATGAAATTATTAGGACAAAAATATCAAACATAAGTTGGTTTAAAAAATAAATAAATTGACACAATGCCAACTTACTATAAAGGTTTTTGCAGACTTTCCTTCACATTATTAAGGTACACTTCTCAGAATCTTGCCCAGCCTTGGGTGCATCTACAAAGATTCTCAACGTGTTAAGGTAAAACACCATTTTTGAGACAATTTTCTGATTTATATATCCTTATAAAGTCATATGTATGCATATAAAAGAGCAAAAGTAAGATCATTAGAACTTTAGAATACCATTCAAACTTCAAAATACTTAAATAAATTTAAATTCATAGTTCAAAACATAGCTAAACAACTTAAACTAGCAAAATGATACCCAAAACAAATATGTCCAGAAACTGAAACCAGATGAAAATAAGCTAACCAGAAAACCAAAAGACCCACAAACCAACAAAATGACAGTAGAAACAAATCTGTCCAGACTGAAACAACCTAAACCAGAAAATTCTAATCTGCAAATTGATAAAAGCCTTCATCTTCACATCATAAAAAGGGTTTACTAATCAAGACCAGGGGAGGAGCTTAGTGGAGGCCGGTAGGGGCCATAGCCCCCACAAAAAAATTCAAAAATAATTGTTATATATACATATTAAGTCCAAATGTTAAATACAGATATCAAAGTTTGCGCATATAAATCGAAACGAATTGCATAGTCCAGTGGTAAAGATACAGTACTTTATTTGGTTGACCCTTGGTTCGATCGTTCCAAGGATTCTTTAATACCCTTAACCATCTCCAATTTATTTTTCATTCCGTTAATTATTTTTTTACACAACATTCATTCCGTTAATGCAAAACTATTTTTATTTTGACATTTAATACAAAACAGTTTTATTATTACTATTAACTCTATTAATTAAACCTGTTTTTAATTATTATTATTACTATTATATATAATAGCACTATTTTTCACACGTTTTAAACTAGAACTATAAATAAGTATTTGAAAATTTTCTAAAATCCAACTTCTACCCTTTTTAAAACAAAATTAACCAAATTTAAAATTACTTTTTTAAAAACACTATTGTCAAATCAAATTTATTTTTTAGTAATTTAGTTTGGCCCCCTCAACATTTTCTCTCAAGCTATGCCACTGATCAAGACAATCAAAAATGAATTGCATGTTGTTAAAAGTTCAATAATACGTGAAGTCATTTCTAGAGTCTAACCTCCTTCAAAGATATCTACTGGAACAACACACGTAGAACCAAAAGTGTGTTGTGGGCTGATGAGACCCCTCTTAGTTTTAGTAATAAACGCTGGATTTTCAATAGTGGCTTTCACGAAAAGCCAAAGATGTTTCTTCACTTGCTTAGCTTTCGCCTCCGTGTTTCCATTCAAATTTATTGCCTTTGTTACCGGGTCGGTAATTTGATTGGTGATATAATCTACGTGAGTGCCACCTTCGATTGTATCAATGAAATTCACGAAGCTGACCTGATAAAAGAACACAACAAATTAGACAAAAAAAAAAAAATTAACCTACCAAGTTACTTCACTTAAAAAGTTCGCTGGTAATCTGTTGAAAGTTGTTGTTATCACTTAGAGTTATGTATATTTCCCACCTATCACTTGTTAAATAGAACCTACAAACAAAACCAAAATAATCAATGGAAATAAAAAAACAGTCATGGAATCCCCAAACTAACTATCAATGGAGGCAAACCTCTCCCCATTAGGTTTGTAAAGACCAACATAATCCGTGAAAGAATGGATGGGTAGCTAGCATGGCACCATCGAGCTTCACATTAGCGGTATTTGGTAGACAGCCCGCCACATCTACCACTCGCTTTCTCATGAGAGCAACAATGTCATCGTCCAAAGAATTCACTTCGAACGAACTTCTTCAAGTCCGGTATGAAAGTGACCTTGGTCCGCTTTGCATTTTTCAACCTCAGGCACAGTTTTGCTAGACATATTATTGGTGAACACCTTCATTAAAGCACAACCAATCAGTCCAACAATCATCAATACCCACGGTTCAGTTCATCAACCAAAATAAAAAAGAAAAAGAGAAACAATCTTCAAGATTCACAAATTGAAGCAACAAAAACTATGGTAATTAAAGTCGAGATAAATTAAAAATCCTAACAGAGTTAAAGTCACTAATATTAATTTCGACTAACAATTAATTTTGACTTTAATAGAGATAAATTAATGTTAGGGAAAAACCAACTAATTAAAATCAAAATTCAAAAACATTTGAAAAAACCCTAAATCGACCAAATTCCAATTGGAAACAAAAATTTGGCGAACCTGTTCAAACTTGGTTGAAAAGAAGTTGGTCACCTTGGCACCATTACCACCAATAGTAGAACTCAACTGGCCGAACCTAATTTCGGGCAAATACATACGCACATCCTTATCAAATTGAATTGGTACCCCAGGCCCATAGTCAAGAATAGAAATGGTTTTTTCTTCGGCATTAATGGTGACTTCAATAGAGTGTTTCTGTCCGTGATAGCAAGCATTGAGAAGAATTTCATCAAAATTTTTTAACAAAACGTAATTATGGTTACTCATGCTTATTTGACAAAATAAGATGGTAATTACTCATACCCCGACCAATTTATTTATTTCCATATTATTACTCATGCTTATTTGACAAAACGTAATTATGGTTAAGATAAATCAGTTTTGTAAGTGTACAACAGATTTACCTCATAAAAGCAATAGTTAACTTTGTTATGTAAGTTGTTAATAACGAGTTTATCTATTTAAAAAATGAGTTTGTTTTGAAAAAAAATTCAAAACGGATTTATCTAATAAATAGATAAATCTGTTTTGTTAATTTAAATAGATAAACGGTCAAGATTTCACCGACAATTTTGATCAACCACTCACTTTTGTTCGTCTTGATAACTTTGCCCCAACAGATAAATTTTTAACGATGTAGATCGCACTAACAATATCAACGACCATTGCTATAAAAACCCACATTCACCCTCATTTCTTTCACACAAAAATTTCACTCTGATTTACTTCACACCAACACACTCCAAAATGAACACACTTTTTCCACTCAATACTCAAGCGACATTTTAGTTTCTATTTATCATCGTGGCCAAATCAATGGGAGAGAAGATGGTGTCTTTTTCTTCTCTCCAGATTCTGTTTTATACAGGCTCCACGACGACATCACATTCACTGGTTTGAAAGATAAAGTAGAGCTTAAGGTTCAAGTCAAGGGTGATGACCGAGAGGTTACTAAAATCACGTTTCGCTAACTCGCTCTTGGATTTGATGGCCGTGTTTATTGGTCCTCCATGGACGTAAAGACCGACGACGACGTGCTAGCCATGTTGAACATCCATGACGAGTATCTGTATGTTAGTCCCCTAGAGTCAATGAGATTATACACCGTTGTTATGCTGGAGGACCAGGACCGTCACAGATCGTCGCACCTTTTCCCATCCTACCGTTAGATCAAGTCACGTGTCGAATAACGAATGGAGATGTCACGAAGTGACTCCCCTTGGGAACAGGCGCAATCACCACACGTCATAAGTTCACGTCGCATCAGTCAAATCAAACGTCACTCGAGGGCAAGCCGAGTGACGTGTCCTCTAAACCAATCGGTTATAAAAACAAAAGGAGAAAAACAAGAAACACGAACAACAGGTACGAAGTCATTTTATAAACAAGTGTAATTCATGCTATATACATCTTATTTGAAGCTTATTTGAAGCATAGAAATAAAGTTACATGTACGAAACACATCCTAATGCTACGAACTGGTCGGCGTAACACTGAGTCGCGACCGAGTCCTCTACATGTCTCTTTGCAGGAAACCCTCCACAACTCCAGAGCGGGGGGTTGAAAAACATTCCCTATATGTGTAGATCCTCTGCCCGAAGAAGACTCTCCCAAATTGAGGGTGTGAAGATCCTCCACCCGAAGAAGACTCTCCCAAGTCAAGTGTGCCTGTAGATCCTCCACCTGAAGAAAACTCCAGTGCGGAAACACCCAGAGGCAGACCGATCAGGCGGGACTCCTTAGTGAAGCCATGTGCCTCCGTCCCCGCTCCACGCAACGTCCCTGGAAGGACCCGGATTCAGAAGCTTGAAAGCCTCCACCACCGCTTTGGCTGGCGCAAGAGACTCCTCTTCCTGGGCCTCCGGCGAAAACCCGCGGCGGAGCGAGGGCTGACGACACGGTGCTCTGCCCCAATGAGGGGAAGCACATCGGGTTCCCTGAACATCCCTGCGGAAAAGAGGCCAAGGCAAACAGCGAAAATCCACAGCTCCCTCAGATCAAAGACTCCCACCTCGAGTCCCTTGACGCTCCCGTTGTGCATTACAACGCCGGCGGGGGCGGTCAGGGAACCCGAAGAAGGAGATTTGATCCCACACTTCAGCAGCACCATCACTGGAGAAAGAAGACAGATAATCACGAAGAGCTCCCTTCCCTGCAACTACAAATGTGTATATATATATAGGCAAGGGAATGAGGAGTTAAACACCAGCATTAATGAAGAACCTGGGAAACGACAGTCAAACGGAGAAAACCGATGCATTCAATGGTAAAGAGTCAAGTAGTCAACACATCAAATCAAACATCAAGTCCCATCAATGACTTCAGAAATCAAGAAACGTCAAGTCACCGGCCAAGTAACGCACAAGCGCTCGGAAATTCCCAAAACCAAATAGCTAAGCGCCAAAGCATCAAGTCCAAACACGCTGAAGGGCCATTCAAAACCGAGCTCCACTTGTTTGAACGACTTCACACTACGCGCTCGTTGCTTGAAGGGCTCTGGTCCAGCTAGGATTACCCGGCTAATACATCCGCTCGGTTCTTGAAGGGCTTTGCCCAGAGAGAGACCAGTCGGGCTCCAAAGTCAAGCTGCGCCCCTCCCCAAAAAGGAATGAGGCCCAATCAGAGGGGAAATATCCCTGATTTCCCTCCCTTGTCTGTAACGGTCAACTCGGCTATAATTATGTAATAATTAGCATTTATGTACAGTGTAATATAAATACTGCCCTGTGAGGCCAATAAACAGATCCCAACATTCATTCTCTTAATTCAAACTCTCAAACACACAGACACATGTTTGGTCCTTTCTCAACAAGAGAAACCGACCGTAACAACAGTAGCACTCTTGTCTCTGAATATACCACCACAAGCAGCTGGACCAGGGCTCCCTTTAGCATCACCATCTGTATTGCACTTGATCATGTAAGGAGCAGGGGGGGTCCAAACTACCTCTTTGATGGTTGAAGAATTTCTGTAATTACCATTGACATTAAAGGCCTTTATAATCATAAATTCAGCAGAGGAAGACATTGTAGATTTAGAGGCATTTAATCTAATCAACTTAAATCAATGCGTGCATTTTATTTGTTGACATTTGTACTCTCTATTTTTGGTACAATACATCAAGAATTTTTCAAGTCTTAAAATAAATATATGACAAAAAAAGTCTGAAAATAAATATTACGTGCACTGAACCTAGTTATTAATGAAGCTATTTTCCTTGACTTCTCTATAGAGGTCATTTATTTTAAATAAGTTGGCCATTGTAAATTTTTTTAATAACATTGACATGCTTTTGTAGTGCATAAAACATCTTTAAGGGTTGGAAATTTGGAATAGGGCAGTGTTGCAGGTAGATGTTAAAGTGGCTTGTTAAGTACAGAGAGTGGATGTATGTTGGGGTAGAGTATTGTTAGAGAGATCTGTAAGCTACTGAAGCTGTCTTGAGAAGTCCGTTTTGTTAGCATCTACAGAGACTAATCGTTGTGTCGATGCATTGATAAATACTGGATGTTGTTTGGCGCAGGCGTAATGATAATGTCTGGGAGGGGGTCTTCCAACCGATTGCGCAGGTGGTCAGCAAAGCGATGGATCACTTCTATGAGTGGAGTTGGGTGCGAGCGAAGAATGGTACAACAAGCCGAGTAACTAGACAACATCATGCAAATGAAACTCGTTGGTAGCCACCGTGTCATGGTACTCTCAAATGTAATGTAGATGCAAAACTTTTTGCATCTGAAAACAAATATGGCATTGATGTGTGTTCCCGGTCTTCTACTAGCAGTTTCTACAAAGGCAAGACAATGTGGTTCACAGGTATTCCCACACTACAAGAGGCAGAAGTTATGGGATTATGGCAAACCTTACTCTAGTTGGAGGAATTGGGGCTGACTTCTGTTTTCATAGAACTGGATTGACATCCAGTTGTAAATGGCTCGATGGCAGACCCATAAAGAGCAATAAGAATGCCCTGGCAACAATAATGTGTTGGCCATGTTCTATGTGGGCCCGACAGACCGAAAGTAGCCATCGAACTGAAAATATGCCCCCTGCTGGCTATAGTCTTCTCTCTAGCTTGAACTTCAGTAACCCCCAAAAAATCCACAGCTAGCTGATTTGTTGTGTCAATTGTCACAAGATTGACGAGAGATCTGTAAAACCTTCCCATCATAGAATCCATCTCTGAAATGGTTGTTTCTCTTTTCATTTGGAATTGGAATCCTGGTTAACCGAATATATGGGTGGCTATTGAAGAGGAAGGCTAAGGAATTTGGTGTTGGTTTAATGACTTTTATGATGATTGATATTGGTGATTTTACCAAGTTTGATTTGTGTAATAATCTTTGTTTTCTTAGAGATGTTGTAACATATGTGTTTGGATCATCTCCTTCCCACTCTCCCAACATCTTCCTCCATCCTCTGTATCTCTTAATTTCACTCACTCTCATCATTATTAATGATGAGACTCTCATCATTATTAATGATGAGAGAGAGTGAAATTAAGAGAAAGATAGAGAAGATGGAGGGAGATGTAGGAAAAGTGGAAAGAGAATATCCAAGTTGTAACATCCCCAAAGTGACTAATCTTAATTCTTGGGATTAGTAGGCGATTTTAACAAATTGTTTTCCAATTGAGTTTATAATTGATGATTTGACTGGTGTGAGTAAATGATTGAGTTTGGTTCATGAGTTAACATGCATTTAATTTTCGAAATTTCCTTGTGGTTGAGCATGTTGAGCTGAAATTGTTGTGTTTATTCAAATGATTGATTGTTTATGGACACCCTTTACATGATTGGGAATTTTGCTAGAATTAAGTGAATTGATGGTGTATTTGTTGGTCTATTAAACTATATTGCATTGGGTAGTGTAGGAGTAATAATAAGTGGTGTGTAGCAAAAAGGGCAAATAGAGAATTTCCTTGTGTAAGTAAAAACTCTTCGGCTAAAACACATTTATTATATTTCCCTCACTCCCACCACAAACATAATACACACACACCCACATAAAACACACTCACTCACCCACTAAAAGTCAGTTTTAGAAAAAGAAGGAAAAGGAATGGAGAGACGAAATAAGGAGAAAAGAAGAGAAGAGTGGAAAGCTTCACACAAACATCCTCCTTCTATTACACATCCATGAGCTCTGATCTTCCTCCAACATCTCTTTGAGTTCCTCATTTTGATACTCCTTTTCATCCATCAAATTCGAAATCACAAGTTGGAGAGTTTTGTTGCATGTGGGTAAAAGAAGTTCTAGAAGCTGTTAATCATCTTGCATGTTAGAGATTCAGGCTCATTGATGTTCATCTAAGTTGTGTTTATTGTATCCCGATATTATGATTTAGAATTGGTTTCAAAGTTGTGTATCGTTTATATTATTTCTAATTTTGAGATATTGAACACTAGGTGTAATGACTTTAAACTTGGGTTTATGTCATTTATAGATCCTTTTGAGAAACTGTGGCAATTAAAAAGGATATTTGGATGAGTTTTCATCAACTTTAGTATGTTCAATGTCTTAAATTAGAATTAGCACTCTGATGTATGTTGAATATGAACGTTCCAATATTTCTTCTAAGGTCGAAAGATTAGGATGTTACATTTTGGTATCAGAGCAGTTCGACCTTGTCGGGCTTAGTAACCTTTCGGTAAAGAGATTAGTTAGATCGAGTCAGCTAGGGACTCAGACCACTGACTGTCAGAACGTTTCAGTATTCTGTGTGAGACACTGAGCCCGGATCCACTCAATATTTCATGCAACGTACTAAGAATAATGACAATTGGTTTCCTGAGCCCTGTAAATGTATGAAACCCTAAACCATAAGACTTTTGGCCTTCTCGTTTCATCAGAGTACGTAGCAGAAGTAGAGGGCTACAGACAATACTCCAGAGCAAAAAGATGGGCATCCGTGTTGGTTCGAGGAAGCTGTGGGGGACCGTTCAATATTTGGATCCAATGTCCTGCAACCGAAAATGTTTACACATACGAATAGGTTTGGTACTGTGTGCTATTTTTTTATTCGAAAAAGTACTCCAAGCCTTTAAACCCTAAAGTGTTCGCAAAACATAAGCCTTCGATTGGCATGGGAAGCATGTAGAGGATTCCCAACAGTTGAGACTAAATTCTTAGATCCCAGATTAGGACAGTAACTTTCGGTGTTTTGAGGAGGACTTCCAATGACAGAAATCAGAGGAATGGACATCCGGGTTTGCAGGTAGTAGTTTCATCGTCAGAATCTGCAGATCGTAGGTTTATAAGAGATTGAGAACATCGGTCAAGTAGCGTCTCCATTAGAAACCTTTCGTATGGATAGATGTCTGTCCCTTAAAATTGATTACCTACACAGTGAATATTCTTCAAGTTTGAGTTCCGTTTTAAATGTTTTCTCTCAGTTATTGAACCGATTGTCTTGCAGCTACCTACCGATTTCTTTTCCGGCCCAAACTGCTTGCTCTTCTGAAACGATCGGATTCCTAATACAACTACTATGAAACCCAAAAGTTTCTCCAATTTCACAACCGGATAATGTTGTCTTCTTTGCTTAAGTTATAATCCAAGTAACCCATCATTCCCGTTGTGGTGTGCTTACTAGATGCCGAGGTCCTTCTGTCAATAGTGTACCCTTCCTATTAAGATAGGAATCCCAAAGCAGCTAGATTTGTGCGAGATTCGGTAAATTCGAATGTTAGTTGGTAGCCTTTATGTCTTTTCGACAAGATTCCAATCGCCGATAGTTTTCCTATATCCGAGTCACCGAGTTAGTTTTACGTTTATATGTAGAAGTGTCCTAAGCATGGTAGTCAAGTTCGTAATTCTAGATAGGAACGGTGAGGGGTCACAGGTTCATAAAGCAGGGGTTCGTAGCACGGAGCGTAGTTCCTATGAAATTTTCCTACTAGTATATATAGGCATATTAAAAAATATGAATAGAGATAAAAATCATAAATAAATGAAAATTATTAAGACTATTAATTTTTTTTGAAGCAATTAAGACTATAAATAATAAATATTATTTAACACTATTTATTATATAATTAAGACTGTAAATAACTGATATTGATATTATATATGAAAATTATATTTATTTTGATCTTTTATCATACACTTTAAATTGGTATTTTATTTTTGACAAATTAATTTGGTATTTGATATAGTTATATACGTGTACCAAAAAAAGAACTAAAACAGAGGTCACGTTAAGAAGAGTTTTTAAGCGAATTGGACCAAGCCCACAACCCAATATATGCTAACCCTAATTCTCACACAAGGGTCGTTTCGCTCTCCATCCACTGCAAACAGCACAGCGCCGTTTCTGTTTTGTGGTGGATTTTAAATTGCACAAATTGAAGTTTTTTGGTACCATGCCCAAGTGAGTTCAGAACCATTGATTTGTAATGTAACTTATTGGATGGTCATGATTAGACTAGGCAACCTATTGTCCATGTTTATGGTATAGTTTTATTGAAATTGCTTTATAGTTCCTGACAGTTTAAAAATCGTTTTTGTTGTGTTGATATAAATTGTATTTTTTTGTTGTCAGGTTTTGTTGCTGCAGCGTTGCAGGGAATGACAACAATGTTTATATATATATATATATATATATATATATATATAATAACAATATTAAAAATAATAATAAGATTAATAATTATTAACAAGAATATAAATTTTGATAATTTTAGGGAAGAAAAATGAAGCGGGTCAAAAGCAAGTCCAGTTGTTTGTTTGGGGCCATTGGGCCATTTTAAGTATTGGTTTATTTGGGACCATACTTCTTCCAGCCCTGGGTTGGGCACAACTGCAATTCCATTAGATCTTCCATTTTAGCAGGTGGGGTTAGGGTGTTTGTGAAGAAGCAAAGAAAATGAATCAGAAATGTGTTATGTGAATATCAGTGAAGAGTAAGAGCCTATTTATAATAGGTGTGATCAAGCGTGAGTCGTTGACTTAAAACGACTGGAACCGTTAAAATTATAACCGTTGGGGGCACAATTTCCAATTTCAATATCAGCCGTTGATTTTTCTGACAGTTAAAATTATAGCCATTGATGTGGACGGTGGAGCCAGTTCGGCGCACGGCTGGCCGAACTGGTTCGGATCACCCAGGGCCGAACCTGTTAAAATCTGATAGGGGTGTCTGATGAAAATTTGTCATACTCGGTCCAGCTACGTCCGAACCGGTTCGACCAAGCGTGCGCCGAACCGTACTAAATGTTTAAAAAAAATAGAAATCACAAATTTCATTAAGGACATCTTGGTCTTTTCACCCCTTTATGGGGGGTGTCTACTGAGTAGCTACGGGGTTGGAAGAAGTATGTGCCTTATTTGTTGAAAATTTGTTTGAAAGAAATGTATTATTGATTTGTTACTCAATACCAAGCTTCAGAATAAAAAGTCGAAGGGAAGAACAATGATAATGGAGTAAATACATAAATTAAAATTTGTAAACAATGTTTTTTGTATATCTTAATAGTTTTAATGTTTTAAAGATTAAAATTAAAATTGACGGACAGCGCATTTGCAAAAAAAAATTGTTTTTGAGTCAATAATTCATGCATTAGGAGTGATTTGTTGAATATATTAACAACCAGCATAGAAGAGAATGGGGATATAAATTACAAAAAAAAAGAGAGAATGGGGATATAATAAAGAGCTTGATAGACATGAATGGATCTAATAAGTAAAAGGAGGCAAATTTAATAATTCCATTTCATAATAACTTAATTAAGAATAAAGTGAGAATAGGATGAAATTGTCACATCAATTTTTAACTTGTCCTAAGTGAATGGACTCTACCATTGAAACGTTAGTACAATTCATCAGCCAGAGGAAAAAAATTCTAAGTGATTGGTTATATGTATCCAAAAACGAAGGCCATGTCTTTCGATTTTCTTTTACTTGAGATTTTAAAGTATTCTGGGTAAGAGAATCAAACATTAGGTCCTAATTCCTGTAAAGTAGGTGAGAAGACTGAGTTAACATATTACATTTAGAAGAGTTTCATTGCAAGTGTTGCGATAGAAGTATAATGTTCAGAATACAAGTAACTACAAATAACAAAAGAAAAATTCGTCTTTCTTTACCTTTCTTCTGTAACTACAAAAATCCAGGATGAAAATTTTGTTCTTCTATCTCCCCCATCGGTTTTTCAATTCTCACATTCTCCTCAATGTCTCTCTTCTCTCTCTTCGGTAACAGCTTGGAAAAAACAAGTAAACAATACAAATAACAAAAGAAAAAAAAAGTAATTAAAGGTGTCAGCCGTACTACAGCTGTCAATAAGGGGTGGGGCTTCCGTCAGTATTATTAAAACAATTGGGACCGAATTTTAATTACTTGAAAACCGAACGTGGAATAATGGAACCTGTTGTACCAGGTCTGAGGTCACTTGGGCACGGTACCAAAAAAGGTTCATTTGTGCAACTTAAAACCCACCCTGTTTTGTTACCTTCTTCGTTTCATCGTTCTCATGTTCTCCTCCCACTTCTTTCGTCCTTTCATCGTTCTCATGTTCTCCTCCCACTTCTTTCATCCTTTCATCGTTCTCATGTTTTTCCACACAGCACAGTTTCTGTTTTCTGGCCGTCTTAAACCCCTTCGCGACCCAACCCGACCTGACCCGGGTTGGTTTTCAAAAAACCAGTTTTAACAAGAACGACCCGACCTGTCTTAAACCCTTCTATCTTGTGATTTGGTGAGTCTTGTAAATTTAAAGATCTATGGCTTGTGGTTAAGATTTATGTAATTGAATTGAGTATGTTTATATATAAAGCCCTCTTCGTTTTGGAATTATTAATGGAATGAGCTGAGGAATACTACGTGAAAATGTTTGAAATGTCTGTCTTCACATATGTATGTTGTGATGCTGAGTATTTCATGTTTCTACGCCTTTTATGCCACTTCTGACTAGGTTGAGTAACGTGTATGTGCTTAAAATTTTTGTAAACTGAATAGCATGATTCAACGAAGTTGGTTGTTATAACTTGATGTCATTCGAAATTTATGAGGTTGCGCCTTAGTTGCCTTTGTTATGAGTGCACATAGACTGTTTTGATGTGTGGAAAAATAGGTTTGGATTTGGTTTAGGAATGTTAGGAAAAGAAACGGATGCGAGAGAACTGAAAATGTGTAGCTGCTGATAAGGGCGCACAGTCCGGGTCTACACACACATGGACCGAGCCCAAGTTTCTGGTTCCGATCCCGACGCTCCCCGGACCCTATTCTGAGCCATTTTAGGTTATTATAGATAGGTATCAGGCTGCCTTAGATCGACTTGAATATAATTATATGTCATGTAATTTTGGTAATGGTGAGACATCAAAATTGTTGTTTTGAATAAGTGCATCTTTGATGTGTGTGGGCTGCTGGGAATTTGTTGATCATATTTTGAATTTTGTTCGAAATAATTGAATTAATGTGCTCGTTTAAATTCATGCAACTTGTGTTATCATACCCTTAGAACTTCTTAAATTGGTTACTTATGTTGCCCCGCTAACTTAGAAGACGATTGGTAAATGGTAGGAAATAGGAACAGAAGAGTTGCACACCACAATTTTTTTTTCTTAGAACTCCATTCAACTTTCACAACACTTTGAACAACCTACCAAATTTGCAACAATCAATCCATGATCAATTCACTCATTCTTTGAGTTCATGCTAACAAGTGAAAGTAACTCAAAGTAACCCAAAATTATGATCCACTAGAGGCAACATACAAATCCTCTCTCTCTCTCTCTCTCTCTCTCTCCCTCTCTCTCTCTCTCTCCATAATATGTGTTTATCTCACACTCAAGTGTTTCAAGGTATAATTTACACTCAATTCACATCACTTGCAATCATCTACCATAGGCTTGCCAAAATTCTAAGAAAAACAATCACCCACAAATACCACACATTTCATGAGGACTTTATGAAGGTTGTAATGGGGCTTAGGTTAGGGTGGATAATTTTTAGAATCTAGGTTTTCTTGATTGGAATTGAGAAATTCATTCTTCACTCTAAATCCGATCATCACTTACCAAACCTCTTCAAAAGAATTGCCCACAAGGAAAAATTGTCCTTGTTCACTCTAAATCCGATCATCACTTACCAAACCTCTTGGAAAGAATAAGGAAAAATTGTCCTTGTTCTTTTCTTCTTTTTTCACTTACCACTTGGTTTTTTAGTTAATGGCTTGTAATTAGGCTAGTAACCAAAAAGAAAAGGATTTAAGGCTCAAATGGGCTCTTCAGAGGTCAGTATTTAAGGGTAGGCATTTTAAGGGTCTAGCTATCGAGAAAAAGAAAGTCCCCAATCATGTATGTGTATGTAAATGCAATGCAAAAGCAATCAAGAACTAAGTCAAGTTCTGAAGAATCTTGAAAAGTGATGGAGCACTTAAGAATAAAGATTTTGTTTAGGCTCAACACTCACAGGCTTGGTTTAGAGAGGAAGGGTATGTTACACCCAGATTCACAATATTCAATTTACAAGGAGTTGCCTACACTAATAGAAAAATCATCACAGAATTTCAGCTCATTGATCAAGAAATTGATGCACAAATTCAACGTCAAGTTCAGAAAAAGATTTTCAGAATGAAGTTTAAAGTCAGCATGAATTCAAGTTTAACACACCCATCATCATGAGAGTCATCAAGAAATTCTAAAATATGCATGACTAGCTACTCTACGACCTAGAAAACATCAAAAAAAAGTTAAAGATAAAAGATAAGAAATAAAGTAAGAAGAGGGTAAAGAGATTGGGTTGCCTCCCAAAAAGCGCTTCTTTATCGTCACTAGCTTGACGTTGAGGTGATTCTTCAATTTGGATCAGGTGGAAGACTCTGCTTCTCAGGTTTCTCCTTCAGTGCTTCTTGGATACAATTTCTTTTAAGCTTGAGTTCCCATTTCCTAGAAGTTGCATGAGGGAAATAGAATGAATGATCCCCTGACATATGCACAACTTCTTTTTCCTTGGTATCACCCCCTTCTTCAAAGTCTTTTGAAACAACAAGTGAATTCTCAAGAGGTGACTGGAGGGCTTGATCATGAATTCTTTTTTCAATTATGGAATCAAGCACCTCAATACGGTAACACCCTTCTTTTCCCTTTTTAGGGTCCACGACCTTGAGCACATTGAAAGTCACAAATTCATCCTGGACTTTCAATGTTAAAGTTCCATCGGCCACATCAATTACAGCTCTAGCCATAGCTAGGAAAGGTCTAACCAAAATCAACGGGATGTCATTGTCTTCTTCCATGTCAAGAACCACAAAATCCACCGGAAAGATGAATTTGTCAATTTTCACAAGGACATCTTCAACTACACCATATGGATGTTTCACCGAACGGTCAGCTAGATGCAATGTCGTCATGGAGTTCTTTATTTGACCAATCCCCAATTTTTTGAAAATGGAAAGTGGCATTAGGCTGATACTTGCTCCCATATCACATAATGCTTTCCCAAAAGTTCTATCCCCAATAGTGCAAGGAATAGAGAAACTTCCAAGATCTTTGAGTTTTTGTGGGAGCTTCCTCTGCAAGATTGCACTGCACTCCTTAGTAAGCATGATTGTATCGTCATCTACGATCCTCCTCTTCTTTGAGAGGATTTCTTTCATGAATTTTTCATATTTGGGCATCTGTTCAAGAGCTTCTACAAAAGGAATGTTAATTTGTAACATTTTGAAAACATCAAGGAACTTACCAAATTGCTTTTCATCTTGCTCCTTCTTCAATCTTTGAGGGTAAGGTAGCTTGATTATTGGCTTTGGAAGCTTAGACTCCTCTTGCTCAGTTGTATCCTCTTGAACCTTAGAAGGTTCATCAACACCCGCAAACTGCTTCTCATTTTGCTCCTTCAGTCTTTGGGGGAAAGGCAGCTTAACAATTGGTTTTGGCAATTTTGGCTTCTCTTTTACATTAGAATTCTCGTCGAGACCCACATGAGCTTTGTCACCAGACTCAACCACTTCTTCTGAAGTCTTCTTTGCTACAACTTCAATTGTTTTTCCACTCCGTGTGGTTATAGCATTCATTGTTTCACCACCCCTTAGATTAGGAATAGTGTCACTTGGAAGAGAACCTGAAGGTCTTTGTGCAACTTGCTTGGCCAACTAGCCTACTTGAGTCTCTAGATTTCTGATGGATGCCTCTCAATTTTTAGAACTGGCTTCTAGACTTTTGAAACCCGCTCTTGTTTCCTCCATGAATGAAAAAATTTGTGCAGTTAGTCCCTCAACTGCTATCTCCCAATCTACTTCTTTTGAGGAGCGTTTTGGCTTTGCCCTTGATCCTTCCAAGAGAAATTCGGATGATTCCCCCATCCCGGATTGTAAGTGTTGGAAAAGGGATTATTTTTGACGAAAAATATTTTCTCTTTGATTGGTAAGGGAAGTCCACAATCCTGATTAGAATGTGGACCTTCACAGTAGTCACACTTCAAACTTGTCACAACATTTACTTGACTAGAATGGTGTTGCAAAGAATTCAACTTTAGAGCTTCCATTCCCTTTTTCAGTTCTTCCAACTGTTGAGCCGACTGATAACTCTATTTTATATAAAGTTATTTATACAACTAAACCTAAATAATTGTTTGAAATCAAGTATAAATTAAGTAAATATCATAGAAGAAATTAGATAAACAAACATTAGAGGATAAAGCAAGTTGTCATTCACAATATTAAGCATGATGTCTAGATATTGGTATGTTTGATATGTTTGTTGAGTGTTTTCAGATAAGACACCTACATTGGAAGAACACAATACACAAAGTAAAGATTTCATCCAAATCAGCCAGTGCACCTGCACTGCATGCACCTGCACTTGATGCAGCTGCACTGCATGCAGCTGCACCATTTTGCGAATGGTAGGAAAAAGGCCAACACCGGAAGCACCTCAAACCAAAAGAAGACAAAGGCACCGCCAAATGACATTATAGCTGATCCACAATCACATGGGGCACATGGAAACTTTATAAAGGAGGCGCCCACAATGGATGACCACTTGAAGAAATCATTTCATGAACCATATGGCAAGCTCTAATTGGACCACTCTTGATATTTGAGTGTGAAACTCAAATTGCTTTTTCAAAGGCTGAAAAGTAACCATGGTTGAGTTCTCAAGTTTACTTAGCCCTCAAGGAATTCACTTTTTGGAGGCTATATAAGGATCCCCACTTCTCACTTTGAAAATAATCTCTTTTTCACATTTCTACACCTTTAGAATTTCTTGTACTTTTACTTCCAAGTTTTTAGTTCTAATTTCTTAGATAGTGGCAAGGAGAAAAGGAAGGAATTGACGACTTCTACCTTCTCTTCTTCATAGATATAGGAAGGAGATCAGTGCACCTGAATTGCTTGATGCAAGAAAGCTTCAATATTGTAAACTTTACTTTGTTGCTCTTTCTTGATAATTTCCATCACCTCAATATGTTTTATTCAATCTCTTTTCATCTTGCAATGTCTATTATGAGCTAAATTCCTTTAGTTGAGATGTGCTAGTGTTATAATGATCTTTTGAGAAAGTTTAAGTGTCATTTGTGTGTTGCATGTACTTTGATTCTTGTGTTATACTACATCCATATTATTTTAAGGTTGATCGCTTAAAATGAGTAGAGTTATATTCACAGACATGGTTTATAATTAGAAATCAAGAATCAATAGGGGCAAGCGTTTAATAAAGCCTTTATTAACTTGTTTAATAAAAGAAGCTTGTTAATTCCATGTTAGTCTTAGAAATAGGATAACATAGCCCTTAGGATTAAATCAGCAAGTACTTCAAGGTCAAGAGTGAATTTATTTAGCACACCTAGACATAGGAAGCTTGTAAAACAACTTTTGAAATAGTAGCTGAAAAGCACACAACTGATGCAGCTGCATCCAGTGCACCTGCACCACACGAATGCACTTAACACTTAAAAGAGAGTTATTTGATGAAAGCATCTCAACTATATTTCTCCACTGATTTCCTCTCTGTTGTTTATTGTCATTTTAACTTTATTTCAACTTCTACAAAACAACCAAACTTTGTGAGTAGATAGTTGCATTAATTTACATGTCTTCACAACAATACATTAAGAATTATACAATCCCTGTGGGAACGATACTTTACTTCTACTTTATTACTTGTTTGTGACTGTGTACACTTGCACAACATCTTTCAGCACACCACCGACCCGACAGTCTGAGCATCTAAGTCAAAGAGACCTCTTTTAGACGTACCTCCTTTATCATGAGCTGCCAAATAATCATTTGAAACCATAGCTTCAATTATTTCTCTTGCTTCTACCGTATTCTTGAATTTCAGAGAACCACCTGCTGGTACAAAGGATTTGCATTTGCTGATGGTCATCAAAACCATGATTCGAGCAAGCCTTCAATGTGATCTTGAATCTTTTGTAAGTCTCATAGAGGTCACCTTATTTTTGCTCAAAGCTATTGTGTTCTCCCCTCTTCTTAATAAACAAGGAAGGGGGAAAAAGTTGTTCAAGGAAATTATCTTCAAGATCATTCCAAGTGGTGATGCTACCTTCGGGTTGTGAATCAAACCACTCTTTGACTTCATCCTTTAGAGAGAATGGAAAAAACCTTAGCTTTTTAGCTTCATCAGTATTACCATACGCTTTTACGGTTTCATATAGTGTTGCAAAATTGGTGAGATGCTTGTCTACATCTTCACATGGTCTTCCACCAAATTGCATTTCCCTCAATTCACGAAACAATCCTGGATTGATCTCAAACCTATTTACGGTTATCGGTTGATGAGCAATTGTATCAAATCGTCGCAAGTAATAATAAAACGGTAAGACTGAGTGTCGAACTCAAGGATCGAATGCAAATACCAATAAACGTTAACAACTAAATGAACACAAATGAACCAAAATTTGAGTGATATGGTAAAGTAACAAAAACTTTTAAAGTAAAGATAATAAAATATTTTTGTATTTTTGATTAAGAACTGAAGAACGCAAAGTTTACGATTTAATAAAATAAGTTAGGGATGAACTTCCATTGACTTCACACTATTGCAAATTGATTTAACAAGGAAAATAATTCTCTCTTTTACTTTGTTATCAAACCCACAACATTAATTAATCCCTAATTCCTTAGGTGAATAAAGTTGTCAACATGCATTAAAATCAAGGATTTGCAAGACACAACAACTCCAAGGCTATTCCTAGACTAAGAATTGAAGGCATTCAATCTAAAGCATTCAAATATAAAACTTCCATTCCATAGATGAACCCTAAATCATTCCATGGGTGATCAAATCATGAAAAGCATTAAGAACACAGATTAAACACACAAAACAAGAGGGAATATGACATTTAAAACAATCAAAACCAGATACAATAGTTATTCATCAATGTTCATTGATCAGTGTATTTTAGTGCACTATTTATAGCTTTTCACTTGGTGATTTTTATGGTGTTTTGTGCCTAATATTTAAGTCTTAGCGTGTTTCTAGACTTCGGATCTTAATTGAGCATTATAGCAAATTATTGATTAATTTTTGTTTTTATTGCATATTGACCCCTGTCTACTCTGCAGGCCATAACTTTGGCTATGATTATCCGATTGAGGCGTGCGAGCCTGCTTTGGAAAGCTAAGGAACAGAGCTACAATTCTTCTGTTGAGCTAGAAACCCAATTCTGAAGTATTGAATGTCAAAACTGCGAATTACCGAAGCAGTTTAGTCAGTTACGGGTTTATGGACCAATTACTATTTTATCGGGCTTTTATCCAAGAACTCAGTTAGTGGATTAGGGTTTTCGTTTTGTCCTAGTTAAATACATTATTCAGAGCCGTTTTGGCTCTGTTACGCATTATTATACAATTTTTAGGATTTGGTAGCGTAACCTCCATGGAAGCCTAAAACCCAAAGTCAATTCATTGGTGAACGGGTGTCGCTATACGGATTTTGTGGTTCAGTGCTCAATGTTGCCAAGTGGCTTCAGTCTCAAGAGGGGGGGTGAATTGAGACTTTAAAAAACTTTTCCCCTTTTTAACGACTTAGATTAATTTTCGCGCAGGTTTATGAAATAAACGAATTAGAATATAGAACAGTAAAGCACGCACGAGATTTATACTGGTTCGGTCACCTCCCAGTGACCTACGTCCAGTCCTCACAACCCTTTGTGAGATTTTCACTATAAAAACAAAGCTTTCAACTGGGTGCTTTAATACCCTTACAGACACAGGCACTCTTCACCAAGGATACCCCACCTTGTGCAAGAGCCCTAAACAGCAATTACAACAAGAGATACCCCACCCTTGTTACAATCAGAAACCCTAGAGAGATACCCCACTCTCTAGTAAAAAACCCAATACAGTATTACAAGAAATTACAATAACAATGAAATAACAAATACCTCTGAGAAGGTGAATATGACAACTTGAAGATCCCCAACCTAACCCTTGAGAGAAATCAGCTCACAGTGATGAAGAACGTGAAATAGTGATTGTGACAGAGAGAAGCTTCGCGTTCTGCTTTTAATCGTGAAATAGAATTGTAGGTTGTGATCTTGATCGTGAAACCTAGGGTTCTATTTATAGTGATAGGAAAAATATGACCGTTGAAGCACTTTATGTTATAAGTGACTAATCGATTTATGGCTTGCAAAACATAAGATAATAATCGATTAGTTGCTTTAAAGAAAATAGCTCATAAGTGAATAATCGATTATATGCTTAAATAAAGGGAGATAATAATCGATTATGTGCTTCAAAAAACAAGTTGTGAATCGATTAGTCGCTTGATAAGATATAATGTTGAAATCGATTATGTGCTTCACAAATGCAAGTAGAAAATCGATTTCTTGCCTATGGAAATAGGTGAGGAATCGATTTGGTGCTTTTATAAGGCAAGTAGATAATCGATTGTTTGCTTTACAAAATGAAGTTTCACCAAATTAAGAGGAGAATCGATTATCTTCTTTATAACTATGAGCCATGAATCGATTGTGGGCTCTAAAACAAGTTCAATCGATTGCTAGCTTTAAGTTCAAAGGTTGTGAATCGATTTCTATCTTTAAACAAGCTATGAATCGATTTCTAGCTTTAAAGTTACAAGCTATGAATCGATTGTTAAAAAAAATTTCTTTTAAAACAAAAAACCAAGAATTTATTTCTTTTAAGAACAACAAGTGCCTAACCTATTTATCAATCGAAAACATATGTTAGGTTCATTTGTGTGAGTGATATTGTGTTTTGTGATTTGAGCCGATTCTCGGAAGCGGTTTACAATTCATTCCTAAGACGACCCAACTTCCTAGGGACTACTACCCTTGACACACTTACTTCTTGAGTTGGTTGTGCCTTGGAATTCCACTTGTCACTTTGTGTTAGATTGCTTCATCATCAAAACTTAACCTGCAACACAAGATATCCACATTCTCCCCCTTTTTGATGATGACAAAATTTTAATTCATCTCAAGTGGGAGGTTAGTTCATCAAGCAAAACAATGCACTAATATTAAAAGGACTCCCCCTTACTTGATGCTCCCCCTTACTAGATGCTCCCCCTATCTAAATGCAAAGTGACAATCCTATACTTCTCCCCCTTTTTGTCATGATCAAAAGGGTAAGCATGAGATAAAGTTTGCTAGTCGAAAGAGTACAGCTAAGAAAAACAAATAAACTATTACAATCGAAGACATAACACAAAAAATTTATTTAAAAGTTCATTTAAATTCTTTTTGAAAAAGAAACTTTCATTCAAATAGAGGATGAATCAATGATTCCAAGTTCTCTTCTAATAAAAAAGAACCTTTCTTTTTGCAATGGTTTTGTGAAAATGTCAGCTAGCTGTTTTGACGACTCAACGAACTCAATCACACAATCACCTTTCTGAACATGATCTCTAAGAAAATGGTGTCTAATCTCTATATGCTTAGTCCTAGAGTGTTGAACGGGGTTCTTTGTAATTGCGCTTGTGTTGTCGCATTTAATCGGAATGTGATCTACTTCTACACCATAGTCAAGAAGTTGTTGCTTCATCCAGAGGATTTGTGCGCAGCAACTTCCTGCTGCAACATATTCTGCTTCAGCAGTTGACAGTGCGACACTGACTTGTTTCTTACTGTGCCATGAAACTAATGCACTGCCTAAGATGTGACATGTTCCACTAGTGCTTTTCCTATCTAGTTTACAACCAGCAAAATCAGAGTCGGAGTATCCGACAAGACTACATGTGGCACCCTTGGGGTACCACAGACCAACATTTTGTGTTCCTACGAGATATCTCATGATTCTTTTGACTGCTACTAGATGTGACTCTTTTGGATTTGCTTGATATCTAGCACACATGCAAACACTAAACATGATATCCGGTCTACTAGCAGTTAAATAGAGTAGTGAGCCAATCATACCTCGATATTTGCTTAATTCTACTGGTTTACCTTCTTCATCCTTGTCTAAGTAACATGAGGTGCTCATCGGAGTGGTCTTTTCTTTTTCCTTATCCATTTCAAATCTCTTGAGAAGTTCTTTGCAATATTTTGTTTGAGATATGAAGATGCCGTTCTTGGTTTGCTTTATTTGAAGCCCGAGAAAGAAGTTGAGTTCTCCCATCATCGACATTTCAAACTCATTCTGCATAATACTAGAAAATTCTTTGCAAAGCAATTCATTAGTAGCACCGAATATAATATCATCCACATAGATTTGTACGAGTAAGATGTCATCTTTTGACTTCTTTATAAATAGTGTAGTGTCAACTTTCCCTCTTTGAAAATCATGATTGAGTAGAAATTTGCTCAATCTTTCATACCAAGCTCTTGGAGCTTGCTTCAGACCATAGAGAGCCTTTTTGAGTTTAAAAACGTGATCTGGTTTTTCATAATTTTCAAAGTCAGGTGGTTGTTCAACATACACTTCTTCTTGAATAAAGCCATTCAAAAACGCACTTTTGACATCCATTTGATATAGTTTAAAATCCATAATTGATGCAAATGCAAGGAGCATGCGAATAGCTTCTAATCTAGCTACAGGTGCATATGTTTCATCATAGTCTATTCCTTCTTCTTGATTATAACCTTTAGCTACTAGTCTAGCTTTGTTTCTAACAATTATGCCCGACTCATCTAGTTTGTTTCTAAACACCCATTTTGTGCCTATTATTTGATGATTATTAGGCCTAGGGACAAGATCCCACACATCACTTCTTTCAAACTGATTTAACTCTTCTTGCATAGCAATGGTCCAATGTTCATCTTCTATAGCCTCATCTAGATTTCTAGGTTCAATTTGAGATACAAAGGCTATATGATTACATGCATTTCTAAGAGAGTTTCGAGTAGTTACCCCTTTTGATACATCACCGATAATATTTTCAATTGAGTGGTGCCTTGGGATTCTCCATTCCTTTGGTAACTCATTGCTTGATTCCTCTTCATTTCTTTGTTGAGGAGTAGACTCAGTCTCCTTCTCTTTAATTTCATCTTTCTTCTCTTCATCTAGTTGTAATGCTTCAAGCTCATCTGCAACATCATCAATAACCTTTCCCAACCTTTTGGGGTTAGTTTCTTCAAATGTAACATGTACAGATTCCTCAATTACTTTATTTCTTTTATTGAAGATTCTAAAGGCTTTACTAGATAACGAGTAACCGAGAAAAATTCCTTCATCAGCTTTAGCATCGAATTTTCCTAGGTTATCTTTTCCATTGTTCAAGACAAAACATTTGCATCCAAAAGTATGTAAGTGTGAAATGTTTGGTTTTCTCCCTTTGTAGAGTTCATAAGGGGTTTTCTTTAAAATAGGCCTAATCAAAACTCTATTCATAACATAACAAGCAGTACTTACAGCATCAGCCCAAAAATATTTTGGGATGTCATGATCATTCAACATTGTTATGGCAAGCTCTTCCAAGGATCGATTTTTCCTCTCAACGACTCCGTTTTGTTGAGGAGTTCTAGGTGCTGAGAAGTTGTGATCAATACCAAGTTCTTCACAGAAATTTTCAAACCTTTCATTCTCAAATTCTCCTCCGTGATCGGTTCGGATGGAGACAATTTTCAGCTCTTTCTCATTTTGAATGCTACGAGCAAGTTTCTTAAAAGCTCCAAATGCATCGCTTTTATTTGCGATGAATAGTGTCCAAGTGTACCTTGAATAGTCATCTACTATGACAAGTGCATAGTAATTTCCACCAAAGCTTTTCGTCCGTGAGGGACCAAATAAATCCATGTGTAAAAGCTGCAAAGGTTTGTTAGTAGAGACAATATTCTTTGATTTGAAAGATACTTTGACTTGTTTACCTTTTTGACATGCATCACATAATTTATCTTTTTCAAACTTGATTTTAGGAAGACCACTAACTAGTTCCTTAGAGACTAATTTGTTAAGATGATCCATATGAATATGAGCAGCTCTACGATGCCATAGCCAAGAGTTTTCTTCCTTACTAATGAGACAACATGCATTATGAGATGAAACTTCATCAAGATTAATCATATGTATATATTTTCTACTCTGTTTCCTATCATTCTAACTTGTTTGCTCTTTTTATCTTCAATGATGCATGATCCTGAATCAAATATTACTCTATTTCCTTTATCACATAGTTGGCTAATACTTAGTAAATTATGTTTAAGACCTTCAACATAAAGCACATTATCAATAGCAGTAGATAAATCTTTACCAACTTTACCTTCACCGAGGATTCTTCCTCTATTGTTATCACCATAAGTCACATAACCGCTTGATCTGGGGGTAAGAGTTAAGAACTTTGTTATATCTCCAGTCATGTGCTTTGAGCATCCGCTGTCAAGGTACCAATCTGACCCCCGTACCTTGAAGCATACCTGCAATGAGTTTAAAACACGGTTTTAGGTACCCAAATCTCTTTGGGTCCTTGTGGGTTAGTACTTGGTATGGTCCCTTTGGGAACCCACACCTTTTTCACAACTTGTCTACCTCTAGCCATGCACACTGAAGCAGTATGTCCAGTTTTAGCACAGTAATAACATTTGATATATGGACTAGTAGTAAATTTAGGTCTATGATGCACATGCCTTTTCATGAAATTGTTTCTAGAAGACCTAGGATGCACATGTTGTGTATTAGACATTTTTCCTATTGTCCATTCAAGCTCATGAATCTTCTTTTCATATTCATTGCACTTATCACATACATAATTAGCTTTAAAACAACCAAGACTATAGTTTTCATTTCTAAGTTCTAATCTTTCCTTAGTCAAGGAGATAACTTGATTTTGAAGATGATTAACTGCTTTCTTAGATTGTGTTAATGCTTTAGCTAGTTTCAAGGAGTCACTATGCAATTCAAGAAATGCTTCATGTAATTCATCATATGCATTATGCGAAGTTTCAGAGTTAGAATCTACCTCATTTTCGCTTTCACTTTCACTTCCATGACTGGCCATGAGTGCAACTTGAGCCTCTTCACTTTCTGAATCATCTGATGAGTCCATGTCATTATCTTCCCATGCTATGTAGGCTTTTCTACCTTTGTTTTCTTTGAAACCCTTTTTCTCATATTTTGACGCCTTTTTTAGTAAGCTTGGGCACTCCATCTTAATATGACCAGGTTTTCCACATTCGTAGCAAGTTGGAGGACTAGATGAGTTTTCCTTGCTTGAGGACCTTTTTGGAGGAAAGCTCTTCCTAGGAATATTTTTCTTTCTCATGAATTTTTTGAATTTTCTAACCATAAGCGCCATGTTCTCATCATCTTCATCCTCTTCATTTTCTGAGTCATCACTATCATCTGGTCGATTTGAACTAGAAGCCTTTAAAGCCAAGCTTTTCTTTTTCTTATCTTTTTCTTCATGCTCTGCCAGACGAGTGAGCTCTAGTTCGTGCTCTTGTAGTTTGCCAAAAAGAGTGGCGAGTGTCATGGTAGCTAAATTCCTCGATTCAGCTATAGCAGTTACCTTCGGTTGCCATTCTCTATTCAAACACCTTAGCACTTTGTTGATTAAGTCTTCAGCAGGAAACGACTTTCCTAATGAACCCAATTGATTCACTATGTGAGTGAACCTCTTTTGCATTTCTTGTATGGTTTCTCCTGGATTCATTCTGAATAATTCATATTCTCGGATAAGAGTATTTGTTCTTGCTCTTTTTACCTCACTAGTACCTTCATGAGTGACTTGAAGATTATCCCACATTTCTTGTGCAGTTTTGCAATTTGACACCCTAAAGAACTCATCGGGGCTTAGTGCGGAAGTAATGATGTTTTTGGCCCGGATATTGTGTTGTACCTTTTTCTTATCATCATCAGTCCAATCAGCTCTTTCTTTGACAGTGAGAATACCATTTACCATGTGCGTGGGGACATAGGGTCCATTTTCCACAGCATCCCATACATCAATATCAACCCCTTCTATGAATATTCTCATTCTTTCTTTCCAATATGCATAATCTTTCCCGTTGAATCCCGGAGGACGGGTAAGAGACGCACCCTCTTGCGTAGACCAACCTGAAGCCATTTCTCTTGAAGCTGCTAGGCCCTTTAAACAAGAGTCTAGCTCTGATACCACTTGTTGCCAAGTCGCTTCAGTCTCGAGAGGGGGGGGGGGGGGGGGGGGGGGGGGTGAATTGAGACTTTAAAAAACTTTTCCCCTTTTTAACGACTTAGATTAATTTTCGCGCAGGTTTATGAAATGAACGAATTAGAATATAGAACAGTAAAGCACACACGAGATTTATACTGGTTCGGTCACCTCCCAGTGACCTACGTCCAGTCCTCACAACCCTTTGTGAGATTTTCACTATAAAAACAAAGCTTTCAACTGGGTGCTTTAATACCCTTACAGACACAGGCACTCTTCACCAAGGATACCCCACCTTGTGCAAGAGCCCTAAACAGCAATTACAACAAGAGATACCCCACCCTTGTTACAATCAGAAACCCTAGAGAGATACCCCACTCTCTAGTAAAAAACCCAATACAGTATTACAAGAAATTACAATAACAATGAAATAACAAATACCTCTGAGAAGGTGAATATGACAACTTGAAGATCCCCAACCTAACCCTTGAGAGAAATCAGCTCACAGTGATGAAGAACGTGAAATAGTGATTGTGACAGAGAGAAGCTTCGCGTTCTGCTTTTAGTCGTGAAATAGAATTGTAGGTTGTGATCTTGATCGTGAAACCTAGGGTTCTATTTATAGAGATAGGAAAAATATGACCGTTGAAGCACTTTATGTTATAAGTGACTAATCGATTTATGGCTTGCAAAACATAAGATAATAATCGATTAGTTGCTTTAAAGAAAATAGCTCATAAGTGAATAATCGATTATATGCTTAAATAAAGGGAGATAATAATCGATTATGTGCTTCAAAAAACAAGTTGTGAATCGATTAGTCGCTTGATAAGATATAATGTTGAAATCGATTATGTGCTTCACAAATGCAAGTAGAAAATCGATTTCTTGCCTATGGAAATAGGTGAGGAATCGATTTGGTGCTTTTATAAGGCAAGTAGATAATCGATTGTTTGCTTTACAAAATGAAGTTTCACCAAATTAAGAGGAGAATCGATTATCTTCTTTATAACTATGAGCCATGAATCGATTGTGGGCTCTAAAACAAGTTCAATCGATTGCTAGCTTTAAGTTCATTGGTTGTGAATCGATTTCTAGCTTTAAACAAGCTATGAATCGATTTCCAGCTTTAAAGTTACAAGCTATGAATCGATTGTTAAAAAAAATTTCTTTTAAAACAAAAAACCAAGAATTTATTTCTTTTAAGAACAACAAGTGCCTAACCTATTTATCAATCGAAAACATATGTTAGGTTCATTTGTGTGAGTGATATTGTGTTTTGTGATTTGAGCCGATTCTCGGAAGCGGTTTACAATTCATTCCTAAGACGACCCAACTTCCTAGGGACTACTACCCTTGACACACTTACTTCTTGAGTTGGTTGTGCCTTGGAATTCCACTTGTCACTTTGTGTTAGATTGCTTCATCATCAAAACTTAACCTGCAACACAAGATATCCACACTCAATGTTTATCTCGTTTTATTGGTTTTAACTCTTTCTTTATCAATTTCATCTTCATAATTCTTGTTGCAAATTCGGTTTGTGTTTTGCTTAATTACTCAAACTCTGATTTGCTTATGTGATTCTTTTTATGATTCAGTTTTGCTTAATCAATTAATCATGATTTCGTTTTACAACTTTCATTATACAAACTATTTTATCGCTTGTTTAATTTAGTTTGCATAGGAATTGTTAGAGTCTATGACGCTTGTTTATAGGATTGATAGAATTCAGTTATGATGTTAATTGTGTTACTGGCGCCTGTTCACTATCACGATTGATTGAACACACTGTTTTAACGCTTGCTTTAAAACTGTGCGAATTCGTATAAACTGACTGGCGCTTCTTCACTTAGTTTATGATCAATCAAGAATTATCAAACCTTGCACGAATCTTTATTTTAGAACCGATGAGAAATCCAAGAAACACACCTGAAACCAGTGGATTGATTGTCTATCTTTAATTGTTTTTCTTCATTAAACATCAAACTCTTTTATTCAAACCCCCCCTCTTTTATTGTTTATTTTGGTTCTTGATTTTGGTAATTTCAGTATTTAGAGGTCCTTGAGAGACGACCGAGGTTAACTTACCTTGTACTATATTTTCTATCTTTATAATTATTTTGACCCGCGTACGATCGCTGATCATTCATTCATCCCTAACCCTTAAGGGTTTAGCTTAGACATAGATAAAGAAGTAGGGAAGTAGAAATCAAATTCAATGGAGAGAATGACCCCATTTAAGCTCCAAAATCTTGTTCCCAAGCCTTGAATCTTCAATGGAGATGAAGGGTGTTAGTCCCTGGTCGCCTCCCTTGATCTCTATCTAAGTTAGGTCAAGAAAGTGGCAAAAAGATCCCAAAGTTGGATGAAAATTGCAACTTAAAATCAAATCGCAGAGCAAAAGTGCCCAAGTGCACGTCAGAAGTGCTTGAGCGCATTGCAGATTGAAACACCAGACAAGAAAGCACTCCAAGTGCACGACAGAAGCGCTTGGGCGCATGACAAACAGCAGCATCGGATGTGAAAGCGCCCCAGACGCATGCAAAAGCGCTATGGCGCATGGCAGACGGGAGCAACAGGTACAGAAGCACCCCAAAAACATGCAGAAGCTCTTGGGCGCATGGAAGACAGAATCAACAAATGCAGAAGCGCCCCAAATGCATGCAGAAGCGCTTGGGCGCTTTGTACCAGATTTTGCTAGAGTTAGCCCTAGAAGCCAACAGTTTTTCCTTGGTTATTATTTTGAATCATGACATTTATTATTAATACTATTATTATTATTATTATTATTATTATTATTATTTATATAATGATATGAGGCATTTTATTTACTATGTTGATTTATTTAGAGCATAATAAAGTCCTTAGAATAGTTGATCTGTTTAATGGATTATTAAGTGTGACTTAATCGTGAGACCCTATTAAACATAAAGACACTATTCTTAAAGTATCCGTAGTCGAGTATTACTGTTAATTAGGACAACAGTAATGCATAGAGACTATTATGTGAGAGGACTGATGACCATATCTCACGGGTCATGGATATGAGATATCAAGTCTTCACATAGGTATAAGTATTAGGAGTAATATTTGTACTGGATTGACGTGCTATGAGATTACTACATAAGAGTTATTCAAGTGTCATTAGTTATTCTCATGCGACCATTGTGAGTAGTCCTTTGACTTGAAGTCACTACGATCCCTACATGAAGAGTTGTAGGCTTTAAGGCCATCAAACATTGTCTGTAACAGGACAATCATAACGGTGATTATTGGGCCTGCAATAAATCATGTGGAGGGGTGTGAGTGATGTAGATAGAATTCATCCCTCCTACATAACAGGAGTTATGTCTCAGGCCTCTCGAGAGAGCGATACGTGAAATATGCGTGGCCACGCTTTAGTGGGCCAATATGAGATATTGGGCCCATTAGTGATTGGACGTATACTCGGGAATCGAGAAACAAATAGTTGAACATAACAAGGATGACACTAATTATGCCTTGTGTTCAATTAAGACATTTGGATGAGGGGACAATTACGGCACGGTAATTTGTGGTCGCGGAAAGGTAATAATCGGACCACCGATTTTTTCATAGATTGTGTAACAGTGATGCATTGCTAGATGCCGCTCATTGTTTATAATATGTAAATATTAATTTAATATTATTACCAATTTAGTGGAAGCCTATAGGGTCACACGCATAAAGTGATTAATCGGAGATTTCTTTAATTAAATATTATTTAATTAAATAAACAAAGAAGGAGAATGGGAATTGGGCTCGTAATGTACTAAGCCCAATAGGTCCCTCAAGAGAGTGGAAGAGTACATAAGTGATGTACTTCATCAAACCCAAATGAGAGAGAGATTTTGAGTGGACTGAGTAGAGGTGCTGCGATTTCGTGGTGCTGGTGGTCATCCCCGTTGTCTCCTCTTCGCTTCAAGAGGTAAACACATGAACCTAGTATGAAATTTTGTGCTTACGTGTTCTTTGGCAAGGGGTTATTCCGCTCCGAGGTTATGTCATTTTGATGGCTATCTCGCGAAACCCCAATAGATCTTTGAAGTAGTAATGCTCCAAATGCTCGACAGACGCATCCTTGGCCGCACAGTAGAACTCTTAGCAACTCGACTGATTCTTCAAGCTTCAACAAAATCCAAAACATCATTTTGCGCCTGAAATTCATGGTTATGACAAATGTGGCAATTTGTGGTCCAAAATCAATGTAGTTTCCTAAATTCAATATAAAAACACTTAGTATTAGACCAACAAAACTATATGCAATGCAGACTTATCAGGAACGGAGCCAAATTTTCTTTTGTTGCTGGTCCGACTCTCTATTTCTTATGTTGGTCACTCCGCCCTGGTTTCAATACTTTCTCGACCCTATTCTAAGCTATATTAAGGAATTCTAAGTATGTTTGAGACTAATATTAATGAGGCCATTTTAGCTTCAGTCAAAGTTAATAGTTTTTGAACTCCATTTAGCCGCTTTAATTTATCCTTAAAAAGTTCGTTATGCTGGACCATAAATAAAGTGGAAATCTTCTATTTGTTTGAATTGCATGTTGTTTGATTGTAATGTGATCTAATTGAATGATTAATTGTTTTAAAGGGGTGGTTTTACTGGATATTGGTGTTGTTGTTGTATGTGGTTAAGTTAGGAATTGAGCAGAACGGGGATTGGAACCATCGGAATTGCGAAATTATACGAAAAATGGAGTTTTGTTGCAAACTGTAAAGTTGTGAATCGATTCCTAAGACTGGGAATCTGTTCACAAATTGGGAATCTGTTCCCATTCTGTGAATCTTCTCACAGACTGTGAATCTGTTCACAGATTGGGAATTTGTTCTCATTATGTGAGTCGATTCTCCGGACTGTGAAACTTTTCACAGATTGTGAATCTTTTCTCATTTTGTGAATTGATTCCCATAATTGCGAATCTATTCCTAGATTATTTTTCTATAACTAAAATATTCCAAACCTCTCCCAATCCCTTTCTTAACCGTCCTCATTGATAATTGAAAGATTATATGATCCGAATTGTTTGTTTTCATGATGTAAAACGCATGTTACAAGGTTAGGGTCTAGAGACAAACCGTATAGTTTTGTATCGAGAGAGAAAACATAACCTTGTACTTAATAAAAGGATCTGGTGTCCTAATTATCGGATATGGTGTCCAAATTAAATATTAATAAAACACCGAGAGTAGAGTTGTGAGGGGTCACGAAAGAGCTCACTGAGATTATTATCTCACTATTTATGTTTGTGGTGTTTATAGAGAAACGAGGAAAGACAAAGGAAAAGAAGAATGAGTAGCAGTTGTTCTAAGTTATGGAGACTTGAGGGATCATGGAGATCCGATGTTTACTTTGCTTAGTTTTCCCTAGGTTTATATTGTATCCCGATATTATGACTTAGAATTGGTTTCAAAGTTGTGTATCGTTTATATTATTTCTAATTTTGAGATGTTGAACACTAGGTGTAATGACTTTAAACTTGGGTTTATGTCATTTATGGATCCTTTTGAGAAACTGTGTCAATTGAAAAGAATATTTGGATGAGTTTTCATCAAGTTTAGTATGTTCCATATTTTAAATTAGAATTAGCACTCTGATATATGTTGAATATGAACGTTCCGATATTTCTTCCAAGGTCGAAATATTAGAATGTAATAAGTGCATTTATTGAGAAGTAGTTGAATATTTGTATTTAATGAAATCTGCGTTTGAATCTATAGTAGTCAACTGCGAATGATTGATTATGAGAATTCTATTTTTTTTCAAAGGAAAAGAGTTTCGTTAAAACCTTTTGATGCAAAAATCTCCTTATGTAAAAATCATCTAAAAGGAAAAATAATACTCCCCTGTTTTCATTAAAAAGAGAAAAAGATTATAAGATTAGATGATAGACACGATTAAATGGTGAATCACATGTAAGTACCGTATGCACCAAATCTACAGCTTCTGGACCAAAATATGTATGTGCTTTATATATCTTGAGAACGTATGTTCAAACTCACAATGTTTCAATGCATCTTCCTCTGACCCCTTAATTAACCATGCGTACTAGACAGAAAAATCAACCATCAATTCCTATATAATGTTTCCGAGTGTTTCTAGGGTGAGGGAGCAAATCAAGTAGTCCCTCACCAGTGAACCACTAAACTTGACCGTAGGATATTCTGTAAAATATTATGAGCGGTTAAGATTAAATCGACTAGTATTAAATCTCAACTGTTGATGAATTTTTAGACTACGTCCTACGGTCATATTTAATGGTTCACCGGTGAGGGATTTGATTTGCTCCCTCGCCCTAGAAGCACTTAGTGTTCCCCCTTATAATTTTATTTAAACAAGATCTAATACGTATTCAAGGCTATCAATTCCAACAAATCTAGCAAATAACAATAAGCGTTTATTATCAATGATTAAGTTGTTCATATAACAAATGATAAATAAAGTGTTTCTGCTTAAATTGCTATATAATAAAGGATAAAATAACGCTAAACTAATTTTTTATAAACCATAAGCTATTTTCATAAGCTATTTTGTGAAACTTATAGAAATTAGGTAAAAACAGCTTATGAACATGTCATAAGCTATTTTCATAAGCTTTTCCAGGCAGCCTCATAAGTACTCAAGCCAGTGGGCAAGCTAAAATAAGCTGATTCAAATGGACACATTTATCACCCCTTAAAATTTAGTTGGATTTTAGACTACCACGGGTCATTAGAAGCAACTAGACAGACGCCCTGTGCTATGCACACGATGTGATTATGGGGCAAACAACAAAGTAATTGATACTAATTCATAAATCAATTCGTAATATAGAAGGAATCCATCAATTGCAACACACGATAATCGAAATCTGAACTATTAGTATGCATATAAAAGGAATCCATTAAGGGTATTTGTGTAGTGAAGCCATTTTCCGCGAAATAAATAAAAGAAAAATCTGATGATGTTCACAACATACTACACCTCTTTCGTCGAAAGCATTGAGACACTCCGTGGGTAGCCAGTGATGATCCGAACCAAAAAGAAACATACTACAATGTTCCATGTATTTGGTTGGTCATATATCCTATAATGTTCCATGTATTTATGTCTTGTGTGACTCTTATTTAGGGTGTTTGAATATTATAGTTTTTTTTTGGAGACTATGGTATTGGTGACTTCCACTTATGGTGGAATCAACATCCATTGAGAACGGTTGAGTGGATACAATTTTGAGACTCAATCAGCCCTTTGTGAGAAAGCAACTGCACAAAATAAATATGTTGTGATAGTTTATGTATGTTTGTGTTTTCAATCTCATAATTGAGAAACGCGATTTTATTTTGTCCATTCTACTGAAATTATATTAACATGCTTCTTTTAAATGCCAGACAAAATCAATTATTCGAACTTTAGGCTTGAATTATTAGTTATTATAGTTATTACCCTCCAGTTTGATATTGTAAGTTAATCTACTCTCCTATTACTGATACATGAGTTTAGGAGTGTTATATATAATATATCCCCGGCTATATAAAGACCATTTGCAATGTGTATTCCATTGTTCTCACTACAACATTTTGACCCAAATGCAACGCCCGAAACAAACCCCCCAATTCCAATTACTACTGAATCTAGTGTTATTGTTGTTAATAACTCTATTTTCAATACACAATCATGATTAGAGTGACCTTTCAAGTCAAATGCCGAGGAAAATCCTATAAGAAACTGTGGGAATATTTAGTAAAAGCTAAATATGGAAAGTTGAACACAAAGTTACTCTGGAGAAATTAAGGAGTAATAATAGGAAGGACATCAAATTGAGAGGCTTATATTTGTGTGTAATCTCTTAATTTATAGTATGTAGCTCACCAGGGCCGGCCCTGGGCCTGTTCGACCTGTGCTATCGCACAGGGCCCAAGCCCAATGTCACTTTTTTGGGGGGCCCAATTCATTTTTAGACTCAATATGATATTATATAAATTAAAATTACATTTTCGCTACGCCTTTGTTGTTGTAGCGCAGCGGTTGATTCCATCAAATGTTAGGTTTCAAAAACTCAGAAATCTGAGAGCATACCACTACAACACAACGCCTGTCTTGCAATCTTATTCAGCAATATTAATTTAGTAGTATAAATGGAAATTGTCGTAACCTTTTAGCATTATTCTTTTTCTCTTAATTTTATTTATTTATTTCTAGAATTAATACTCCTTACATGTTTCTAACTCCAATTAAAGTGGATATTCCTAAAATTAAATTTATTTTAAATAAAATTATTTCAAATTTTGGGGTCCCAATATATATATATATTAAGGGCCCAATTTTTGAAACTTGAACAGGGCCTCCAAATTCTTTGGGACGGCCATTGTAGCTCACTATATAAACTGTCTCGGTTTGTCAGTTGTTACAACAATGTAAAAAATATAGAGAGTAACAAAGTGAGTTTCATTGTATTCAAAGTTTAATCTTACTTCTTCAGACACTCATATTTCTTCATACAATTTATTGTTCAGGCTACATTGTATCTTGTTCAACTTTAGTGAGGGTCGTATTTCATATCATTATTAGAAGCCAAATTTCCGCTGCGACTTTAACAGAAACCACCAATGTTTGCACTCAATGCAATAGGAATAAACCACACTATTGAAACACGTTTTTTTAAGCATGGCTTTCCTCTTGGATATATAAACCAGAAACCAATTCATTGCTGTTCAAATTGGCACTGCTTCTATAAGCATTCAACTTCCAACACATACCTTCATACTTAAAAAAATACCATTTCCATGATATTTCCTCTTTACCCACTTCAAAATATGCTCTTCCTTGCTTTGTTTTATCCTATTACAATTTATGATTTATCCTATACATTTGCATTTTACCCTTTCCATCACTGCTAATGATGAACCTAAAACATATAAACAAACTGTTAAACATCCACAATGGATGCACGCTATGCAATCTGAATTTGTAACTTTACATGCTAATGGTAAAATACCGATTGGTTGTAAATGGGTTGTTAAAATCAAATATCAAGTTGATTGTAGTATTGAAAGACATAAGACTTTCCAAAGGATTTAATCATTTAATGTTATGATGCACAGATACGATACGTGTATTGGATACGATAAGAATCTGATATGGAGACACAGACTTCCTTGAAAAACATAGGATACGATACGTCTAGGATTCGTTTATAAAAAAGCAAAATATTCAATGAAATAATATAAAATACATAGATACACAAGCCCAAAGAAACATAGGCTAGCACAATATTAATGTCCTTAACTAGTTTATAATTCCTTTAATGAACCATTTGAAAATTGGTTTTGCTTTATAAAAGCAAAACCAGTTTCCCAATGGTTCACTAAAGGTTATAAAGGTTAATACTGATGCCCAGTTTGATGTGATTACGGGGAAAGGCAACAGTGGTATTTTATGCAGAGACAGTGGTGGGAAGGTAGTTGCGGGTGTTACCTCTATTATTTTTGCTACATCAACACTCGTTGCATAAGCCATTGCGATGAGGAAAGCTGTTTCGTTCGCAGCGTCGCTCCAGATCCCGTCGGTGGTGATTGAATCTGATTGCAAGGTTCTGGTAGAACCTTGCAGAGGAAATGTAAAAAGGGGTGAGATCGACATCATTCTAAAGGATATTATTGATTTAAGAAGAAGTTTCACCTGGATTGGGTTCTTGTGGTCGTCTCGTGATGGTAACTCAACTGCTGATATGATTGCCAAGTTGGCTTCGAAGCATCTGAGTATTTGAGAACTAGTTTGAGTGTTTGAGTTGGGCATTGATGTTGGGGTGGAGATATTGTTTGGTAGTGGTGAGGTGTGGATTGTGTTGGTGTCTGTGGTATGAGGCTGATTGGAAGTAGCAGTGATTTGTGTGGGTAAGGGTAAGTTGGCAATATTAGTTTCTGTGTTGATGTTGTCACAAGTGGGCTTGGTTGGGAAAAGTGTGGGATAGGGCATTTTGGTTTCATCAAATAGGACATCTTTGGTGATGTATATTCTTCCCTCAGCACTTAGGCATTTGTATCCTTTGTGTTGAGTAGACAGTCCTAGGTTGATGCACTCTGCACTTCTGTATTGCAACTTGTGCTTGTTATATGGCCTCAACAGTGGGTAGCAAGTGCATCCAAAAACCCTGAGTAGTTTATAGTTAGGAACCTTTTTGTGTAGAGCTTGATAAGGTGAGATAAAATTGGTGTGACTAGTGGTTGGTAATCTGTTTATGAGTTGGGTGGCTGTAGTGAAAGCATGGTCCCAGTAGTTTAATGGCAGTGAGGCATGTGCTAACAAGGCTAGTCCCATCTCTACTATTTGCCTGTGTTTCCTCTTCACAGTGCCATTTTGGCTAGATGTGTAGGGACATGTCAATCTGTGGATAATTCCTTGAGCAGTGAGATGTTTTGTGAAGGATCTAAACTCTCCTCCAAAGTCAGACTGAACAGATTTAATGATAGTACCAAACTGTGTTTTGAGTAATGCCTGAAATTGTGTGAATGCAGTCAATGCATCACACTTGTTTCTCAGAAAGTATATCCAGGTGAATTTGGTGAATGCATCCACAAAAGTGATATAGTAGTTAAAACCAGATTTAGATGGTGAAGGGGATGATCCACATAAATCAGTATGAATTAACTCAAAAGGACATGTGTGTGCAGTGAGTGATGTAGGAGAGAAAAGCTTGTGTGACTTTCCTAAACAACAAGATTTGCACAAAGGAATCTCAGCTTTATTAGACAATGGTATGTTATACAATTTGAGTATAGTATTGACTGTTTTGACATTGGCGTGCCCTAAACGTGTGTGCCACAAGTGATATTCATCAATAGATTTGTTTGAGCTATTATCTAAAGCTCTAGTTACAGTATTAACAGTAGTAGAACCCATGTGTGTTAACTTTTGATGAGACTTGAGCTGAGACTTGAGTGGAGACTTGATCTTCACTTTAGGCTTGATTGCTACCCGGAATGGAAATGTCTTGAAGGAGTAGAGTCCATCTCGACCTTCCACACCTTTGAGCAAGATTTTCTTAGTGGCCTGAGATTTCACAAGACAAAATTTAGGATGAAACTCAAAATAGACTTTATTGTCTCTAGAAAATCTTGAAACAGATAGTAAATTCTTTTTGATGTGAGGCACATGAAGCAACTTGTTTAATTTTAACTTGACTCTAGGATCAAAAGGGGACTGGAAAGTGGCAGTGCCTACGGATTTAATGGGAATTTCTTGACCATTTCCCATGGACACTTGTGTTGTGCCAGTGTAAGGTGAACTAGTGTGAAGATTTTCAGAGTTAGGAGTCACATGGTGAGACGCACCTGTGTCATTGCACCAATCTTCATTGGTGTCGTTGCTGAGGTCCACTTCTTCGCCTGCAGCAGCATAGTTCACATGAGGTTGTGACGTGCTTGGTTTGTCAGCATCACTCTTGGAGGCATTATTGTCATCAGTTGCAGTTTGTTGATTCCTTGAGGTGTTATTCGTTCTTGGAACAAAATTCTCATTGTACCTGTGCCAGCAATCAATCACTGCGTGGCCATACTTGCCACAGAGTTGGCAAGTTGGTCTTGCTCCGGTGTCTGCAGCTACGATGGTGGCTTGAAAATGTGCACGGCCACGTCCACGACCACGACCACGAAAATTGCGACCGCGCCCTCTGGAGTTGGAGCCTCCGCGACGTCCACCATAGGAAGCATAAGCCACATTGGCACTAACCGGTGCATTGGTCAATTCTTGCCTATGTTTTTCAAATTGTGCCTCTTGCACAAGTAATAGAGCTTCAATTTCTGAAACTGAGGTTGAATCGCGTCCATACATCATCATAACAAACGGATTATACTCCTCTGGTAAACCGTCAAGGATAACATCGATTTTGTCCTGATCGGAGATGTTTTCTCCAATCGAAAGCAGCGAGTCAGCAAGAGCATGAACTCTTGTGAGATATTCAGTGATTGAGCGATCAGCCTTCTTTGTGTTCTTGAATTCCGATCTGAGTTGACGAACTCTCGCTTTAAGGTGCGAGTAATAGTGTGTGTGAATCCGATCCCAGACTTGATGCGCGTGTTTGCATGTTAGAACGCGTGGAAGCACCGATTCCGATAATGTGGAAAGCAACCAGGTGAAAATCATCTGATCTTGCACAAGCCACTTCTCGTATTCTTCTGAGAGATTTTCATTCTTTCGATCTGCTTCAGAGTTGAATTGTTGAGGGATTTGTGGATTGACCAGAAATCTGTGCAATTTGTAGGAGGTGATGATCCCGGAAACTTGTTGATTCCACATTAGGAAGTTTTTGTCATCCAATTTGATCGATAGCTTCGAAGATGCAGCAAATCCAGGTGGATTGGTGGTGGTTTTGCTGCTGAGAGAAAAGGGATTGAAGTCGCCGTCGGCATCAACGGTGGTTTGGGAGGGACCGGCCATGGTGATTCACTGAAATTAGCACGGCGGTGGTGGTGAAGGAACGGTTATGGCGAATGATACCATGTAAAAATTAAGAAAGCAGAGAGAGAGTGAAGCTTTGTAAATTTATTTCTTCAACTCAATGAATTGATACAGTTCAGATTTACATTATATACTCTGTTTTGCTTAAGCTGAATTAGTTGTAGTAACTAACTATTTAACAGCTCAACTAATTCTGTTTTGACTAGCTGAGTCAGCTGCTGATGTGGCAGCTGACTGTGTCTGTTGTGTTGACTTGTTGACTGGTTGTGTTGGCTTGTTGACTTTGCCTATCTTCTCTATTAGACATCATTCTAAAGGATATTATTGATTTAAGAAGAAGTTTCACCTGGATTGGGTTCTTGTGGTCGTCTCGTGATGGTAACTCAACTGCTGATATGATTGCCAAGTTGGCTTCGAAGCATCTTCTACCTGCTAATTGGGTTGTTGAACCTCCGGTACTGCTTGCAGAGATTATTAAGGCAAAATTGAAGGCTAATTAATTGATGGGGGTGGGTGAAGTCTCATTGTTTGCTGAATTAGGGTTTTTGCGAAATGGGGAAGATAGAAAGTTGGTTGGTTTTTTTGCCGTTTTAGTGTAACTCTCTCTCTCTCTCTCTTCTATTACTTGTGGTCCCGAGTGCCTTATGTGGACCGGGTTTGTCTTTGACCCATGTTTAGTTGGTCTTGTTATTTTCGTTTTTGGGCCTGCCCTGCCTAATTTTAATCATGTTGGTTTGTATGGGTCCGTTATTGAGCCCAATGAATTTGTATTGATTTCGGTTTTGTGGCTTGGACCAATCCCGGTTTCAGTGGATCAAAAAAAAGAAACTGGTTTTGCTTAGCACTGGTTTTTGCTCGTTGCAGCCCATATTTTCCTAATTTTGGGCCAAATTACAAGTCTAATCACAAAGGACCGAAATAAAAATAGAAAAGTAATTAAAAATCAGACATGCAATCAGCATCTTAGCATTCCCCTCAAATTCTGTCCAATAATAGGTTTTATACATAGAAAATCAAGATTTGCGCAAGGAAAAGAAAATAAGGCACAAGGAAGTAGGGTTTGATGGAGAAGAAGGCCACATGCATGCAATCATGAGTACTATACAATAACACTATTGAAAGTTAACTTAAGAAGCACTTTGACATTTTTAATGGCAAAATATGGCTTCTAGACCTACCAAGACCAATGAATATCATTAGCTAGAATAGTTGAGGCGTCGGCAGCTTGCAAGTAGTTTTAATAAGACACCTAATCTGAATTTACAAACCATATGTGCTATTTCCATTTAAAACACCAACTAATGTGAATAAAATGGAGGAGGTGAGATTGAACATTAGCCTTGCTATTGTTTTTTAATGGAAATAACAATAAATAACATTATTGTTTTTTAATAGGGATGGTAGACGAGATAAATGGTGCAAATGGAGATTAAGCAGTTTGTTTCCGTGACTTGCCAATTTTTTTCGACAACCGTGACTTGCCAATTTGTTAGTCCAAAAAAAACAAAACTTACCAAGTTCAAGAAGACAAAACTTGTATCTATTCAAATCCACACTAATTCCTTAGAGTGAAATAAATGCAATTTTCTTCGTAAATAATTACTAATTCAATTTTTTTCTATATTATATTAAGACATCATTTTCTTACCCTTAAAAGACAAAGGGACTTATAGCCCATAGCCTTAATTTTTTGTGTATAAACAAAATGTGATCTTATGAGAGAGTATGTAAATTGAACCAAATTTCCTTACCTAAATTACAAAGTTTTTTTTACCCCCCTCTCCTCCCTTATACCCCCATAAGACTATAATGTTGAACCAAGGTCAAACACTCTTTGTTTTATATGATAACAAATTACAATCACAGGGCAGAGCATGATATCTTAAAGTGTAGTAGTTCGACATGATATATTGTAAGACGCCTCATAGGAGAAGCTGCTCAAGCGTTCAAGACTTATGTGTTATATTGCTTTGCATAGGACGCGTGTAAGATCTCGTCACTTAAGCTTTATGACTGTTGTAGTTGAGAGATGATATTTTAAAATGAATTGAGCAAGGCTTGGTAAAATAGGTTAGGCACAAATAATGATTTGTTGTTTTTCAAAGAAAATAGATTCATGAGTTAGTGTTTTAAAAGAATTTGTTTTTGAAGTAAAGAATCGATTCTTAATTTGGTACATTAAGCTAGAAATCGATTTTCTCTTGTTTCTAAAGACAAAAATCGATTTCCCCCTTGCTTTTTAAAGAAATGAATCGATTTCCCTCTTGCCTTTAAAGTCATAAATCGATTTCACACTTGGTTGTTCTTAAAAGAACTTGTTTTGGAAAGAAAACAATCGATTGATGACTTTGTATCTAAAAAGAGGAAAATCAAGATATGCATTATAAGAAGTTAGAAATCGATTTGTGACTTCACCCACTAAGGTTAGAAATCGATTTGCAACTTCTTTACTTAGAAATCGATTTCAAGCTTCATTGTTTAAAGAGAAGAATCAATTCATGACTTGTTAGCTTTTAAAGTTAGAAATTGATTTATAGCTTGTGGTTATAAAGGAAAAATAGGGCTTCCCCTTGAAGCACATAATCAATTCTTGGCTCCTTTACTCTAAGCAAACAATCGATTCCTATCCTGCTTTCCTTAAAGAGCATAATCGATTTTCATCCTATTTCTTTCAAGCAATCAGTCGATTCTTCACTTAAAAAGTGTTTCAACAGTCATATTTTTACATTCCCTATAAATAGGACTTAGGGTTTTCACGATAAAATAGAACAACCCACAAATCAAAAAGAAATGAACGCAAACTCTCACCGACACACATATTCTTCAAGTTCTTCATCTAGGGTTTCAAATCTCTCATCTCTCTCAACTACATCATTGTTATATTGCTTGAGTGATTGGATCCTAGTTTTCATTTGTAATCGTCTATACTTGGTTGTTGTGAAATCCTAGGAAGTTTTCTTGGGTAATTCAATCGGGGAGATTGAATTGTAGCGAAATCCTTAGCGGGGAGCTTGGGTTCTCAATTTGGGAAAAATTGAGATTGGTGCGGTAGCTATAGCGAAGTTGCTTGCTTGTAAGACCTTGAAGAAGTTTCTTCTCATATAGTGGTTATTATTAAGTCCGAAGGTTGCAAAGCCGGAGGCTGAGGACGTAGGGCTTTTATCCCGAACCTCGTAAAAATCACGGTGTACTTCTTTCCCTTATCTTTACTTAAACTGTCGTTGCATTTGATATTATCGCGCGTAGACTTCATTATTATTATAATTGTTTCTGCCATTGTCATAGCTTGCATAAATAGTTGTATATAGTTTATATCCCCATTTTCCGCATTCGATTTAAACTAGCATCGTAAGTTTTTGAAAATTGAAAAGATTTCATTTTTAGCATATAACTTCATTCACCCCCTTCTAAGGTTATCATATAGTCCAACACATAACTCCTTTAATCCCCAAAATAACCCTCAAATTTTTAAAAAAAAAACCATTCTTTTTAACAATTTCCGGAATTACCTCAAAAGATGATAATTCCGGAAGTCAATTTTTTAAAACTTTCCGAAAATACCTCTTTTGAGGTGATTCCGGAAAGTTACGGAACACAAATTTTAAAGATTTTCAGAATTACGTCGAAACACATAATTTCGGAACACATTTTGACTTCCGGAATTATGTCCTATTGAATAATTCCGGAACACAGTTTTTAAAGATTTCTGAAATTACCTCAAACGAGAATTATGTGTTTCGACGTAATTCCGAAATTTTTTCAAGAAATCAGAAGTAAAATCGTCCTTTTGGTGAATTTGCGAGGTACATGGTTTAATAGGGCGGTAAAAACAACCCAATTGCAAAATGCAGATATGGAAAAATTCCAAGGCACTAGAATTAGTCATATCCACGAGATACCCACTATGCATAATTGGGCACAACAACTTTTGTCATCTCATGTTGTCTTTGCTAGAAGTTAGTTTTTTAAGAACTCATATTTTTAATTTGGAGAATTTTTTGTTGGTTACTTTTTTAAATTTGAACATCTTGGTTTGAACTTCTTTTTTTCTAGTGTCCCAATAAATATTTTTCCATACGTACCAGGGATTGAACTCATGACCAAATGGTTAAGGGACCCAATTATCTACCACTTGTGTTACATCATGTTGGTATATAAATCATGAACTTTGGTCCGCACGATAACGTTCCAGAATCATGTGGCTAACAAGCTTCCTTAATCACCGTTTTTGGTTTGAGATCAATCAAATCAAGTTACTTTTAAAGTTTAAATCCTTAAAAACTAATGCTCAAATGTTGACCATTTGATTTGCATATCCAACGGTGATAATTGGGTTTGTGACCACAAATAGTCTTAAATAAAAAAATCACATTAAATGCTTATCAACATCATGTCATCACACAAGGAGAATATAAAATTGTGAAGTTAGTTGGGAAAATATTTCTTGGGAGTTGTCGACCTTTTAAATAGATTTCTGATATCTCGAAAAGTTAATCTACACATGTGGGCAATAATAAATTATTTTTTTTATAAGTGAAAGATTCATTTCATGGGAGTAGAGAGTGTACTCCAACTTATTACAAGTTCAATTATACCAATTGAAAATAACTCGTTTTATTTGGGTTCGGGTACCTCTTGTTCCCCCTTATATTATTTATATGTGTTTGTCATTCAAAAAAAATTGAAAACAACTCATTGGGCAAGAACACCAATCGGAAAAAAGAAAGCCTAGAAGAAATTTCTTGCTAGATTAGATACAAGCTTGGCTACTGTCATCAAATTCTACTTGAGCAATAGGCCTATTTAGAAACTTTTTTCTAACCACATTGCCTATTAAAAAGGGATTTTTTTTGTACCCCCACTGTTTACCCATATAGCCCCACACGTTTTTTTTGGACGAAAATACCCCTGTCTATTTTTGACTCAATCGGATTTACATTATAGTATGTATTTACCCGTATAGACAAGTAAATGCGATAAATACCACTATAGACAGGTAAATACGGGTAAATTCATACGATAATCCTGAAAAATTTCCAATCGTATTTACCTAGGCTGAGGTAAATACGATAGAAGTAAAAAAACAAAGCGTATTTACCTTGGGGTGAGGTAAATACGATTCAGGTAAAATACAAATCATATTTACCTATGGGTGGGGGTACATACGCTTTGTAAAATACAAATCGTATTGACCCCCACCCTTAGGTAAATACGATTTGTTAAAATACAAATCGTATTTACCCTAAACCATAGGTAAATACGATTTGTGTTTTAATCGACGGCCAGATTTACTCCCCTGGCCCAACGACTATTTATTCAACGGTGTAGATTGCACGGATAGTATCAACGGTTGATATTCATTCACGAATTCTATAAATACCCACCCTCATTCATTTCACACAAAAATTTCACTCTCAATTACATTTCTCACAAATCCAGAATGCAGATTTGCCTAACACAACGGTCTGCTGAGAATAGGCTCTGCGCTATACATTATGGGGGCAACATCACGATGAGAGAAAATGGCGTCTACTTTTAGAGTTCGAAGCCAGAGTTATGCCGAATCGACCGCGCCATGGGGTTTGATGGTTTGATGGATAAAGTGTGGTCTAAAGTTCAAGTGATTGGGGACGACCGTGACGTCACTGGTATCACTTATCGGAAACCCGATCGTGGAGATGATGGCTGCATTTCCTACTCGTCCATGTCTATCAAGACCGACGAAGACGTGGCAACCATGTTCGACATTCATGACAGGCTTATGGGGTATAAGCCTTTGGAGCTGTACGTGGAAACACAACGGAGCGTGAATGAGATCTTACGTCGTCTGCGAGCACCGGAGTATTAGGATTAGGGTTTAGTTTGTTATGTTTTATGTAACTTTCTTTTATCGAATAAATGAAATGAATGAAATCGAAATTTTAAGCAAACTCGTAAGAAATAGTAATCAACTGATATAAAAAAAAAAAAGTTCAAACATAAATACAGAAAGTACAGACAAAAAATAAAAGTAATAATATAAAATGTCCTAGTCATCACTCTCTATCTCTAGCATTTGCATCAACTGGTAGAGGCGAGTGTACGTCGAAGTGGCCATACGAATATGGCCGCGACGAAGCCCATCCTAAACCGCATCTCTCACACTATGTACCCACTCAGGATCGCACTGTGGGGGTGGTGGTGCAGCTGCCTGCTCTGGTGGTGGTGGTGCAACCGGCAACAGTCTGGGAATAGATACTCTGACGTAGCACTCTAACTAGTCCGAAGCAACCTCACCCAAATCCCGAGCAGGCCTAGTCGTCTGAAGCAACTCGTGCACACTGGGCAAAAAGTTAGAAATCCGGAAGATGCAGTCATCATGGCTAGGAAGACCGGTGAGAGGGGAACGTGGGATGACCTGGACGTACCCAAACTGGCGGAGGCATCTATCTGGCATGTACGGAACGGTGATGTCTTCCCAGCTGAGGAAACCCCTGTAGAGTGCAACATGCTCAAAGGGTCTAACATCCTGATGACTCTCAAATGGTCGCCAGCAGACATCATCAGTAGTGAGGTCGTCAATCCTCCGCCTGTAATCGACCAACTTCAGCGCATCTGTCTTCTTCCTCTTCCAAATCCCACAGAGTGGTGTGCCCTGCACATCAGATGGCTGCCTCTCCACCAGATGAGGAAAGTACCACAAAATCCAGCTCTGAAATGCAAAGATAAATAACTGAGTTATTTAAATTAAAAACATAATTATTTACCTGTAACAGGGAGGAGTAGCCAGCTAAATGTTTGGCCTGGTCCAACCATCCATAGTTTAGCTGGTCGTACATATGAGCAAGTCCAGCCACACCCCATGCATATGATCCAGCACCAGCAGCAGTAAGGTCCTCAAGCAGCAGCAGCCACTTGGCCTCAGCCCTGTCATACGTCTTCACTGTGAAGATGCTCCAACTCAGAACCAGAAGGATCATCGCCCTAACACCAGGAGTCATGTCAGCAGACCTGGACGATGCATCAACTATCTGCTGGAGCCAGCTAAAACGGTAATACGGCCCCTAACCAAGTCGACACTCAGCACGGGCCTCCTCCTCAGTAACCCCAAGATATGCTACAGCAAGCCGAACTGCCGGATCAGTGGTGACACTAGTGGGTGGAGCTCTGTAGTATCTGCCTGCGAGCGGAATGTGCAGCAAACAGGAGATGTCATCCAAAGTAATAGTCATCTGACCGAATGGTAGGTGAAATGACGAAGTCTCCTGGGTGCCATCTCTCAGCAAAAGCGGACAGCAGCTCGTGGTCCACAGTAGTATGTCCTGTCTGAATGAGGGGGCCAAACCTGTAGCTGTGAACCTCTCCCAAAACTGGTGGTTCTGGGAATAGACTAGTAGTCTCTTAGCTAGCTTGTTACCATGGTTGGTAAGCTTAACTTTACGCTCATAGTTCTGTATTTAAAAAAAATAAAGAAAAAATTACGCTATGTAAAAAGATGAATTCAAATACAAACACAATGTAAAAAAATAAATTTCACTAACCGGGTTAAGCCGAACACGGTAGCAGACATGAGACTCCAGCCCAGTGAATAGAGAAGGCTCCTCCTGATTGTCATCGTCCGGATGGTGCTGCTGATGATGGTGGTCCTGGTCCTGATGGAACTGCTGCTGAGGCTCACCCATATACTGGTCCTGCTCATATTGCTGAGGCTCACCCATATACTGGTCCTGCTCCTCCTCATACTGGTGGTGGTGCTGCTGCTGCTCGTAGTGATACTCTGGGGGGAATCCGGCAGCGGCAGCTGTCTAGCCTCGGCGCGCCTACGCCTAGTGGACGCGTGTCCGACAACTCTCCGCCGGGTGTGTGTGCTGGGAGAAGCAGACGACGAGGACACCTGGTCAGTCCCTCGAGAAGAAGACACTGAATAAAAAAACAAATTAATTAAAAAATAAAAAAAGGAAATTGTATTTACCCTACAGAAAGGTAAATACGATGCGATTTTTTTAGAAAATCGTATGTATGTTGGATGGAGGTAAATACGACTTACTGGTTTTTGAAGCTTCTGGGAGGAAATCATATTTAGCTAGATACGATGCGAAATTTGATGGAAATCGTATTTATCTTTTGGAATGTAAATACGATGAGCTCAAGAATTTTTCTGGTCAAATCGTAAGTAAGTGCCAAATGGTAAATATTTTGTAAATTTGTAATTTTTTTTAGGGTATTTTGTACTTTTCACTGTATGCGTGGGGGTATAGAGACAATGGGTGGGGGCACCAAAAAAAAATCCCATAAAAAAAAACTTATTGGGCTTGGTATATCTTGTGAAAAGAGTTTTTTTTTGTTTTCTCTATTATCTCTACAAATATAAGAAAATATAATAGAAAATAAAGTAGCAACCATATAGTAAAAGATAAGAAACATTACAATCAGATTAATTAAACAATGTAGGGGCATTTTCCCTTCCACGATAAGGAGATAACTCTAATAATTAGCCAACAAACTCATCAACCATAAGGCACGCAAATTATGCAGACATCAAGCCAAAATCTATAGCATAGATCCCAACCTATCACTTTCTTCCTCACATGGTTAATGACAGAGTAGATGAGATGCTACACTATATTAGAAATTTAATAGAAATATATGGCAATAAGCATTCAAAGTCTGACCTTCGAGATTTATGGCCAAGTTTGCTTGATAATCAGCTTCAGTGTTGTATTCCTTGAACATAGAAAACAAAAGAAAGGAGTTTTAGTTTTAAAATGTAAAGATAATAATAGTCAAAACTGAATCTATGGATGGATTCATATGATAAGGAATACAAGTGTTTCTGGTGGTAGTGATCTTCATGATACACAATACACATATAAAGAGAGGAGGAAACTTAGATAACATTTTTCTTAATTTAGTAAATAAACATAAAATAGACCAAATGATTAAGTGGGTAGTACCCTTGGAATATGATCGATGCTGAATGAATGAACCATATTCCTCAGCTGTATTGCCTCATTATACAAGGAAACCAAATTCTGGCTGTTGATTCTCCATGATCCCATAAACTATTTAGAAAATGAAAAGCACTAATCAGTATATATTTTAACGATATCTAACTATCAGGAATGACATATATGAGTTAGTTAAAGAAATCCAAAGGTTAAATCACACCTGATTGACAACAAGTTGAGAGTCTCCATGGACATGAATGTTCTTGTAACCTTTTCTGATGGCTTGAGTCAGTCCTAGAATTAAAGCCTTATATTCAGCAACATTATTTGTTGTATAGCCAAGTCCTTCACGCAAGCAAAAGACCTATATATGAAGAGACTTAAGAGTTAGCTACATTTCATAAATAAAATAACACACCAAAATGAAATGGTTGCATAGCATATATATATATATATATTATAATGTAGACACCTTTCTCCCATCTTCATCACGAATTACGGCTCCTACACCAGCCTTTCCAGGATTACCTTGCAAGTAAGAGGTTATTTTGTTGTATTATCTTGTAGATAAAGTAAACTTATGATATATATAAACATTGGATAAATAATCAGATTAGTTCTTAAATGTGAGATACTGCCACTACAGTCTTTAAATAATTCTAGATTTCAATATAGTCCATGAATGTGTCTAAATTTTAAACTATCCGTGAGTGTGTCTTATGTTAGCAATTTTTTGGGGTTAAACTAACTAGCAGAAGAGACACATGAAAACCAACTTGACTTACAGAAAATACATTCAAGGACCAAATTGATTAAAGAAATGCACAAATTTAGCCTATAAAACATCTACTCTAGGGAAATATAAAAATAAAACTTATATATTTATCAAACTTAATTTCACTAAATTTCTAACTTCTGAAGTTTAAATACTATTTCATATATCCCAAATTCATCATAACCCCTTGAATATTTTGATAGAAAATACCAATTTTAGAATAATGACCGACTTGCCGATACGTACATTAATTGAAGAAAATCAAGCAGTTAATTAATATTGAAGGGTAAAAAATAATACCAGCCATACATTATTTGTGTAATTTCATATTTGTTCTCTAATTAAATAATAAAAGAGTATATTACAATCACAAAACATAATATTGAAACCAACTTACAGAGTTAGGCATCACTACTTCCATCACACCTATTGTGGCATACACCTGCAATGTTTCCATAAAAAAACTTAATTAAGTACTTATAAAATACTAGTAAAAGTGCTCATGTATATACATTAAAAGTTAAAACAAAATTAAACGGTTATTATAGAAGCTACAAGTTATTAACACGTCAATAAATTATTTTCATAAACTCTCCCAAAAAGAACTCAAGTCTTAACAGTGCTTATCCTAATAGATAATTACAAATAAGCTAATCTAAACTAATGAGAAAAAAATGCACAGTCAACTGAAAAAAGTGTAAAGTGTAGCGACCATAGCATTAACATTACTAATTTGTAACGGACATTACAATGTGTTAACTTATTTCAAATTTCCCTAACGAATGCTTAATGTTACAGTTATTATGAACATGAAAATGGGAAATAGAAGAAAAGATGATGAAGATAACTATAAGTCTATAACTCACCTCGTTTTCATCTTGTTTCCTCGCCATTGTTCTTTCTCTACTTTTCACTCTCTCTCTTTTTTAACAGTGGAATGTCCATTAGAAATTTGTTTCCTCGTTTTCATCCGGTTACTAATTTGTTTGTTAGTCATTTCTTTCACCGAAATGAAATAACAGATTTGAGACAGGAAAAAAGGGTACGACAGAAATGGGAATTCATTTTCAGTTATAAGAGACTGAACGTACGCCACGAAATGGCACAAACGAAAAAGAAAAAGCTGAACATAATACATTCGCAACAAGGGGAGAGAGGGAAAGGACGGATTAGTAAAAATGAATGAGCTTTTTACTTCACTACTAAAAGTATAAGTATCGAAGGAATTACAAAATATTAAGGTTCTGACAAAAAATAGCGTATAGCGGATAAGCTAATGAGTAATGACAGTAGCGGATACAGGATTAAAAAATAGAGTGTTTCTTTTGTGCAACTTGGAGTATATTACCACTAACGATGTACCCCGTGGATTCGAACACAACCTCTTTTGTGCAAAGTTTGGGGTGTATTACCACTAAGCCATTGATGTTTGGGTGTTCTTGGAAACACCAGGAACACCCCCTGAATCTGCCCCTGGCTAGCGGATAGCGGATGAGTTTATACTGGATAGCAGATAAGCTAGCTGATAGCGGAAAAGCTAGCTGATGGAGAATGAAGTATTTGGTAAAATTAACGGTTAAACTAGCTAATAATTGTTAAATTTATTTCACTATGTCACTACTAAATGTGAAATGACATAAAAGTACATGTTTAATTAATGGTTAAATTTATTTAATTAATATAAAATATTTTTTTTGACAAAAATATAAAATATGTTACGGTATATAAATAATGTTGCTATAAATTCATGATAACTAAACTAAAGATATTTATAAATTAAAATTTTCAAATTTATATTTAAATAGTCTAATATATATATATATTTTCTTGAACTTCTAGTTTATTTTTTACCTAAATTTTAATGATAATCTAATTTATTTATTTACTTGATAAATAAACTAACTTATTTATTTATCATCAACTAATCTTTTATTTTAATAGTGTAACTTATTCTTTTAAATTTATATTTTAGTCGACCTGACAAATTTGTGTTAATAGTAGCTTTATTTTCAACATTTATTTATCGTGGACCACACAACATGTGAATGTGGTGATGCGTTTGTTATAATTTTTTTTTCATTTCCTTTGCAAGTTTTGTTAACACTTACCCGCAAAGAAAAAAAGATGGGTTCTACAGGAAAACAAACTTTGACCCACGTACAAGCAACATATGACTGATGTACAAAGTTGGGGTAGAGAAGGAAATATTATGAAATTAGTAAGGGTAAAATGGACTAAAACAATGAAACGCTATAAGTTATAAGCTTAAACGCTACTTGAAGTAGTATTTCAAAAAACACTATAAGTTGCCTCAAAAGGCTAATCGCTACTGCTTGCCAAACAGGTTTAATTTTTTACATCCGTTATCCGCTAGTCGCTATAAGCTAGCGGATCCGACTTGCCAAACTAGAGCCTAAGAGATATTTCTTTTATAGTTTTATGTGATTTTTTTATTTAATTTATATACCTTCATATAAAAAATTTATATTATGCTCAATTACAAGTTTAGATGTAATAAAAAAGAAGAGAGTTAATTAGTAATCAGCTTATATGTCACTCATACCATAAATTATTATTGGTTGTGAGAGTAAAAAGGTTTATATCGACAATGCGTAGCCGTTAAAATACATTTTTTGGCAAAAAAAAGATATTTTTTTTTGTCTAGAGGTATTTGACTTGCTCCATTATCTAGAGGAAAGAGGTCTTGATTAATTTGGGGTTCGACTAAAAGGACAGGCAAACCCACACTGTGATCAGGACGTCACTTGAAAATTAGTTAGTAGGAAAATGTAAATTTGATAAAAAAAATTCTATAAATATATTTTCTTTAAACTAGAAGTGTTGTCAGAACCAGACGGTTCAACCTCATTTGGACCGCCCAAAATTGGGTTGAATCGGATTGGACCGTGTTGAATCACTTTGAACCGTCAATTTACTCAGTTTGAACCGCCCGAAATGTATTTTTTGATATTTTTATTTACTTTTTCCACAAAAATTAATATTTTTCTTATTTTTTATTTATTTATTAATCATCTGGTTCAACCATGATTGAACCAAGTGAACTAGGACTCAGAGGTCTCGCCGGTTCAGTCTTCGGTCCGGTTTTAAAAACATTTACTTTCAATATATATAGTAGCGTAGCGGTCAAAGTTCAATATCAATGTTGAGAGTTATTGTTACAACTGCAAGACACAGATATTGCAACAAATAAAACTGAATCAACATGTGCAATAAGGTTGTGTTATTGTGTGTGGACGAGTCTTTTTTTTTGTTACATTGTTTTTGGTGCGCAGTTTACCACACCCAATATTCAAACCCGAGACCTTAAGGTGGGATCCAAGTCCAGTTACTACTAGGACCAACTCTTGTTGGTTGTGTGTGGACGAGTCTAATTGTCACCAATAAGGTTGGGTTCATGTGAAACCTATTGAACATTGCTTTAAAAGTTTTATTCTCGTTCATCTTGAATAATTTATACTGTTTTACAAATATGTTGGCTTAGGCATTGAGACTACTCTATTTAAAGTTACCTATAATTATACGATTGTTACAACCAAATTTTGGATTCGAAATTAGCCATAAGGACACGTCAGCACGATGTTAAAAAGGCGATTTCGGGAATTATCAAGTGGCACGAATTACGCCGAACAAGTGGTAGGAATTGAAGAAATCAAAGACTAAGAAAGGCTCCTGTTTTAAATGGATGCATGTCGACAGCGTCGATTACCCCAATAGCAGAACCTCAGGCTTAGAGCGGTGCAATTTTTGAACCACCGACTGATTGTATGAAAACTCATCTCAAACCTCTGTTTATTCATGTAACATCCTAATACAACATAAACATCAAGGTCTATAACACTTGTGAATCTAAAATATCACAATACATATCCTAAAAAGTGTTACATAATATTCTATACAAATTCCTTGGTTATCCTAAGAAAGTCTTCATAAAGCCATCATATCTTCTTTCCTTGAACCAGATCTTCGATTTGCTTACCAGATTCATCTGAAAACCACAAAATATAAACAGTGAAATTAAGAAAACCTCAATGAGTCCCTCTTTGGTATAACACCCTACCTCTTCTTGTGCCTATTGTAACTTCACTTTTCAATTGTATATCCAATTGAGACTTTAATTTACCTCTCAATAATTCATTTTTCTATTGAGACTTTACCGCTCAGTAATTCCCTTACAAACAAATCAATCAACCATAAGAGTAGAAATCAATAACATTTTATATTCATTATAAGTATACTATAATATAAAGAGTTTCATCCAACTTCAATCCAATAGTCACATCACACAAACAGTTAACGGAAAACGACATATTTCCTTCATATCGAGAGTTAAGGATTAGGATAAATTATAAAAATTTATTGAGTGAGTTCAAAACAACATTCAATAATTATCTATAGTTGTAGCTCTTTTCGTTAGCTTTTCAACACATCTGCCGAGAACACTCAAATCAGAGTTCCAGATCAAAAGATACAAATAGAACCAATAGAAGGCTGACGAAAAGTCTAACAACTAGAAAGTAGCACGGCCCGTGCTTAAATACGCACGACATGTGCTCTCTGTGTAGCACCATAAAATTAGTTTTAAAGCATCTATAAGCATCCCTTAAGAACATAAACGACCCCAAATTCTCAATCAACCCAAAATACAACTTAATATATGTAAAATAAAGTTCAAACCATCAATCACAACATTGTAAATTATCCAATCCTCTTCATTCTTCAAATTACATTCGATTACTCATACGCACATGTTTTCTAGTCATTATTACCACCACATTCAATCATAAGCTAACATTAAGTTAATTAACTTCACAACTATGTCTATTTCAGAAATTATACCATTTTGGATACGTGTTATATTTGCTGAGAAAATGCTTTACGTGAACCCTTGATAAACTGTTTGTGTCAATTAGGTGATAGGAGGATGATTATTTGGATTCGTGGAATCTATAATTGTTGTGGAGGTTGTTTTTGTTGTTGTTAACATTAAACCTTATTCAACAAGATACTAAAGTTATTATTCTATTGAGGATATCCCAATAGAAGTTGTTCTGGTTGTTGTTGTTGCTGCTATTGTTGTTGTTGATGCGCTATTGTTGCTGTTGTGACTGTTGTTGCTGCCGGTGTTGGTATCGTTGTTGTTGTTCCTGATGTTATTTTTATTGTTGTTGTCGTTGCAGTTAGTGTCACCGTTGTTGTTGTCGTTAGACAACGCATCTAGTTAGGTTACTGTGTGTCCCTCTTGTTGTTTTTGTTAGAAGAGCATTATTGGAAAAGATATCTCGTTCAGGCATGGTATCCCGATCCTCTCATAATCCTGTTGTTGTTGTTGTGGGCATTATCGGGCAATGTAACCTGTTCGGGCATGGTATCCTAGTCCTGCCGTTGTTGTTGTTGTTGTTGTTGTTGTTGTTGTTGTTGCTGTCATTGTTGTTGTCGCTATTGTCGTCGTTTTCCTTGTCATTGTTGCTGTTGTTGGTGGTGTTGGTGTTGTGGCAGTGTTGTTGTTGTTGCCTGATTTACTTGATGAGGATTGCATCGTCATCCCTTGATTTAGGTATGTGTTAACGAGTTTGGTTTGGTCTCGTATTCGTATGGACTGATTCGTTCTATTTGCTGTTGTAGAACATGATTGTTGCTCGCGATGTGCTTAACTGCTTGAGTTGTTATGTCTGTCGATTGAACATGTTGCATGAATGTTTGCCTTTGTATGACTCCATGTGTGTTGGGAATGCTCGCTGAGATTTTTATCTCATCCTTTCAAAAAAATTCAATTAACCAGCAAGGAGTATTGAAGATACGTTATTATTATTTTTTATTAGAGTAGTTGATATATAATTTTTAAATACATTTATGATGAGGTAGAGTTAATTTGTATAAAGAGATAATTAGAATTATTGTATTCATAAGGAAGTAGAAAGTGATCACTCTATTAGTTGAGTATCGTTTGATGTTTAAAAGTCGATGATAATGCATGTTTAAAGGAATAAATGGTTTTTGGTTTCTAATTTTAAAACAAATTTTACGAAAAAGAAGTATGGTTTACTTTTCTCAAAAATTTCCGCAATTATGTTTTTACTATAAAAATAACTATAGCTAAATAGGGTGTTATAGGTTCCCTAACTCCTCCAAAGATTTATTAGGTTAGGTGTGAGAGGGAGCGCGGCTTGGATTATCTACAAAACTAAGCAAGCATAAAGAAAAAGCGATAAATAAAATAGAATATGTAAAGACTTCTATGTTGATTGTGTGTTTAAAATGTACAAGTGTTACTATATATATATATATATATATATATATATATATATATATATATATATATATATATATATATATATGAGCCTTTGTTAGCCGCTACTCGGGCTTACATCTGCCCACCGCTGAATTAATCATGATCAATGATTCTAATTAAGCCTAGTCCCTAGAAATTCGGAGTTCATTCCTCCACGACCTTACTAGCACGGTAAGTGGGGTAAAACTCTCATCGCTCTGCTTTCCATGGGATTTTCTGTTCCTTGACCTTAACCGCTGCAACGTGATATGTTCACATGTATTGAATACTTGCGCTCCAACTAAGTTCTCACTGCCTAGGACAAAACCTTCCTCGACCACACTCTACTCATGGCCTTCGGCCGTTGGTACCTCATCCAAGTTACTCTATGGTCGAGGTACCATCCAACCGAGTCTTGTATTTCCCTGGTGTTCTACCTCCCCTCCTTCGGGCTCCCAAATACCATATATTTATCTGCTTAGCTCGAATGTGCCACATATTTTGGCAAGTACTTTCACTGCTTACCTCCCCTCCTTCTGTATTTTACCATTTTCCTATCTATATGTGTTTCATTTTTCCTATCTATATTGGTTTTCTTTTCCTATCAATAAAACGACACGTGCCTTAAGATTTGTTTTGCTTTTGTTTTTTTTTTTCCATTTTCCCAGTGAAATTTTAAATGTAACTCTTATTATTGGGTAAGTGACACGTCATCATTTGATCTTGCCTAACATGCTTTCTCTTCTTTTCTCTTTTATAGAGAATTTTTAAATGTAATTCATTAATGGGTAAGTGACACAAATTCGGATGTCTCAAACAGATGCCTATTCTAAAACTTTTATCTTATTCATTTTTGATTTCTACTAATACAACATCCACAAATTCCAATCACCAACTACCTGAGTTTCTACATAAAATGTGTTGCCCAGTTGACGCTTAAATAATCGTGTTTGCTCTTTTACAAAGGTGCATTACTTTATTTATTCTCATTAATAACTAACCCTTATCAATCTCATATCCTTTCATTTAAAATAACCGAATTGGACTTAAAAAGCTCATGCATCTCATAGACACAAACAAACGTTGATTACAATTTTATTTCACCAAATTTAGGAATACCAATGAAAAATTGTATTTCTGCACAACTTTACTTAAACTTACATCTTCAACACTTTACTTAAATTTATATCTTGAACTTAAAATCGACCAAGAATTATTTTGTGCACCACACATAAAATTCTGGATTTTTGAACTCATACATGTTTCCACCGAACTTATTCCAAAATCAATTCAATATGCAAGCAACATATTAAATTACATGTCAAACACCACAGTTTCCTATGAAATTATTCTGGCCGGTTATTCTCTACCACACCCCATGCATCGCATAGGTGAGTGTCCTAGTAAATAAAAAAGGAGGGCTGTGAATTGCAAAAAGAGGAGGGAGCCGTAAATTGAAGAAACAAAAAGTCGCACCCCACCTTAACAAACGCAAACATAAAAGAGAGAGATTGGAGAAATTGGGTGTTATTTCTTGACACGTGAGAGAGTTTTAGAGCAAAAAAAGGATATTGAAGACTTAGAGAAGGAATTTCTCTATATATCGAGCTATTCTTATCTCTGTAGAACCTTATTTTTATTTCATTGTTCTTGATGACTTTGGATACCTAAATCCTCTTCTAGGGTCTTAGGTGGATCTTATATGATTAGAGACCTGTTTATATTCTAGTTTAATATTTAAATTCCTAATTTTATTTCAATTAATATTGTCCTATTAATTTAATCGCATACTTAGGATTGATCACCCTTTGCATGTTCATAATCAATTAGTTGATCAACGACCGTACTGCAATTAATTGGTAGACTTATAGGATAATTGGGGATATAATTAATGCATAACCAAACTTTAATTTAGTCTTCCAATCATTCAGCCTTTTTGTTCTTTATGTTTTTCTTGAATTTAAATTTTTGCATGACCAAACAATGGTTAATTATGGAAAAAGAATATTAATCGCGAATGATCAAACAAATTAATAGCTTTAGTAAAGAGATTGGTAATTGTAGAGAATAGGAATAGGAGACACGATATTGGTCACGCAGTTCGGCCAATCTTTGCCTACGTCTGCCACTACAGAGCAGCAGTAGTTCCGTCTTATTAATTGTATAATTGTGTAATTGTGTGTTGAGTACAAGCACTAATGAGTTTAAATAGAGAAAACCTAACGGGCCTGGGCCGAATACATATAAAACTACTATTTACAACATATCTTAACACTCCCCCTCAAGCTGGAGCGTATAGATTGTAGGCATCCAGCTTGTCACATATGTAAGTTATCCTTGGTCCCCAAAGAGCTTTTGTGAAGATGTCTGCCAATTGATCATTAGAACCAACAAATGAAATAGCAATGTCACCGGACACAATCTTCTCACGAACAAAATGACAATCAATTTCAATGTGTTAGGTTCGCTCATGAAAGACTGGATTGGACGCAATATGTAGGGCTGCTTGATTATCACAGATGAGACTCATAGTGCCTATTTTACAAAAGCGCAACTCTTGGAGAAGATGTTTCAGCCATATAAGCTCTTGAGTGGTAAGTGCCATAGCTCGATATTCAGCCTCAGCGTTGGATCTGGCAACAACAGTTTGTTTTTTACTTTTCCATGAAATTAGATTTCCACCAATAAGAACACAGTACCCAGATGTGGACCTTCTATCAAAGGGACCACCAGCCCAATCAGCATCTGTGTAAGCGACAACATTTGAATCACCTCTATCCGTGTAAACAAGACCTTCTCCAGGAGATCCTTTGATGTACCTTAGGATTCTAACCACGGCATCCCAATGACTGTCACAAGGGGAATTTAGGAATTGACTCACCACACTAACAGCGTATGAAATATCTGGCCTCGTTATGGTCAAATAATTCAACTTCCCAACTAGCCTCCTATACCTTCCTGGATCTGAAAACGACTCCCCTTGATCCGGTAGGATCTTGACATTAGGATCCATAGGAGAGTCAATTGGCTTGCAATCCAGCATGCCGGTTTCTTCTAAGATATCCAAAGCATACTTTCTCTGAGAAATAGCAATGCCTGCCTTAGAATGAGCTACCTCAATGCCAAGAAAGTATCATAAATTCCCAAGATCTTTGACCTGAAATTGGTGGACTAGATGTTGTTTAAGTCCTGCAATTCCATCATGATCATCACCTGTAATAACAATATCATCGAGATAGACAACCAGATAAATACATTTGTGAGAGGAAAACTTCTAAAAGACAGAGTGATCAGCTTCACTGCGAATCATGCCATAGTCTTGAACGACACTGCAGAATCTAACAAACCATGCCCGAGGGGATTGTTTAAGATCATACAAGGCTTTGTGAAGTCGACAGACATACCCACGACACTCCCCCTGAGCAACGAAACCAGGTGGTTGCTCTAGATAAACTTCTTCTAGATCGCCGTGGAGAAATGCATTCTTGATGTCAAGTTGATTGATAAGTCTCCAATTATGTGTCTTTTTAGTACTTGTTTTTAGTTAATTGTGTAGCAATCTAGTTCTAGTCTTGGGCTATTTTACTACCTATTTGTTTGTTTTATTTTTAGATCCAGCTTTGAGCAAAAGTGATGGAATTGGAGTGTCAAAAGCATAAAGAGAAGTCTCAATCAAAAAGGAAGCAAAAGCTGGAAATCAAGTGACAGACAGCAGGGAGCACGACCAGTGCGTATTTTGGCACGACCAGTGAGTATGATGGTGTTTTATCTCGCTAGAACCTTTTGCCCATTGGAAGATCAAGTGACCTACAACAGGGAGCACGACCAGTGCGTATTTTGGCATGACCAGTGCGTATGATGGTGTTTTATCTCGCTGGAACCTTTTGTCCATTGGAAGATCAAGTGACAGACAGCACCTAGCACAACCAGTGCGTGACCTAGCACGACCAGTGCGTCTGCATCAGATGCCAAAACTGTTACACTTTATTCTATTGCTTGCTAATGAGACTTAACTCACTTGTCTCTTCTCTTAGCCTATATATAGCACTAATTTCTGAGTGCTTAGGAGGGGTTGCTATTGCAAACACTACTCAAAGTTTACCTCTAAGATTTTATGCAATTTATTTTCTCCATTTTAAGTTCTTGTTCTTTATAATTCTTGCACTTTACATTCTTGCAACTTTACTTTCTGTTCTTTATTTTCCAGCACCTTTATTTTCTGCACTTTACTTTTTGTCATTTACATTCCAAGTCATTTACATTCTGTCATTTACAATTCCGCAATTTACATTTCCGTCATTTATCTTTCTTGTCGATTACCTTTCATGTCTTCTTCTTCTTTTTCAAAGTTTTTTGTCTACTATGATCATTAGTGAGTAGACTCCTTTTAGTCTTTGGATTGTGGGACTAATCCAATGATAGACCCATGAACAATCCCAAGTCTAAACTCTGTTTTATTAAAGTTTTATTTCTAATTTAACCTCATTGATTTTAAAGCTATAATTCAAATATCAAACGAAGTACCGAGAGGTGAAGTTTGATATTAGAACTATGAGGTTAAACAAGGGAAACAAAACATGAGAATAGTTTTGGGACCTTTGGGATAAAAGAGGCTTGTACTTAAGGGGTCTTGGCAATAATCAACCATGAGAATAGGTTTTGATTATTGTTTCGAAGCACACTCTTGTATTTTGAGAGGAAACAAGAGTTACCATTGAATGCCTTATCCGAAGAAATACAATTTTATATAAAATAGGGAATGGATGAAGGGTTGTGAGTTCATTATATCATTGTGATGAAACCACAATCCTAAGATGCTTTTATTTACAAATTCTAAATCAAACAATCAACTTCTACTAAATCATTCTCTTTTAGCTAATCACAATCGAAAACGAAATCGGTAATTACAAAGTCTCTGTGGGATCGATATTTTTACTACGCGATAGAACTGTGCACTTGCGGCCTATCATTGATACAATGGCCAATGTCGCATTGCAGCCATAGAAAGGAATAGACGAACAGAAGCCATTTTAGCCACCGGTGAGAAAGTATCACTGTAATCAAGACCAAAAACCTGAGTATAGCCCTTAGGCACGAGGCGGGCTTTCAGACGATCAATACCTCCGTCTGGACCAACTTTGACAGTATATACCCAACGACACCCAACAATAGATTTACCAGGAGGAGGTGGCACAAGAGTCCATGTCTGGTTAGATTCTAAGGTTGTCATCTCATCAATCATAGCCTGTCGCCAACCTGAATGAGAAAGGGCTTCCAGCGTGGACTTAGGAATGGTGATGGAAGAAATAGCAGACACAAATGTATAATGTGAAGGTGATAAGCGGTGATAACTGAGGAAATTATAAATAGGATCAGGGTTACGGGTGGAACGTGTACCTTTATGCATGGCAACAGGAGGGTCGTCTGACTCGGCAGGCGGATCCGGAGTAGGAGAGGAAATCGGGGCAGGAGATAAGTCACTAGGATCTTCTGGAGGAGGTGGGTCGACAGGAGGGAGACGAGCAAGACGCTGATAAGTTTGCAAGGAAAGAGGACTAGGAGGACTAGGAAGTTCCGTAGGAGAAGGGGGATCTATCTGATCAACGATGGGTGTGAGTGGAACTACCGAGACAAGATCAGGAATAGGTAATACTTGAGAGACAGACTCAGACGCAACGGGAGATGCAAAGAAGGGCGCATCTTCAAAGAATGTGACATCAGCAGACATGTAGAAGCGAGGTGTGGAGGGACAGGAGCATCGATACCCTTTTTGAACTCTTGAATAGCCAAGGAAGACACACTTAACTGCACGAGCAGACAATTTATCAAGTCCCGGGGTAAGATCATGAATAAAACAAGTCGATCCGAAGACTCAAGGAGAGATACGGAACAAGGGTTCATCGGGGAACAATATGGAATGAGGAACCCTATTCTGGATAGCAGAGGATGACATTCTATTGATCAAGTGCCCTGCAGTGAGGACAGCATCCCCCCAAAACTTCAAAGGAACATTAGCATGAATAAGCAAAGTGGGTGCTGTTTCAATTATAAGACGGTTCTTACGTTCAGCAATCCCATTTTGTTGTGGGGTATGGGGACAAGATGATTGATGTATGACACCATTTTCAACCATAAAAGAATTAAATGATGCAGAAAAATACTCTTTCGCATTATCACTACGTAAAGTACCAATAGAACAACCAAATTGATTTTTGATTTCCTTGAAGAAATTTTGAAAAACACTGAGAAGTTCAGATCTATCCTTAAGTAGGTAGATCCACGTACATCTAGAAAACTCATCAATAAAAGTGACAAAATATCTATGTCCTACAACTGAAGTGACTCAACTTAGTCCCCATACATCTGAGTGAACAACATCAAAAGGAGAACGAGCTTGTGACTGACTACTGCTAGGGAAGGAAGAACGAACGTGTTTCCCAAGCTGACAAGACTCACAATCTAATGATTGCAGGTGAGACAAATGAGAAACCATGACTTTGAACTTCTTGAGACTTGGATGACCTAACCGACGATGAAGAAGACTTGGAGACTCTGTAGTAGAAGTGGAGGCAAGTGTAGATGAAGGCTGGACGGGCTGGAGGTAGTAAAGTCCATGTGACTCATATCCTGTACCAATCGTCCGCTTCGTACTCCGGTTCTGTATAACAAAATAATCATCATCAAAAGCTATAGAACATTTTAGACTTCGAGTCAGACGAGTAACTGAAATTAAATTAAATGGGCAATTGGGAACAAGAAGAACATTGTCAAGGGGCAAGGATGGAAGAGGAGTGGCTTCACCAATGCCACTAGCTTTAACTTTTGATTCGTCGGCAACAGTAATATAATGTGGGGTGTTAGTTTAGGATTTTTTTGGATAAAAGAGATGGATTACCAGCCACGCAATCGGAAGCTCCAGTGTCCATAATCCAAGAGTCAACAGGTGATGATTGAGAGAAACAGACTGTAGAATTACCAGAATGAGCAACTGTTGCCGATGATGAAGCCTGGGAAGCCTTATACTGCAGGAATGCCTTATACTCCTCATCAGAAAGAACATTTTGTTTAGTGTTTCTCTGTTCAGAATCATTAACCTGAGTCACATTTACTGATTCCTCTGGAAAGCCATGAAGGGAATAACACTTGTCTTCAGTATGACCAAGTCTCTTACAATAAGTGCACTGAGGACGACCTCCAACACGACCTCCTTGACCACCCCCACCACCACGACAGCGGCCCCACGACCGCGGCCCCACGACCTGCAAAATTAGAAACAAGAGCAGAGGACTCTATGCCTGTTTGGGATCCATTGCCCCCAGATCCTTCTAGACTAGGAAGATGTATAAGGCGTCTGATAAGATCTTCTGTGGAGGGAATATCTGATGCAGAAAGAATGTTGCTCCGGACTAATTCATACTTTTGATGGAGACCATGAAGAACATAGATCATACACACATTATCTAGTTTCTCAAACATTTTCTTCGGGTCAGTGTCGGTCACAAGAAGCTTGAACTCATTTACTGCTGACTGAGCTTTATTAGCATCAGTTGTGATGTTGTCTTCTGTCATCTGAAGAGTGGATAAACTGTGAATAACACCATAGAGACGTTGGATATCATTAGAGTAGACATTCTTAGCCTTATGCCAAATATCATAATAAGTGGTGTATGAGCGATAGTGGACAAGCAATGAGGGTTCAATGGTTTGCCACAAAAGGGAGACTAATTGACAATCTGCTTGTTCCCAATCTGGACGCAGATCTTTTTCAATATCAGTTGAATTCTTAGTGAGGTGATCTGAGAGTTTTTGTCCAAGGAACCACATTTTGACGGAAGCCGACCAATTTAAATAATTATCACCATTAAGCTTCTCCGTTGTTATAGAGGGATTACTGGAGAAAACATAAGACACAAGATTCTTACCCGAAGATCCAGAGGTTGGTCCAGAAGTTGAAGTCATCTTTGAAAACAAGAGGAAATAAAAAAAAGTAGTTGTGAATAGTACCGATGAACAGTAACCGTGCAAAGAGTGTTTTAGCCCAAAAAAAAAACAAAACTAGCACAATGAAGGTGCCAAGAAGTTGCAATGAAGGCAGAAAAAAAATTGGACCGATGGCGGCTAGGGTTTTTGTGTGGAAGCGAGACTCCAAAGAACGAGGGCTCGTGATACCATGTAGAGAATACGAATAGGAGACACGATATTGGTCCCGCAGTTCAGCTAATCTTTGCCTACGTCTGCGACTACAGAGCAGCTGTAGTTCCGTCTTATTAATTGTATAATTGTGTGTTGAGTACAAGCACTAATGAGTTTAAATAGAGAAAACCTAACGGGCCTGGGCCGAATACATATAAAACTACTATTTACAACATATCTTAACAGTAATTAAATAAAATAAAGAAATTTAGGTAAAATTAGATAGGGGAATCGATGCTTGCAAGTGAAACCGTGACCCTAAACCTCCCTCCACTATCACAACTCAATTTTTTGTTCGTCTAAACAATAAATAATTTTGATTACTCTAGTACTTGTTAATTAATCCCTGTGGAGACGATAACCTTTTATATCACTTCTGTGAAAGAGTACACTTGCTCTAAGTGTGTTTTTTACACTACAGTGATCATCGGAGCAAGGTGCTCGAGATACAAAATTTCTTGAGGGGTAATGTAGAAGGGGGTGTGGGGATTCCGAATCTAGGGTTAGTTTTTCGATTAGAGGTCTAGATTCATCAGAAGAGATGAGAGAAGTTTTGATTTTGGATTTCTAGACCTATTCGTTTTTGTTCCATTTGTGTCAAAACATGGGTGATTCTTTTAGAGGAGAAGGAGAAGAATACAGTGGTGATCTTGGTTGAGAGTAGGGTGGTTGGATTGTACCGGAAAAGCTCAAGATGTGGTAGTTATGGTGGTTTTAGGCGAGTGGGAGTGAGAGACGAAAGAGAATAAGCGAGAGTAAGGAAGAGAGAAGAGTGATCAGTAAACTATCACAATCATTGTATCAAGCACTTAGAGAGCACTTGATCTAACTTATTCAACCATTTTTTTAACAAGACTAATATTATTCAACCATTTTATCAATGACATAACATGCTATTAACAATGTCAATACCATTTCAATCATTGAGTGCACTTCATCTTAAAAAAAACATGTTTACTATCCAAGTATTCATCCGTACACAATCATGGAGTTGTAAAAAAGTGTTTATCCCTAACTAATTTATCACATGGTCAAAAATGTTTACAAAAATATGGTGCACTGAGCTAGACTTGATTGTGAGGAGGAACGAGATACAAGGTGAGAATGAATGAGCAAGAGTGGCATGCAAACACAACAATGGAGCACGCGGACGCAACAATGAAGCACGCAAAAGCCGAAGCACAATGGAGCGTGCAAGCCAATGGGAAGATCAGGGTAGTGCGATGAAGAGACACTACGGGCGAGCAGTAGAGCTAGGGCACTCGTGAGAGGAGGAGAAGCAGTAGAGCTAGGGCACTCGTGAGAGGAGGAGAGATAGAGAGAAAGTGTATGCGTGAATGGAGAATGAAACTATATACATAATTGTTTTTGTAAAAAATACATTTATAGGTGGGTGTTCAAAACAATTGACTCCAATTGTGCAGTGAAATACACATTTGGAGTCGGTCGCTTGAGCACCTGACTCCAAATGTTTGAAGAAAGACATTTGGAGTCGGGTGTTCAAACACTCGACTACACTCGACTCCAAATGTAGCGAGAGAAGTACCATTTTCCAACCAAATTACATAACTGTTACTGTGTCCATATTTGGAGGTGGATATTCACACAACTGATTCCAAATTGTGCTTTTTAAAGCTGATTTTGCACCAGTGGTTGTCAGTCTGGCTGAGACGCCTCTAAACATTGTGATGCTTTTGAAATTTCACCTATTGTTATGTCAAAAATAAAAAGTAAAAATTAACTCAAATATATTGGTGTTTTTACACGGATGGAGTATAAGGTTAAAAAAAGTTGGATGCGCACCGTTAAGATTCTCCATTAGTATGTGAAGGTCATTAGATTTCAGTGGGGTCACAATTCACAAATATTCCTTTTGCTTTCTCTAATTAACATTAAGAAAAAACAGTCCTAGCTAGCCTTTACAAAATCCTGCCATGTCTTCATGAAAAAGAATTACTTAATCCTTAAGACTGTGCATGAATTTATACTATCAAAGCTTTTTTGGTTAAGTTATTGAATCCCCCTTTGGCGTGTTAGGCAAAAGGTGGATAATCCCACTAGGAATCTCTATGCTGCCACATGCAGGGTTCCCTTTAATAATAGGGGATCCAATAACACTTTTAAGGACTTGATTAGTTGCATGTGTCTTTATGTAACGCAAAACAAGAGGAAATATAATACTATAGTCATTGATGGGCAGCTCAAAATCTAATTGACAAGTGTATATCTTGGTGGGAGCACACTTTTTTTTTTGGAGGAGCTTGCTTGTCTTTTCTCTTGGTATAAAATGCAAATAATTTAAAAAGAAGCATTAGTTCCTTTTAATTTTCATGTGTGAAAGAATGAGTGGTGTTTATCTTTTTTTTTTGACAAGGTGTTTATCTTTTTTTATTATTGGCAATTCCTAGAGTTTATCAAACTTCACCAGCTGTGGAATTCAGGTTATATAAGCCAAAAGAAGGGTCTTTTCTTTTAACCACCCTTTTAACTTCTCTAAAAAACGAACAATTTTGTCTAGATCACTCGTTAACGGATAATATTAATTAATCAATAAGAGTTAGTCCGAACTGTAATTAGGTTCAAATTTCAATCCAATGTCTCGAGTTTGAGTTCTGGGTGTGGCAATCGGAGAGAAGAACCACATAGATGGCAAAGTCGAGTACACGTGGTCAGTCAGCTCCCTAACGTAAATTAGTCACCGACCTAGAAGATAAATATTGTGCACCAATAACACGATAACAAAAAGAATAACATTAATTAATGCAACAAATAAACTTAGGTGCCTTCTAAGGTGAATGATCAAATAACACGATCTCACCGGTGTAAGTGCTTATTAAACTATCTTTTAATACGTTATAAACTATTTTTATAAGTTATCCTAAAATCCTTAAGGAAATTAGCTAAAATTAACTTCTAAAATAGTCTAATGAATACTTATACCATAGATAAACCTAGATAAGTTGATCCTTGATAGAATATTTTTGGTATAAATCAGGTATCCTCCACGCACAACTACGGAGATTAATTTCTCGAGTCGGGTATGACCACAATGAGAGGCAAAAGTCTCCCCTCAAGGGATTTAACACTGCATCATGCCCAAAGTTAGATTCGAACCCAGAACCTTGGTTAAGCTGAAAGAGACCCCCATTATTTAATCCACGTGCTCTTAGGTTTTAAAATGTGTTTTGTTTTCTTAGTTCGCGTAGGTTATTAGATTTTTATCTTGGCCAAAATGTATCAATAGTTGTTATATCAGATTATTTTGTCTATTTAGATGAAATGACAAATAAACACCACACACTATTATTGTTCACACCTGAAATCGAATTCATTTTTCTACAAAGAATATTCATTGTAAAAAGTAACAACTTACTCACCAGGTCATTTTCCAGTTGAAGAAAACACACTCCCGATCACAAAGTTTAATTAATCAATGATATTCATTTATAATTAACCAACTGACATGTGTTACGTACTCCACATATAAAAATATTGATTTGGTTATTATGTTGGGTATGCTTAGTGTTCTGCACAGTACTTCCGACCTTGAAGGGTGGTCCAATGTAGTTAGTGGTTGATGTCATTGGTCAATGAGTGTATCCGATCCTAGCTGGTGTTGTCCCTGTAAAGCCACTCCGACGCTTAAGTCAGTGAGGTAGTTTTAGCAGAGTAATAAATGTGAGAATGCTTACCATTAATGAGGCATTGAATACTGTATTTATAGAGTGTGGTTAGGTTTGACTTAAAGGATCTGAGCCGTCCGATGCTATGAATAGATCTGAGCTCTTGATGTATGGATCTGTTTTTGGATTGGGCTTTGTGATGTTGGGCCTTTGTGGGGTGTGAGTATACACCTATATGGAAGTGTATATGGCATAATTCCTCTCCATAACAGTTGCCCCCAAGTCCGGTCGTTTGAAGGGCGATCTTGACTTTGTAACCGAGCTTCTGTATTGATAATGATCTCGAAAAATCCGATGTTCGAAAGATCCTCAATCATAATAGATGACGATCTTGAAAGATCCGATGTTTAAAGAAACGGTGGTTGATGGAAGTTTTACCGATGAGGGACTCATTGGTGGCAATCGTTGGCGACAACGCTCTTTGCCTTTAACGCCGAGCTCTAAAATCTGACTGTAATCTGACCATTGTAAAAATGTCGTTTCGTTTTTCACGCCCAGCATTTATTTCAGTTGTCAGGGCACATTTCCCAAATTGGCTAATGATGGTGACCCTTCGGTACACGTGCGTGCATTTAATGCTAATGATGGGACGCGTCGATTCGACTTAGGCCCAATCTGCTCGTTGAGGCCCACTATAAATAGGGGTTCAGCTCTCCTCATTTACTCCTGATTTTCAGTTTGCTCTGCCTACCAATCTTTATTTTCGACCTCAAGATGTCGACCAGGAAAATAGTGGCGAGAGTTTCCCCGTTCCAGTGGGTTCAAGTACTCGATTTCCGCAAAAGAATATCGGTGAAAGCTTCTTCCGGGCGAGGTTAGTTTTATTCTTCCTTTATTTGTATTTAGTTTTTAAGTCGGATTTGCCCCCCATTTCTTTAGTTGTCTCAGGGTGGGGGTCGTCAGGTTGGGTTACAAAACTCGGCATGGACCCATTAGGTCGTTAATCCTGACTTCCCTATGCCCCCATTCCTGCAGGTTTTTAAACTGGCGGTCACCAAACAAACCCGTAGGCAAATTTCTCAGCAGCCCCCGCAACTAGCGAAAGTGATGGCTTCCGGTGGAGAAAGTGTTGAAGCTCGTAACTCCAATAGTGCTCCTGCTGCTCCCGAAGTTCAAGATCATCCCGATTCTGCCCCCACTAGTGAACAACTTGAGGACGACCTTGAAGTTGAACGCCATTCTCCGAAAGATGCTACTAATGAACCCGACGACGGAGAGGATGAAAATTTAGAGCAGAGGTCGGCAAATTCTTCTAAGGATGTAGTTATCATTGACGTGAAGAATGGTAGGCTGGACAAACGGTCGGTTTGTCCGGTTTCGGGTTCATAAGTGTCAATCCAAACAAAACCGAGAAAGAATTAATCTCTCCCATCACCGACCATTTGAGACGACGGTTTAAACGGTTGCGGGTTGATCGGTTTCACGGTTGGTCGGGTGGGTTAACACGGTTAAAAAATCAAACGAAGTAACAGAAAAAAATCTCAAATTCTTACATCAACAGATATGAATTCCTTACATTAAAGTTGTCGATCAAAAAGGAAAAACCCAGAAATTGCTAGATCTAGAAGAATGGCATCAACAGATATAAACTTCTTACATTACAGCAAATTAGATCTGAAAAAATAAACAAAAAACATACAAACAAATTTCAGATCTGATCGTGTATTACGACAGCTCCCTTGAATCATCATCGTGTTCCAGCAAACGTGTTTGGTGCTCTGATGTGGTCTAAAAAGGCCAAATGATTGTTGCTGATGATGGTTCAGCAACCATGAAGAGGTGAATAGGAGACTTTGAACTGGAGGAAGAGGTTGTGGATGGAGGGACTTGGACGGCTAGGTTTTGGCATAGAGGAAAAGAGGGAGAATTAATGGAATGAGGAAGAGTTGATGACAGCTGAGTTTCGCAAATGGGTTTACAAGAACTACCCTAACCTGATGATTTTTATGGGCCTTGTCATTGTGGACTTAATTTATGATTTATTTATGAAAGAAAATGATTAGTTGCGGTCGGTTTCGGTTGCATGTGGGTTGTTATAATGCAAACCACAACCATCCATATTTATCCACTTCAAACCGAGCCACTAACCCGATAATCCGTTAATCCGCATTTAACCACCCGTGAACAATTTTATGTCACGGTTTGTTCGGCCTTCAGTCGGGTAAATTATTTTGTCCAGCCCTACCTTTTGAGATGCAACAACAGCAACGGGACTCAGGGAGGGATCCACTGACACTATATTGGGGGCATTTGCCCCCACTTAAAAAGTTATATTGGATAGAAAATTATATAACAAATTTATTTTGCCCCCATAAAATAATTTTATAGTTAAAAGTTGAAATCACAATAAATAAATAAAAAATAGAATAAATTCGTAATAATTTTATCTTTTTAATTATGTAATTTAGAGAAATTTAGATATTCTAGAAAAAATCGTATTAAAAGGAAACTAAGTATCTCTAATAAAAAGGGTCACGTGATGTTATTTTTTTCTTTTCTAATTTGTTGAATAAACATCATGCATATAAAATCTTCTAATTTAATAGATATCCATTAGTTTGTGAATAATTTATGATAATTTAAATGTATATATGCTCATAGATATACATTAGTTTGTGAATAAGGAAAAAGTTTTGATAAGATTTCAAACTTGATTCATAAATCTGATTCATTCATGTTAGCAGCCCAGAATAGACCCACTTTTCTTGTTAAATGGAGACTCCCTCATCTTCCTCACTTTCTTATCTGGTCTTGATGTCCCTGTACCTTCGGCTTGCTGCTGCAAGAAGACAATATTTTCCAAGCTTTTGGGGCAGGCTGCTCCACCACTTTGACGTCACTGACTTCATTTTCACTATCAGTATCCAACACTATGGCACAGCCCTCCTTCTTTGCACCATCTTTTCTGTTATTCTGTGGAAAGCAAATACAAACTTTAGCACTATCATCACAAAGGAACTGAAAGATTCAGAGCACGTTTAACTACTACAGCCCAAAAGCATGTACCTCCTGTTTTCACCAGATGGTTTGAAGTCATATGCATCTAGGAATTCTAGAAGAGAAAGAATATCATCATCAGCAGGCAGAGGAGGTTCCTCAGTTTCCAAGGCTGTGTGGGAAGCACATACAAACTTGAGTACTAACATCACAGAGGAATTGAAAGATTCAGAAGACATTTAACTCCTACAGCCCAAAAACATGTACCTCCTGTTTTTTCACCAGATGGTTTGATGTTATGTGCATCTAGGAATTTTTGAAGAGAGAATATCATCATCAGCAGCAGCAGAATCCTGATAGTAGGCATATGAGAGTGTAAGTGCTCAACATAGTTGATAAGAAAACATGCAATTATAGGAATTTGGCAATTGGCATATACCTTCTGAATTTTCTCAGAACCTGCTCTGCCTTTTCGTGTACTAAATTTTCTGAATTTTCGTTTAGTGACTTTAACTACATTCTCTGAAGTTGCAAAAAAGAAAAAAGATCAAAACCCAAATATCAGAAACCGAAAGATTTACACATGATGCATATGAATCATCTCAAATTAAATAATTATAGTACTAACAGCTCAGGCCAGGGTTGTCTCGCGGAAAAAATTAAATACTAATGCAAAGCATCATAAAAAAAATCATAAAAATAGCAAGAGTGACACAATATTAGTGCTTTAAACATCTAAAATTTTTATCAAAAACTTAAATGTTAAGAAAAGATTAATAATTCATAAAAGATAAATGGTTCTATAATCTATTCATTCCTCATCTTCTCCAATATATTCAATATCATCATTGTCAGATAGTGAGTGAGTGAACTGGAAAAAAAGAACATGGTGAATGAAATTAAAATCACGTAGAATAAAGAACCAAAAAACTGAACTAAGTGTGACATAAGTTAGAAGAAGAGAAAAATAAAGGATGACTAAGAAATAGCCTTGGCTTCTTTGCCGCTTTTGGAGTAAAACCATTGGCTGTTTTTTTACCTGCTTGGCTTGATCTCTCACTTTCTTCCTCTTTACCATATATCTCCTGAAACCCTCAAAAAAAAGAATAATTATTAAGAGATAATACAAATAGCATTGAAGATAAGAATTAGAAGTATTTCTCTCCTACATCAAGTTTCTTTTCAAGCTCATTAAGATCCTTCATCCACAGAGACTCTGCGGTTGTTGTCCTCAAAACATCAAATTGTTTTTTCTTTTCATTCATCTCAGCTAGCAGCTTCGGAACTAGTTCGACGGTGAGAATACTATAAGGCAAGGATAACAGGTATTCGTAGTCATCTTTCAGCGCTTCTAAATTGTCATCATTTGCCCCAGTAACTTGTTGTTCTGTAGATGTAGATTTACCTTTCCTAGGCATGGCAGTAAAACCTTCCTGCTTCAGCTCCATCAACAAATCAGCTTTGTTGGGGTTTTTTTTTTTCCCATTCGAACACCGTAATATAAGCTTCACTATGTTGTACAGTAAGAACAGAAGTCGTTTAAGGTTGGCCAGTATATATTCCTGCATTCATACAAAAATTCCATTTCAGTTCATATCAATAGGTCCATCAGAATATAAAGAAGGTTCATTGCCACAATAATTCACCCTTCTTTTCACATAATACTTCAGCCGGATTGGAATGAATTCTTCCAGAACTGCATAAGAAATGATATAAAATAATTAGTACAGAGAACACACTACGTGATATTATTGTTCTTGAAAACAACTCTGGAAAACGAAGGTTTACTTTGTTTTGGATCATCAAACTTTCTAATTTTCCCCTCTGCATCAAGAAGATACATGTTGCTTGTGCTAATGGTAGTGGTCAATTTTAATCTCTTAAGTAGTCCTTCTTCTTTCATGATCCAAGCTTCTTTGTCCTCCGACTTTATCCTGATTTTTATGTTCACATTTGCATCATCCCCATTTTGACTGAAGCCCTGCATAAAGAAATTTATAAGTAAGAAAAACCCAGAGATTTTGTGTTTGTTTTCCTATTGAACCGAGGTAGAATGCGGCAACGAATGTGTTCGAGCGGTGTCATAGGGTAACTTTCTTCGATTTTTTCTAAAGGGATGTTTGCTGCATTGCTGGTTTGGGGTGGAGATTTCTCTATTGTGGTGGTGAAAGGAGGAGGACACCGAGTCGGAGTTTGGGGGAAGGAAGAGAAAGAAAGTGGAGAACGAAGAACGATGGTGTTTGGTAAATGAGGAAGGGGGTTTTGATGATTTAATGGAAGGGTGTGTGTGAGTTGGGGGAGAGTTGCTTAAATGACCAAAATACCCCTAAATAGGATCTCTTATTGTATTTTGTACCATGTTATCACCTACTCCCTCTGTTCAAGATCTTTGGTACTTTTAGCCGTTTATTTTTGTTCCAAAACAATGGTACTTTTAAAAACTCAATGTACAATTCACCAAAATTTTCCAAATATACTCCTTATATTTATTGGAGAGAAGGAAGAGAAAGAAAGGAGGAGGACACGGACTCGGAGTTTGGGGGAAGGAAGAGAAAGAAAGTGGAGAATGAAGAATCACAAAGGTGTTTGGTGAATGAGGAAGGGGTTTTGATGATTTAATGAAAGGGTGTGCTTGAGTTGGGGGTGAGTTGTTTAAATGACCAAAATACCCCTAAATAGGATCTCTTATTGCATTTTGTACCATGTTATCTACTACTCCTTCTGTTCCTGATCTTTCGTACTTTTAGCCTTTTATTTTTGTTCTGAAACAAGTGTACTTTTAAAAACTAGAAGGTGTACACCCACTTGAAAATTAGAAGGTGTACACCCACTTGAAAATTAGAAGGTGTACATTAGCATACTAGCACCTTTTCATTTGGACACAAAACCCACACTTTTTTTTTCTTAAACAACTTTTAATGATGGACAAGACTGTAATTTTAAATATCCCATTTCTTAAAAGGTTTTTCTATTTTCATTCTCTCTCAACTTCCCAGTAATTGCATTTCTGTCCGTGAATATTATTCTTGAAAAATAAATGAACATCAACGAAATGAGTTTGACAATAATTATTAATTCACTATGTCAAAAAAAAAATTATTAATTCATAATTTGTACCGTGAACGAAATGAAACTGGAAATCATATATAGCCAAAAACTGATTTGAAGTTTGAACATAAAAAGGAAATATCATACTTAAATGACTCAATGTTTTTTTTGTTGATAAATTCAGTGGCTCAATGTTAAAAATGGGTTGAATGGCAAGAACCACACCACCAGGGACGGATCCAGGAACTTCAACTACTGGGGGCAAAATTATTTACTATAAATATTTATATAAATATATATAAATGCATAAACGATAAAACGATGACATCCAGTGGCGGACCTACACTAGTTGAACCTTCTGGAAACAAAATATTAGTACTAGTACCCCTATAAAAAATTATTTTGAACCCCTCGAAATTTTAAATTTGCACTAGTTTTCTTAAATTTGCAACCAATTTCCACTCAATTTTTAATGAATCTGTCTTATTAATCTCCGCAAAAAACTATTAATAAAATTTTAGGAAGTAATTTTACCATATATTTTTACTGATTACTTCTTGTATAAATATACTTTAGGAATTAAATAGATAATGACAGGTAAAATTAGAGACTAATTTGGTGATTTTCTCTTAAATATATGTGAAGATAGATAACTTGATTCGTTAATTTTAGTAAATTAAGTGAGGACATTTGAAGAAAAAAGTTAACAATCCAAAGAATTATAGTGAATTTTTTCCGCACCCCAACCTACGGTCTTGAGTCCGCCACTGATGACATCCTTATCAATAAGAAAAAATTTGAGATCACAAAAATTATATCGTTCTATATAATATATTACAATAGATTCTCTTAATTATAAGTATAATTCATTATGTGGGGTCATTATAGTATTTGAAGTGGGGTCAAAGTAACACAATAGTACTACATTTGGTTACAAAAATATTGTAGTAGTGGGGTCAAGTGCCCCCAATTACTACAGAGTGCATCCGTCCCTGCACACCACACCCAGCAAAGAAATGGAATGCGTAGAGATGGGAACAATTAATGCAAAGTTGAAAAAGAGAGAGAATAGAAAAACTTTAAATAAATGAAAATTTTAAAATTACAATTTTATACATCATTAAAAGTTGTTTTAAGAATAAGAAAGTGTGGGGTTTGTGTCCAAATGAAAATGTGTTAGCTTGCTAATGTACACCTAATTTTCAAGTGGGTGTAAATTAGCAGGGCCCCCCATATATATATATATATATATATATATATATATATATATATATAAATATATATATATATATATATATATATACACACTTATAACAGAAATAACAGTTATCTAACAGTATGGTGAATAAAACATGTTACCTCAATGAGAGGGAGAGGGCACTTGTCTTTAGTTGACTCATCATCTTTAGTTGACTCATCATCAATTATGGATTCAAGGTACCGCTTGTAATAATGAGTCCACTTCTGGATAGGTAGCTCTGTGATTTTAAAAGTCATTTCATCCACTTCGACAACCTTACCACTGACTATAAACCCACCTTCTTCCTTGGAATTTTCCTTAATTTCTCCTTTGAATCCTCTGTACCATGGTTGCATTTGCACCATTTCCTCACCATTCAACCAGCGCTTCACATTGGCAATAATTTTCCGTGGATTATAATTGGCAATATAAGAACTCCAGCCTTTCCCGATCCTCTTGCTACTACCATTGACAAGAACCAAAGGTATCATAGGAATATACCTATTTGGACAAGCAGAATTTGAATAAGTTCTAAGTATAGTGTTCCTTGGTTGTTACTTGTTACTAGTTATTAATTATTAATTATTAATCCATAAACTTAATTATATAGCCTTTAGAAAGAGAGGAGGAAACTAATTACCAGTTTGGTTCAACTGGCCTCCCACCTTCATCCAAGAATTCAAGAAGCTTGTCATCGTTCTCATGGAAGAGGTACCGAGTAACAGGATTCAGTTCAGTGTAGATGTGTCTGACACTTGCATGGTCTTTACCTCCCTGGAAGAGTAAATCACCTAGTAAATATAAATTTCAAAAAGAAAGGCAACAACTATTGCAACAAAATATAATACAGTTTCAACTCACCAAGTTACGAGTACCAAATTGACCGATTGGTTTGAGGAGATTGATGTTATTGCTTCCCACAAAATCCTGTGCCATTCCAATAATTGTGCTAGCTAAACTTTGCTCACCATGGTGATAAGCAGAGTGCTCAGACACATAACCAATAAATTGGCCCACATTAATTGCTTCACACAACTTTTTCTTAAATGAACAAAATAGAACCTTCCTTTGACCAAGATTCAAGCCATCAACCATCGAGGGAATGGACCACTGTAGATCAGCCCTGGAGAACAATCTGGCCTCTTTGTTAAAGAAGTGCTTGTAGTTTATAAATTTGTCTGGACGATCAATAAAAGTGCCACGCTGCAGGAAGAGAGAAATGGTAAGCTTTTGTTAGCAGATACAACATAGAAGAGTAACCTTTTGCTAGCAAATTCTCCTACTGGTGGTAAACATCAAACCTCAAATTTACGAATCCAGGTCTTCCTATCTTTAGCTTTTTTCTTACGGAATGCCAGCTCAATTGCAGCATTTACTGGTTTGTTCAGATCATCACAGGAAACAATAAAACGGATCAACTGGTCATTAAGTTCGACCTTGACAGTCTTTCCAAGAAACACAGCCATGTCCAACACACGCTTTTTCATCAAGCCAACAATATCTTCTTCCAGAGAATCCATTTCGAATTTCACCAAGTCCGGTTTGAAAGTCACCTTGGTCCAATTTAGGGGTGTCAATTTGATCCATTTATCCATTGGATATCCAATCCATCCATAGTAAAATCCATCCAATCCATCCATTACAAAAAAAAATATTATTAATGGATTAGATTGGATCCATCCACTTATTTTATGGATGGATGAGATCCATCCACTAACTTTTTTTAAATCCAATGGACCACAATATCTATAAAATAAAAATCCATTGGATTATAATAAAAAGAATTTTCATAAACACTAAAATAAAATTACTTTTGTAAAATAAAACAACATCTCAATATCAGATACCAAAATTGATCGTGAAGTAGATTGGGTTATATTTTGTGTGATGTGTGAATATTTCCCATGTTTTGTATATTAGGTAATATGTTTAGTGATCAATATGAAATTGGGGGGGATGAAGTAGGTGAAAGTGCAACTCCTTCTTCAAAAAGAACTAAAACATCTTTGGCTTGGGATGTTTTTGAAAAGTTTGTTGATAATGACGGGCTTCCAAAAGCCAAGTGTAAAAACTGTGGTCAAGTCTACATAGCAAGAAATACTAGTGGAACTAGTAATCTGAAACACCACGCATTGAAATGTCGTGGATTGGACATGTCTTCTCATCCCCATCTAGATCAAGCAATGTTTAGGGAGAAAATTTCTGCAGCAATCATTAAACATAATCATCCATTTTCTTTCGTTGAGCAAGAAGGGATTCGGGATTTGCTTTGTTTTTTACACCCACAAGCTATAACAGCATCCAGAAACACTGCAAGGGCTGATGTTATTAAGTTGTATAAAAAGGAAAGAGAAAATCTTAAATTTGTATTGTCGTCCATACCTGGAAAAATTTGCTTAACTTCTGATCTTTGGTCATCAGTCACCACTGATCAGTATATGGTGTTGACTGCACATTATATTACCAAGAGTTGGGAAATACAAAAGAAAGTGTTAGCGTTCTTTCATCTTCCACCACCCCATACTAGTGCTATTTTGGCTGAGAAGTTACTTAGTTTACTTAAAGATTGGGGTATTGATAAAAAAGTATTCACCATTACATTAGACAATGCTGCTTACAATGATGCAATGGTAAACATTTTGAAGAAACACCCAATATTTGGGTCGGGATTGGTACATAAGGGAGAGCATTTCCACATTAGGTGCGGTGCCCATATTTTAAACTTAATTGTTCATGAGGGTCTTAAGGTTATTACGGGTTCTTTGGTTAAAATCCGAGAGAGTGTTAAATATATTAGAGCTTCAGATGCAAGAAAGACAAAGTTTGGATCATGTCTAGCACAACTTCCATGCATAACATCTAGGCAACTTCGCCAGGATGTCCCTACAAGATGGAATTCATGTTATCTCATGCTTGAGAGTGCAATAGCTTTTCGGGAAGCCTTTAGCCTCCTTAAAAATATGGATCCCCACTTTGATGATGGTTTATCCGAAGGGGAGTGGGATGAGGTAGAAAAGTTAGCCGCGTTTTTGAAGCCATTTTATGACATTACTACTCTTTTCTCGGGCACATCTTATCCAACGGCCAACCTTTATTTTCATGGCGTGTGGCGAATTCAGTATAAGATTGAAGAAGTTGCATGTTTTTTTCATGAAGACTTTGAAAATGAGAATCAAGTATGTTGTATGGCAAGAAGGATGAAGGGTAAATTCGATAAGTACTGGCACGACTATAGTCTTGTTTTATCATTTGCCGTTATCTTGGATCCTAGGTATAAACTGCAAATTGTGGAGTATTGCTATGTAAAATTGTATGGTATGGTTGAGGGGGTGAAGTTGGCAAAGGAAGTCTATGATAAAATAGTAGTTTTTTTTCAAGAATGTGTTAAATCCTCTTCGGATGACACACATATTTCTAATTCACAACCATCGGTTAGAGGCAGCCCAAGCATCCCCCCTTCAAATGAAATGGAAGGTTTTGACACATATCAGAGCCAATTGTGTGGATCAACAAGTAAACAATCAGATTTGCAAGTTTATTTGCTTGAAGAGAGACTTGACCATAAATTATTTGCTGACTTGGATGTTTTGGAGTATTGGAAATCAAATGAGGGCAAGTATCCAGAACTTTCTGTGATGGCTAGAGATGTTTTGAGTATTCCTATTACTACTGTAGCATCTGAATCGGCATTTAGTATTGGTGGTCGTATACTTAATAAGTATCGAAGTTCTCTTTTGCCTGAAAATGTTGAAGCACTATTGTGCGCAAATGACTGGCTTTGTGGAACTCCGGGTTAGTATCCACCAACTCGAACTTTTAATTTGGTCGAGTCTTTTTCAACTATTGTATGTTTAATGGCTTTTCACTTTGATTTTCTTTTGTAGCTATGTCAGATCTTGATCTTGATAGTAAGGAACTAGTGGAGGACTTATCACCTTTTGTATCCTGAACTTGATGTGTGTAAGTTTTCTTTTTCATGTTATGTTATGTGCTTTGCTTCTTCTCCCTAATTGTGTATATCCTGTTGTGTATATCTGAATAGTTTTGGGCTATTGCTGCTGTGTATTTGGCTTCAATTCTGGAATATCTGAATTGGCATAATTAATTGGGGGTTTGGCATATGTCAGTATAAGTGAATGAATAGTTTGGCATAATTAAAGTAGTAATATTTGACTGCTGTTGTGTATATCCTGTTTTTATATAACTTGCCTCTTTAAAGTAATTTCTTGTTTTGATTTTTTGTTTGTTTTAATTCAGTGATGCTTTATAATTGATTAGATGAATGTTATTTGCAGGAAAGTGAGGTATACACTATATTCGGGCATAGAGACTACAAATGAACCTTTTCTTTTTAGGTTGTTTTTTTTAAAGTTTATTTTCCAAATCTTGAATTGCTTATTGCTCCTTCACATGATGAACAACTTGTTTTTCCCAATTAAATGGTTAATATTATGTGAATTGTCAATCACATTTTGTGTGCTCTGCAGTTTAATGAATTGGCAGCCGAAGCCTTCTATCTGATGGCCATGGTATATGACAAACTGGGACAATTAGAGGAAAGGGAAGAAGCCGCAGCTTCCTTTCAGAAACATTTACTGGCTCTCAACAATCCTCAGGATCATGATGGACCTCTTGTTAGCATGTATTGAATTTAACCTTGGTACACTATCTTCTGTAATTATCAGTAGTTGTTCATAGCTGTAGCTATTTTGTTTCAATTGAGGCCTGATTGTGAATTTAGCTAGTACAATCTAAATTCAGTACTTATATTCTGTTGCTGTGCTTGTATTTTGAAGTGCAGTAATGTATTGTCACTATTGTTGTAAAGGACGAGAACTAAGAAATTCACTTACGGTACCTTGAGAATTTTAAATAGTTTGGTTGTTCCTACTAGCCATTTACTTCACTCATATTAATATTGGTTTGTTTTAAGTGTTATATTGATCATTTGTGTTAAGATTGATGTTGACACAGCAGTAGCAATCAAGATTGATGTTGTTAAGTTGCATAAAAAAACAGAAAAAAGGATGGGAAAAAACGGGAAAAAAAGATTAAAAAAACAGGAAAAAAAATTTCCGCCGGCGGCCGGCGGTGGATGGTGGCTGCCGGCGGTGGAGGGTGGCGGCAGGCGGCGGAGGGCGGCGGCCGGCGGCGGCCGGCGCTTGGAGGGGCTGACAGTGGTTCTTGCAATAATAAATAATTTATTTTAAAACTAATTATTTTTTAAAATTTTAAAATCATTATTAATGGATGGATTGGATATCCATCCATAAAAAAATGTCTAATAGATGGATTGGATGGATATTTTTTGTAAGTGGATGGATTGGATTGGATTTGTTTGGTTGAATATTAGTGGATATAAATGGATAAATGGATTATCTCCAATCAATCCATTATAATCCATATCCATATCCATCCAATCCATCCATTTTGACACCTCTAGTCCAATTCTCATCCGCTTTGCATTTTTTAACCTCGGGCTCAATTATCTTAGACATATTCTTGGTGAACACCTTTATTAAAGCACAACCAATCAATCCAATCATCAATACCCAAAGTTCAGTTCATCAACCAAAATAAAAAAGAAAAAGAAAAACAAGCTTCAAGATTCACAAATTGAAGCATCGAAAACCATTCAAATAAAAGCCTAAACTGAAACAATCTAATGATTCTAAGTTGTTAGCACCAAAATGAAACCATGCACTAAAACTAACACTAATTTATGTCCATTGAAGTCAAAATTTAAAACCCTAATAGGATCTTAAAGTCAAAATTATAAATCCTAACAGAATAGTTGAAAAGCACAAAAATTAAAAATCAAAAATCGAAGGAGACACTGCAAGGATTCTGCAATGTTGGCACAGAAATGAAACCAACCACAAACAAAAAAGAAAGATCCACGCTTTATCAGTTCGGTACCATTATTAAAATCAAAATTGAAAACCCTAGCAAGATCATAAATCAACAAAATACCAATTAAAATCAAAATAGAAAACCCTAAAAAAACCCTAAATCAACAAAATTCCAAGACGACACACGGAAGAAAAAAAATTCAAGAATCAAAGAAACCCTACCTGTTTATACTTGTTGAAACCGTCAGCAGTCTCGATGATAAACTCAGTGGAGAAGATGTTGGTGAGTTTAGCACCATGACCGTACTGACCACGAACTTTGTAGTTAAGATTACTAAAGATCAATTCAGGAAAATAAACCTTTGTTTCTGGATGAATCTCCACGGGAATACCAAGTCCATTATAGTACACCGAAATAGTGTTCTCTGAAGGATCAATCGAAACCTTCAGAGAATCCATCGAAGGATCTCTCTCTTTGTTTGCAGCGGCGCAAAGGAGGATCTCGTCGAAGATCTTGTAGAGTCCAGGAACGTACGTTATGGATCGGTAAACCATCTTGTCTTGTTCGTAAACCCAGAGATTTTGTGTTCCTTTTCTCATTGAATCGAGGTACAACCTGGGGTGGTGAAGAATGTGTTCGAGCGGTGACAAAATTGAAGGGATGTTTGATGCGTTGGTGGTTTGGAGTGGAGGTTTCTCCATACTGGTGGTGGTGAAAGGAGGAGGACACGGAGGTTGTAGTCGGAGTTTGGGGGAAGGAAGAGAGAGAAAGTGGAGAATGAAGAATAACGAAGGTGTGTTTGGTGAATCAGGGTTTTTGATGATTTAATTAATGAATGGGGGTGAGTTGTTTAAATGACCCAAATACCCCTAAATAGAATCTCTCATTACATTTTATCTTTTCTTTTTGAAAAGATAAAATGGGCCGAGGCCCAAAACGAAAACAACAAGGCACATACTTCGTACAACCCCGGGCTACTCAGTAGACACTCCCCCCCCATAAAGAGGTGAAAAGACCAATTTGCCCTTAATGAAATCTGTGAATTCTATTTTTTTAAAAATTATTACGGTTCGGCCCACGCTTGGCCAAACCAGTTCGGATTTGGATGCACCGAGTATGTTAAATTTTCACTGACACCCCTTGTCATTTTTTACATGGTTCGGCGCACGCTGCACCGAACCCGTTCGGCCAGCCGTGCGCCGAATTGGTCCTTTGACTGACAAAAATTTGAAAATTGCGCCCCCATTTGAAATCAACGGATAAGAATAAGGTTGAAAACTGTGCCCCATTGAAAATCAACGGATAATAATAACATTGGAAATTGTGCCCAACGGTTATAATTTTAACAGTTCCGATGGTTTTAAATCAACGGCTCACGCTTGATCACACCTATTATAAATAGGCTGTCACTCTTCACTGATATTCACACAACTCATTTCTAATTCATCTTCTTTGCTTCTTCACTAACACCCTAACTTGAACCTGCTAAAATGGAAGATCTTAATGAATGGCAGTTGTGCCCAACACAGAGATCTGCAGAAAAAATTTCTAACTGTCCTCCATCGCCCTAGAACAGTCGAGAACAGGGCTGATGGTGTTTTATTTAAGTCTCGCGACAACTACTTCTGTAGGTTGGACAAAAATATAACGTTCAGCCAGTTGAAGGAAAAGGCGGAGAGGAAGGTTCGGCAAGAAGGAGAGTGGCTCAAAGACATATCTCGTATACGTTACCACAAGTGCGTATGCCTACAAGACGGCACTCTCCGCTATGAAGCTATGGATATCCGGAGCGACGACGATGTTCGCGCAATGATGGAACATCATCGTAACACCCCATTGGGACGTCAGCTCATTGAGCTGTTTGTCGAAACTATGCGCACTCCAGAAGAGATCATTTATATTATGGAGAGTACACTCCCCAAAAATAAGTAGTTTCGTTTAATTTTCTTATTTCGTTTCTTATCGTGTATTTCGAGTATTTATTGTAGTATTTCTATTTTTAAATAATAAAATTGTTGAGCAATTTAAATAGTACTCAATTTTGTGTTCATTACTAACTTTCTTTTCATTAATAAATATGATTACAATTAGTCGTTATTGATAATACAAAAACTACTAGTCAATCACATCAGACTCGGAGGATCCAGCGTCATCGCGATCAGTGGAGTCGGAGGATCCAGCGTCGCTCCCATCGTGACTCCCATCGTGGTCGGCCAAAAAAGTCGATAATCGGGATCAGTTGAGTCACTGTCAGGATCATCAGTGGACTCACTGGAGAGCATATCAGTAGCGGGGGAGTCCGGCGTCTGGACGACAATGAAGCGCCCCTGCTGGGTGTACTGAATGTTCACCGCGATACTCTCGTGGGCCCCGTACGCGTCACAAAAGCGACCGGTATCAGTGGCGATGTAGTCATCGCGAAGGACACCGGGCAACACAATGCCCACCTCCAAGTAGAAGAATACGTGTGAAGGCAGCGGTAGGATTCACATGTAGGTGGGTAGCTCGATAAACCCAACATATCGTAAAACAGTGGTCTGGAAGTGGTCCACATCTTCAAAAACAAACAGAGAGGTTTAAGGACGGTTCGGCCCGGGGTGATCCGGACTGAGTTCGGCGCACGGATGACCGAACTGGTTCATCCTCTGCAACGCCGAACCTGTTCGTCCTCTGTTACGCCGAACCAGTAGAAAATAGTGAAAAAAATAGAATTTAACGAAAAAGAGAGAAGGGGGGAAGGATGGGGGAGCTGCGAGCGGAAGAGGACGAGAAAATAGAGGGGGTGTGTGTGAGAGGAGAGTAGAGGGTGTGTGTGAAGGGGGGTGTGTGGGAGGTGTTTATAAAATAAAAAAAATTGGACGGTAGGGGCAAAATGGGAATAATGGACGGTAGGGGGTGTCCATCGAGTAGGGAGGGGTTGTACGAAGTATCACCCAACAACAACTACAAACCGATTATATAACAGTCCGGGCCCATCTTTGCGACCCGCCACTGTTCCTCACGGCCTTCCTACCCCCCATGTAGAGTTTTTGCCTTCCGTGGGAATCGAACCTTGTACCTGGGGCTCAAGTACAAGTTCCATGCATTCCCACTACCAATTGAGCCCCAGGTACAAGGTAGTGGGAATGCATGGAACTTGTACTTGAGCCCCAGGTACAAGGTTCGATTCCCACGGAAGGCAAAAACTCTACATGGGGGGTAGAGAAGGCCGTGAGAAACAGTGGCGGGTCGCAGAGATGGGCCCGGGCTGTTATATATGCTGCCTTCTCGATCTTATGATATCTGGCCTCTGCTCCTTGCCACACCCGACTTACGTAGTAGATGGGGCGTTGTTGCTTGTTTTGCTCTTGGATCAGTACTGTGCTGCATGCGTTTTCTGAGATAGCCAGATAGAGCAGCAACGGTTCTCCTTGCGCAGGGGCGGTCAGGATGGGTGGTGTTGCTATGAATCTTTTGATCGCCTGAAATGCTTGCTTGCATTCTTCGGTCCACTAGAAGGACGTGTTTTTTCTGAGCAGGTGGAAGAGCGGTTTGACTTTGTGTGCTGATCGGGCCATGAATTGAGACAGTGTCGCGATTCTTCCTGTCAAGATCTGCACTTCCTTGGCCTGCTCAGGGCTTTGCATGTCAATGATTGCCCTACATTTGGAGGGGTTGGCTTTGATCCCTCGGTGGGTGAGGACGAAACCGAGGAACTCTCTTGCCTGCATGCCGAACGAGCATTTGTTCGGGTAGAGCCTGAGATTGTGTTTCTTCAACAGTTGAAAGGTCTTGTCGAGGTTGACCAGATGCGCTGCGTTTGTTTCGGCTTACACCACCATGTCGTCCACGTAGACTTCTATTAATTGGCCGATCACGTCTTCAAAGACCCTGTCCATCAATCGCTGGTAAGTGGCCCCTGCGTTTTTCAGGCCGAAGGGCATGACTTTGTAGCAGTAGTTAGAATGGTCGGTCATGAAGACTGTTTTTTCTTCGTCTGTGGGGCACATGCAGATTTGATTGTACCAAGAGTAAGCATCCATGAAGTTCAGTAGCTTGTACCCTGATGCTCTATCTACCAGGTTGTCGATGCTCGGTAGTGGATAAGAGTCTTTCGGGCACGCTTTGTTCAAGTCTGTGTAGTCCACGCACATTCTCCATCTGCCGTTGGCCTTTCTGACCATCACCGGGTTTGCTAGCCAGGTGGGGTACTTCACTTCTCTGATGAATTCGGCTTTTATTAGCTTCCCGGTTTCCTCTCTTACGACTAGCGTCTTCTCCTCGCCCTGCTTTCTTTTTCTCTGGGCCACAGGCTTAATAGTAGGACTTAGTGATAAACAATGACAAATAAAGTTTGGGTCTATACCTGGCATGTCCTGGGGGGACCATGCAAAGACGTCAAGATTGTTTGCGAGGAACCGGGCGAGCTCTCGCCCGGTTGCCGGAGCAGGCTTGCCCCAATCTTCGTCTTCTGGTGGGCGGCTGGGCCTATCACAATTTCTTTGAGATCGTCCGCCGGTTTCAGGCGTTTTTCTTCTCTTGCTGGATCGTACAGTCTGGGGTCTAGATTTGGTAGTCCGATGTCTTGAGGCTGCATTGTGAGGTCTCTTATCGTCTGCGCTCTTGCGCTTTCCGTGTAGCACTTTCGCGCAACTGCTTGGTCTCCTCTGATAGTGAGTGTTCGGTCGTCTGGCAGAGGGAACTTCATGCAAAGCTGCGGGTAGGATACTGCTGACGCGAGATCGTTTAGGGCTGGTCGTCCTAGAATTAGGTCATACGCCGAGGGGGTATCGATTACCATGTATCTCAACACCATTGTTTTTTGCCGCTCCGATCCTCCGAAAATCGTGGTGATGTCCAGATAGCCGTGAACCTCTGTTTTGTGCCCTGTGAATCCTGTCAGGACGCCGGGGTAGTTTTTTATGGCTTCGTGCGGGATCTGCAGGAGCTCTAGACACCTCCAATACATGATGTTGACGGAGTTGCCTCCATCTACGAGTACCCGACGGATGCTGACATTTCTGATCGTGACGGCTATGACGAGGGGATTGCCGTCGTGCAACTGGATCCCTTTGAAGTCTCCCTTATGGAACGTGACTACAGAATATCCAGGCACTACAAACAAACTATCAGTATTTGAATTCATAACGGAACGAGTGTACCTTTTCCTGGCGTTTGCAGACGCTCCCCCTCCGGCGAATCCTTCGAAGATCGTTGTAAGTTGTCTATCTGTGGCCGTCGCTCTCTCCATTCGATGGTGGCGCACTCGGTTCATGGTGCGATGGATCTGGAGGCTTAGCTGGTGGGCCTTCTTTTGGAGATTCTCCTCCTTTCGTAAGGAATCCTCTTCCAGGACTTAGGCTAGTCTCGCAGCATCTCTGAGGTGTTCGCGCAGTCGCTGGATCCTGGTCTCATGGTTCTGAACTTGGTCTGTCAGGTCCTGTCCTTCCTGTTCTAGTTCTGCACTTCGACTTTGTAGCCACCGTATGGTTCGTAGCAGGTATTCCAGGTTGCTGCGGTTGTCCTCCATTTTTCTGGGTTTCTTGCGTGTGGCGTGGGGGATGTTTAACGAGAGGCCCCACGGTGGGCGCCAATGTTACGGTCGATTTCTCTTGTTGATAATGGACCGAACTTGTGTTTGTGTTTGATACGAGTTTGAATGAGAAGAATGAATTCTGGATCCGTTTATTGGCCTCTCAGGGCGGTATTTATATTACAGGGTATATAAATGCTGATTATTACATCATAAAGGCCGAGTTGACCGTTACAGACAGGGGAGGGAAATCGGGGATATTTCCCCTCTGATTACGCTTGATTCCTTTTCTGGGGAGAGCGAAGCTTTGACTTCGGGGCCGATCGGTCCCCCTCTAGGCGAAGCCCTTCAAGAGCCGAGTGGATGTATAGGCCGGGCAATCCTGGGCGGAACAATATGATAGGGTGAGATAACATATCTCAGTGAGTTTTACCGTGACCCCTAACATCGCTCACGGTTCCATATTAAAAACCTAAGCATTAGTTGTTTAATTTATAAACTACTAGCTTATCAATCGAAACACCGACCGTACAACAACTACTAATCCCGGTGTATCGTGCACTATTCTTAGGATAACATCGGCCGTACAACAACTACTAATCCCGATGAACCCCCGCTAGTACTTTCCCCAACGGATATTGGGCCTAGGTTAAGGGCTCATGACCTTCCCCGCCTAGTATGTTGTTTCTTGGGTCGTCACCCATAATCGATATAATTTATATATCACACCGGCATTGGGCCATCTTATAAGTTCGATATAAGATATATATATATATATATATATATATATATATATATATATATCTTATCCATATCAATCATAGATACAATCAATAGAACATTTCGTTAGGTTTTGTTTTCAAAAACAATTGCTCAGACGTGCACTAATTAGTTCGGTTTTTCGAAATATTTATAACCTTCAAAACATTTCTTCGAAAACCAAATCAAACATGTTAAAATTACGTTTTAATAAGTTATATATCATCCCAAATGGTTGAGAAAAGGATTAGAAGTGGTTTGGAATCGAAAGGAGCGACGAAATGACAAAACTACACCTTAAACCCGTAAGACACGCACAGTCAATGCCACTGGGGCGCACGGTCCGTGCCACTTTAAAGATTTTAAGTCTGTTGGTGCATGAAGAGCACACGGTCCGTGCCACTGAGGCGCATGGTCCATGTGCCCAAACAGATTTTTCACTCTGTTTTGTCCGTTTCGCAATTCCGATCGAGTCCAATCCGAAACCCAAACCAATTCCAACCGAGATACAAAATATGTAATATCATATTCCAAGCCAAACAATATCCACAAATCAAAATAGAAAATCATATACTAAAGTATATTTGGATAAAAATACCGTAAAACGCTATTTTTCGAAATCGGTTTTTGACTTTAAAATCATTTCAAAACCAAAACACCAAACCATTCCAAAATTTCAACACAATCTAACCAAAGTGTAAAAATCCCTAAACCCTAGTGTTCATGAAGACTTCGAGAAATGCTCAAACACGAAACCGCTCGAACAATCCCCATACGATGTTCTAAGCTCCCATGAACTCGAACCCACTTTCATTTCGAATTTCGATTACCCTTAGCTACAGAAGTTCCTTCCAATGAGCTTCAATTCACAATGTAGCTCTAGAAATTTGCTCAAAGTCATTCCCAACTTCTAGAACTCAGCACTTACTCCAAATTCGGTTTGGGCAGCATCTGTACACAGTGGCGGAGCCACATGCCTTTGAGGGGGTTCAGTTGAACCCCCCAAAATTATTATTTTTTGGCTTACCGCCCTATAGAAATATTTTTTTGACGCACCTGAATTTTTTAAATTGCACCAATAGCCTAAATTTTGCACCCATTTGCACTAAATACCCAAATTTAATTTACCCAAAACACAACACAATCAGTGTTTCATGCAGCACAACTCTCTCTCAGAGTCTCAGACTCTCACGTTCTCTACGAGCTCTCTCACTCAGCTCTCTTCTCACGGTGGGCGGTGACTTCTCAGTTCTCTCTCTCTCTCTCTCTCACGGACCTGGCTTCTCTGTTCTCTCTCTCACTCGGTCTCACGGCTTCTCTGTTCTCTCACAGCAGCAACTTTCTTTTTTCCATTGAACTCTCAAAAAAACTAAAACAGGTTAGATTTCTTCTCTTTTCAAGTCTAATCTACTGAAGTGATTGTTTGATTCTTTGATTGAAACCCTAATTGTTTAATTTTTGATTTGGAGAAAATTGGTAACCTAATTGTTTAATTGCTTAATTTCTTCCTTGTGAATTTTTTAATTTTAAAATATGTTCTCTACTAGTAGGATAGGATGAAGGATATAAGAAACTTCATGCCGTTGACAATGGCGTCCAACATTCTGTTGAAAATATTAGTATATAATTTAAAGCTGAAATTTCATTAATATGATCAATGTTTGAACAACAAGTTGTTTTGCTCTTTGTTTAGTTTTTTAGCTTGTTTTAGAGAACTTTTCAAGAAAAAAGCAGTTAAGTTAATAGTGTGTATTAGTCTCCAATTAGTATTAGGTTAATTCTAATTAGTATTAATAGTGTGTTTGAACAAGGTCATCAAATGGATAAATTTTTAGCAAATTCTGTATTTAAAAAATTTGACACCCCCGACCCCAGGGTCCTGGATCCGCCACTGTCTGTACACTATTTTGTACTAGGCATAAATAATACAATTCTTGATCAAAACTATCCAAACCAGTGCCTAATGTGTAGATAATTTTGTCTATTTTCGAATGGTTCAAGTCCCACACGGATATGATGAGTATCCAAAGAGTTATGGTTAAAACAATGTGGCTGATACAAAACCGTTACTGTTACAAAAGTGAAACTTGTAACTAATTTGTCTCACTCAATACTCAGTCAAATCAAGTGGTTCTTGTGCGTAACTTGAAGGGTTTTGTGTCTAGTATCCAATGAAACAAAATTGAGCTTACGATTAGGTCTATGTAAAGAGTTATGAAGAAATTACCAAAGATAGTTTCATACGGGTTTCAGGCAGAAATTCTGTTGAAGTTGTATCTTCAACCTCAACATCAAGGAACACGAAATCCACCTCCAAAACTAACCCAAACAGCACCTATTTCGATTTCCAGCAGCTCAAACTCCTCCTTTCTACTTCAAACTACAATGTAGGTTCCCAAATGCTCTAAACTTGTGCTAGTCTCCACATGCAAGCCATTGAAGATTCAAATACTCCATTTTTGGTAGTGTTTAAACTTGAGGTCTATAAATGGTGAAAAGGAGAAGATGGAGAATAAGCTAACAAGATTGGTACCATTGCAAAGAGAATTGAAAATGGTGAAGGATGGTGAAAGCATCACTTACATGCATCGATGATTCTTCCCTCTCCTCTCCTTCTTCCTCTTCACCCTCTTTCTCTATCTCTATCGCAGACCACCACAATCTCCACTCTCTGCCAGAAGCTTTGTCGTGTGCCACCGTCAGATGCTTCCCCGCCCCCAATCGTTCTTCTTCTTCGTCAAGTGTAAGTGTTCTACTTCTATATTACTCTTTTCTGAATATAATCATGAAACCCTATTTTTGAGTATCCGAAACCCTAACGCCCTTCTTCCCTTTCAAATTCGTTTGAGGTTGAACAACAGGTGAATGATATCTTCATTAACTTCTTTGGTTTCAACGGAACTTCTAGAATGGGCATGAACCTTCACCTGGCAAAGTACACATTGTTATTGTGGCAAAAATCAATGTTATGAGTTATTAGCAGGAATAATTAATCAATGTTATTGCTTTTTCTTGATTGATGTAGTATTATTTTGAGGGGAACTATGATCTGGTGAAGTTCATAAAGCTGGTGCAGCAAGCAGGTCTTTATGTCAATCTAAGGATTGGTCCCTATGTCTGTGCTGAGTGGAACTTTGGGTAGTGAAATTGTTCTTTTCCTTTTTGTGGCAAAAATCTATGCACATCTCAAACTCCTAACCTACTTCGATTAATGGCATAGAGAGAGGATCATCATGCCAATTAATCTCATTGAGAATTACCTCATTAGAAAGTGATTCTAGCTGCAAGCCTCCCTCCCTAATCTCTCATTCACTGGCACAAAAATGGATTGCTACCAACAAAGACCCGTCATAGAAGAATGAGCTCAAGTTAATACTATAAGTCAACCACTAAAGCTGTTCAATTAAATGAATATATGTACAGATTAAAAAACTATCATAATCACATGATCACAACAACACTTGGTACTTATCTAATAAATAAATTTACAATAAATTCAATGGTTTCTGGCCAGTTATGTTTAGTATCAGATTTGCAAAATCAAACATGCAATAGTAGGGTCATTCATGTCCACTAGTAATTATACATAACATGCCAGTTCACTGAACCATTTCTTGTTGATAATTTTTGAGTCATTTAGCTGAAGAGTAAAGTCCTCTTCCACATATCTTGAGTCATTGTCGATGTAAAATTACAACCTGAAAGAGAACCTTTACATATAAAACTAAAAGGTGACAAAATAATGGATAAATATTTAATTGTAGAGAATGATGTATGTAATCTAACCTATATAACACGAAATGCATAAATTAGGGGGGATCAAGTACAGAATTCAGGAAAATAAAAATGGAGTGAATGGACTAATATAGTAAAGTTGAAACAGTGATACTAAGGAATAATAAATAGTTTTACAGCTATATATAATTACTCATGAGCTAATGGTTATTGTTAACAAGTATAAATGAAAGAACAGTGATAAATCCACATTACATGCTTGTTTTTAATGCTAAAAAGGGTGTTTTACATGAAGATTTTAATGAACAACAGTCAAGTTTGAGAAGAGTTTGTGAATTTGTGAAATCGGGTTGTTGTGCAGTTGTTATGCCGGTTTTCTTTATGTTTATGTGCTCAGGAACTTGATCAAATTGAAGAAGAGGTTACGCAAGCAAGAAGTAAAGTTTGGAGTGATTTAGGGCATGTTACATTGGCAGCACCGGGTGGTTTCAGTTTGCAATAAACCTTCATCAGTGGGAGTTACTCTTTTCTGTTGCGCATACGCGCAAAGCACGCGCAAGCATCCAGTAGTTGTGGCGCGTATCTTGCGCGTACGCGCTGTTGCACCCCGAAAAATCCTTTGGAGGGATTTCTCTTCGCACAACATGAATTGGAGTCGCCACCAATATTTTTTTAGAGGTAAAACATTGAAAAAAACCTTTCTTGAAAGACAATGGTCTTTGGAACCACGAGATTTGAGTTCGGGGGTCGGTTATGCATGGGGAAGGTACGAACACCCCACACATCCTTTCTACTGAAAGGGAACCTCGATTTGACGTGTGATTTAAAAGGTTGATTTAAGAAATGCTTTGTTTTTATCTCTCTTTATCTCTCCTTACTTTATGGAAAAAACTTAAGGAAAATTTAATCTTTTGCGCTTGACGGGAGGGCACCGTGCCTACGTATCCTGGGGAGGGAATCAAAGCAACGTAGTTCTTGTTTTCGAAAATTGTTTTGTTTTTAGAAATTGCCTTGTTTTGGAAAAGGGTTTGTTTTTTTGAAAAGAAAATGGTTTTCATTTGTCGTGCTTGACGGGAATGTGACCCGCTCCTACGTATCTCCCAGTGCGATGGAGAATTCAAAGCTTACGTAGTTCTCGGTTGTCGAGAAAAGGTTTTTATTTTTTAGTTGTTTAATTGTGAAAATTGAATGTTCACAGTGATCAAACAACAAAGGTTTCGAGTGATCACCACTAGCATCCCATTATTGACGATCGTGCAAGCAAAGGCTTCGCATTATCCTCAACAAAGTTTTTAATTTGTGAAATGAGAGTTCTTTTGAAAAATGAGTGTTCATGATAATCAATTGAGCAAAGACTCCAAGTGATCACCACTAGCACCCCATTGTTGACAATCGTGCAAGCAAAGGCTTCGCATTATCCTCAACAAAGTTTGATTTGTGAAAAATAGTTTGGAATTGTTTTGAGAAGAAGTGAAGTTGTTTATCAATGATTATGTAAATGCAAAAAAAATGTTTTGAAGTTGGAACGTTACTAACGAGTAACAAGTTGTTTTTTGTATGCAACATGGTTTTGAAGTTTTGGAGAGTTACTAACGAGTAACAATTGGTGGAAATCAAAACAAGCAAATTGTGAACACCAATTCAACATTTTAATGCACCACAAGCACATAAACAAGTATATCAAGCATGGAGTACCAAGCTTCAATTCAAGAATGCATGAGTAGGCAAGGATGCAAGAATAGGTAAGAATGCATGAATATGCAAAATGCATGTGCATCAAGGTTAAATGAACCTATCTTTTGCCGATTGAGAAATGGAAAGTGTATCAAGACTCCAAGCGGTCTATCCTTTGCAAAAACTTCACAAGCTTCAAACAACAATTTACAATAAACTCAAAGAGCAAAGAAAGCATGATTAAACTTGAGGATGCATCAAGGTCATTGGAGACCAATCATGTGCGCAAATTCAATTGTTTATAGACCCCTTTTTGCTCACACTTCACAAGCACATCAAATGGGAATTGAATTTTTAAATGCTTACAAGCATAGGCATCAAGGTTAAAGTAACCTATCTCTTGCCAACTTAGCATAACCCAAGATCATTTGTGGACCATAAATGAACCAAAACCCAAATTCATCTTCTCAAATCACAAATTTCACAATTAACAACATAGGTTTGAATATTTGCAAGTTTAAACAAGTAATTTAACAAAATCAATTCATAAACCCTAGTATGTGAACCTTTTAGCCCGAAGAAATCAAGATACACATCTTGCAACCATTCCTTTAAGCGACCCAAATTCACAATCAAGGTTCATTTCCAAGCAATTGTACGATTGAACCTCAAAAGGCATCAAATCAAATATTAAAACCTAATTATTGAACATATGCGAACCAAATAGCCGAAGGAAATCAAGATTTACATCTTGTAACCATTCCTTTTGGCACAAAAGCTCACAATCATGGTTCATATTCAAATAATTATAAGATTAAGCCAACAAACACCCAAAAATCAACATCAAACCAAATTATCTCAAAATATGCGAAATACATACATGGCCAATCATCAATTTATTTCAACAACTCAACCAAATCAAGCAAGCGAATGACATAACCAAAACATAGATACATTTATTCACAAGATTCAACCATGAGAACCAACAAAAATCATAAAACACATATTTATTTGAAGCATGCGAAATTATTATCAAAGCAAATAACATTTTATTTCAATTAAAACAACAAAATCATGCATATAACCCCAAAATCAAAGCATCAAAACAAAGATTCATGAGATTAACATATGTACAAGCATAAAAATGAAGTTAAAAGAGAGGATCTACATTTTTGGAAGTGGAAATCTCACAAATATGCAAGAAATGATGACTTTATGTAAGGATTTACAAGAGAAGGGGTCTAGGAATCACATACCTTAAGATGAGCTCCAAATAAACACAATAGATGAAGAAACAATCAACCAAATCAACTTATCTTCAAGCTTGGTCTTCAATCTCCAAAAAAATGACCCTTGATCTTGAACTTTTGTGTGATTTTATGAAGGATTGATGGTTGAAAATTAGTGTTTAGGCTTGGAAGATGGATTGAATGTGTGTGGGTAGATGAGAAATGAAGAAGTGAGTTAGAGAGAAGGGAGAGGGGGTGGCGCATAAATGGAGAGAAGGTGAGGAGGGGGTTGTGTGCTAGGGTTTTTGAGTGAATGGTGAGGCCAAAAGCTCTCTTTTTTTTTTTGTGAGGTGAGGTTAATAGGGTATATATAGAAAGCAATTAGGTTTAAAGGTAGTTAGGTCATTGTGCATCTCATCTCACCCTAGGATTGCATCTAAAGTTTGAATGGAGGGTGAGGATTGAATCACACATGGATTGAGGTCAAAAAAATGAAAATATGAGAGGGAATGAGAGGGATAGGCGACACACATTGGGAGGGGTCCTTGGTGACCAAGTTTTGCAAGTTGGCAATTGTACTATTGTACTATTATGAGACCATTCCCTTTTCCTTTTATTTTTGATTATTCTTTTCAAGATAATTGTACAAAAATACACCACTTTGAGCCACATACAAGGTATCTTGAGGAATATGCCATTTTATGTGATCACCATGACCAAAAATGTCATAAAAATCACATCTTGGAACTTTTTGTAGAATATTCCCTTTTGATCCTTTTTTTGAAATTTTGTGCACAATGTATGCATGCATGTGCATGGCCAAAAATGTTTTGCCTCAAATAAATTTCTCTAAAATTGCACAATGATTCTTGATGAGAAATTATCTTATTTTTGACAATGACCAAAATACCCTTTTGCCCTAAAAACCTTGTTTTTTAACAACAAATGCATTTCCACTCTAACAATGAATTTAAAAGCCCTAGAATGACTTTTAAAACCCAAAAATGCATGCACAATGCTCTTCACTCTTCAAAATAAAACCACACTTCTCAATTTATTTATTTTTTTGCGGAAAATTAGGGTTTTAAACCTAGGCGGACAAAAATAGGGTATGACACGCGCAAAGCACGCGCTAACACCCAGTAGCAGTTGCGCGTAAGCGTAAAGCACGGGAGGATCCTCTTGTTTGGAGCGAAGCTAAAAATTCTCAATCTTGGGAAGGTATGGAAATCCAACAAGAAATCTCCCAACAAATCATTTTCTCTACTCATCTTTTGAGAAGTAAGGAATATGGGAGTGAAGACCTTGATCGATATTTAGACTCCTTCTATTCCTTGTTCGACATCATTCACCTTGAGAGGGTATGGAAGCATACACAATTGTACCTCAAGTTCATGAAGTTCCTGCCTCATAAACGGAAGAAGAAGGATGATGTGTTCTTTGTGTCATATATTCCACCTTGAGAGAGTGGAATTGCATCGTCAAGCTTAGGACGATAAACAAGCGCTTCATGGGAGGCAACCCATGTGAGGGAGTCTTCTATCTCTTCTCCTTTATTTCCATGTCTTGTCTTTATTTTTGTTATTGTTTTGATGAACTATCCTTACACTAGCACTTGTTCTGTTTCTGAAACAAACTTTGCTCATGACAAGTGATGTAAAAGCTGCATTCCTAAAAATGTTTTGATCATGCTTCTATTTGATGGAGGAGTGTATTTTCATGGATGATTTTATTAGACTGTGATTTTCAATGACCCTATGATGCTATGCTCTTAAATTTTTATGAACTAGTTTAAATGAGACTGATCATGCATCTTGTTGTTCAAAATCTCTTGGAAGACAACCCTTAGAGGAATGTTATGTGACATTTGATTACTTGATTCATTGTGATTAATGCCCTATCATAAATAACCTGTGAGTTTTGAGCCAAACAGTTAATGTTATTCTTGTGTGCTTCCATTGTTTGTGACACTCTTCAGAATTTGACTTAGTTCTTGACTACTTTTGCTTTACTTATACTCACACACATATGATTGAGGACTTTCTGTTTTTGGCAGCTAGAGCTTTAAAAGGCCTACCCTTTATTATTGACCTTTGCATAGCCCCTTTGAGCCTTAGATCTTTTTTTTGTTGAAATATTACCCTCATTACAAGCCATTATCTGAAAAACCAAGTGTCCCACTTGTTTGGAATTGAGGGGTCTATATTCACTTTTGAACTTGAAGCTTAAAATTAAGTTTGGGGTTGCAAATTAAGTTTGGGGTTGCTTGAGGACAAACAATTGTTCAAGTTTGGGGTGGTATACCAAAAGTAGTATATGATGTTCCTTCTTATATTCTTTATATTTTACTCTTTCAAAAAAAAAAGAGAAGGAAAAAGAAAAGAAAAAAAGTAGTAGTATATGACTTTCCTTCTTATATTATGTATATTACTCCTTCAAAAGAAAAAAAAAGAGAAAAAAAAACGAGAAAATCAAAATCAAATCAGACCATGTGGAAGAAATAACACTATCAATGTTGTTTTAGGAGAAATTCTTGGGCGAAGTTGGTAAGCGTAGGAAAGTTTCACAAGTGAAAATGGCATCTCTCAATTCCAATCAAGAAAACCTAGATTCCAAAATTTATCCCTCCTTACCCAAGCCCCATTACAACCTTTAATAAGTCCTCATCATGTGTGTGATATTTGTACGTGATTGATTGTCGGAGAACTATGTCAAGCCTATGGTAGTGTGTTGCTTGTGATGTGATTGAGTGTATTACCCTGCAAACACTTGTGTGTGAGAGAGCGAGAGAGAAACACTTATAGGTGAGGAAGTGAGGAACTTGAGTGAAATTGAGCACAATTGATGATTGTATGAGGTGTTGCTTGAAATTCTAATTTGGGAAGTTTGAATTGCTGATTTTAGGATACAAGAATGTATGTTAAGGCATTCATTGACAACTGCGGAAAGCTAACTGATTTTGAGCTAGGTATGATTGTGGAAATTGGAGTCACATCTAGTAACCATTTTCCAACCCTTGTTTTGCATTGAGTTTGCTTGAGGACAATCAAATATTTAAGTTTGGGGTTGTGATAAATCCACATCACATGCTTGTTTTTAATGCTAAAAAGGGTGTTTTACATGAAGATTTTAATGAACAACAGTCAAGTTTGAGAAGAGTTTGTGAATTTGTGAAATCGGGTTGTTGTGCAGTTGTTATGCCGGTTTTCTTTATGTTTATGTGCTCAGGAACTTGATCAAATTGAAGAACAGGTTACGCAAGCAAGAAGTAAAGTTTGGAGTGATTTAGGGCATGTTACATTGGCAGCACCGGGTGGTTTCAGTTTGCAATAAACCTTCATCAGTGGGAGTTACTCTTTTCTGTTGCTCGTACGCGCAAAGCACGCGCAAGCATCCAGTAGTTGTGGCGCGTATCTTGCGCGTACGCGCAAAGCACGCGCTAACACCCAGTAGCAGTTGCGCGTAAGCGCAAAGCACGCGCAAGAGTCCAGAATTTTACATAGGCTTTTGCGCGTATCTTGCGCGTATCTTGAGCGTACACGCGCCCGAACAGCTCCTAATGCGCGAATTGTATAAATAGCGACGGAACTCGAAAAAAGGAATTTTGACACTCTTGGAAACCCTAGAACTCAAAGGCACTCATTCCATCTCATCTCTATTGAAGATTCAAGGCTTGGGAACAAGATTTGGCGCTTCAAATGAGTCCATCTTCTTCATTGAGTTGTAATTTCTATTTTCCCTCTTCTTCTACCATGTGTAACTAAGTCTCTAGTTGTTTGGGATGGATGAATATTGAGGAAACCCTATTGTGGCTGGTTTAGATTTACTTTTATGTCATAATCTCTCTCGCTTTGTGTATTGAATCTCTATTCTTAATGCTTTTTATGGTTTGACCACTCGTAGAATGATTTATGGTTCATTTATGGAATGGAAATTTTGTTCTTGAATGCTCGAGATTGAATACCTTTAACTCTTAGTTTAGGAATACTCTTTAATTAGTTGTATTTTGCAAACCCCTTGATTTAATGCTTGTTGTTAATTAGAATCACTTAAGGAATTAGGGTTTTTAGTTATCAACAAAGGATTAGTTGCCTAAGGAATTAGGAATTAGTTAATATTGTGGGTTTGATAGCAAAGTTAAAGAGAGAGTATCTTTCAATATAAATCAGTTGCAGTATTGTGAAATCAATAGGAGTTCGTCCCTAACATCTTTTACAATCTTACTTTTCAAAGCGTTCTTCGGTTTCTACTATCAAAAATTAAAAAACGTTTTATTTTGTTCATTTTATAGTTTGGTTACTCGACTCTATCAATCAACCCTTAGTTTATTTTTGTTCATTTAGTTGTTGTTAGCGTTTATTGGTAATTGCATTCGATCCTTGACGACGATATTCGGTTCTTACTGATTTTATTACTTGCGACGATTCGGTACACTTGCCGAAGTATTAACAAACAGATTTTGGTAAAGTAATCAAAAGAGAAAATTTTCAAAATCACAAAAAATTGATAATAAAAGAGGAAAAAGTGGTACTACATTAAAACTCACATGTCTCCAAAAGGAAAAACAAAATATGAAAGAAGCACAGAAAAGGATGGACAAATCTGGTTAAAAAATGAAAAGTAAATGGATCTTGAGAATGGGAGAGGAAAGGCATACCCAAATGTGATGTTCATCCTCCATCAACTCTCCTCCACCTCTGCTTAATGGTTAAGTATTGAATTGTTGTTTCCTCAAAGTGGTTATAGTCTTGAGTTGTGGCTTCTTCTTAATGATAAAATTTTCTTTTTGATTTGATGTACTTTTTGTCTTGCTCATCCCAAGCTAGAAGTGTTGTGAAAACCATTTAGCTTTCAGGGGACTATTTGAGATATAGTTTATTAGTAGTAGTAAGTGTCTAAAGTAGGCTTAGGTAAGCATTTTACTTTTAACTTCTCTCATTTGTATCACTTTTACTTTGATCAATATAGGAGTCTTTTGAAGCTTTTCTCTCTTAGATCTATGGATGTCATGTTCCTCAAACATACCGTGTTGCATACCAGGGATGACATTTTCCTCTGAGCAATCCGGTGGAAATTCTGGAGTTTGTCCTTGATGAGCTTTTCGTTCTTTCAAAGTTGTATAAGCAACCTTAGCTGCACTCGTTTCTGCCTGCTTCTTGGATTTAGCTTCTTGTCCAGTAAAAATCTCCCCTTCTACCTCGACTTGAGACACAAAAATAGGCATGTGAGCCTCGCCATATTTTTGCGTAGTATAAAGCGGCAAACAAAATCCTTCCTTTTGAACTATTTCTTGTAAGAGATTCTTGTATAACCCACTATTACCCTCTTGGAGTCCACTTGGTGATAATGTCATCAAAGCCATTTCAGTAGCTGCATGTTCAGCATCCTTCAGTGTAGAATAGAACTTGGGACTCTCAAAGGTTTCTCCATCGATTATGACTTTAGACTTGAACCGCATGGCATGAGGAGGACCCTCCGACTCTGAAGAATACACCGGAAGATTGAGGTTTCTCTTATGGGCATAACATTGCAGTTGGTTCTTGTACAGGTGCAACATACTTTCTCGGTTGCTTCCGTTATGGTTTGGCTGATCAATGTATCCAACATTAGGGATGTGACCAGATGAATCAGAAGACGAAGAAAGAGACGGTTGAGAAAAAGAGGAATAATTAGAAGGAAAATGAGTACAAATAAGGTTAGAAACATGTTGAGAGAAGTGGTTAAAAGCGAGCATAGCAGCAGAATTTTGAGATTGTTTAGCCGTTCGAGAAGGAGAAGTTGAACGGAAAGGGATTTCATTGACGCTTACGATGGTTGAGAAACGAGGATTTTGAGGTGGTCCAACTTTGTTCGTTTCGTATTCTGGTAAACTCCATGAGTTTCTATGACATAACTCTTGCAACTTTGTTTTGAACATTGTGTTCAATGAAGAATGAAAGGAGGGATTTTTGATCTCACTTGCTCTTCTATTTGTTACACTACTAAGCTTCTTTTCTTATATTAAATTGTGTACTTTTTTATACATTCGACTAAAAACAGAAGAATGACTTATTCAACTATTGGGTGTATGTTATCTATCGATAAGGGAAAGCGATCTTTTCTCTCTTTCACAAGATTATCCTAAATTTTAGTAAGAGAAAGAGTAAACAGTCAATATTATGTTTAATTTTAGAAAGAGAAAGAGAAAACCCTTAATTTTAGTTGACATCTTAAACGTGAAGTATCAGTTAAATGCGAAAATATTTTAGTTTATTTAAGAGTTCAAACTATTGAAGTTTAAAAAAAAGAAACTTAAACAAATATTTATAATATTGTTACAAAAAGGTTTGGAAGAAGGTCTGGTCTTTGAATAAAAATTTTATTTTGATAAAATAAAATTTAACGTCTATAAAGAATTTCGCAACTACATAAGTTGTTGCTAAAATATACTTTATCACAACTACTTCAAATTTTTTTTTTGGTGCAACAACTACTTCAATTGTTGAGATATGTTAGGTTTAACAACAAATTATTTATTGGTAAAAAATTATATCACAACGACTTTAATTATTTAGGCATGTTATTAATCGTGGCAACCTTAGTTGCTACCACAAGTAAGATACAACAACAAAAGATTGTCCAAATAGCAGAGATAATTGCTGTAAAGACATGAGTAATGACAACGACATTAAATATCGCTAGGTAACAACTTGTGTCCCAACTAAGACATTCAAAGCAAAGCGAAACAACAAACTCCACATTATTATATGAACTAGTTTTAACACTCGTGGGATGCACGGGCCTAACTAAACTATAAGATATTACGAAAATATCTATCATTATTTCATCAAAATGGGAAGCCATCCACGCAACAACACATTTCCATCAACAACACAACTTTGTAGTAAACAAAATCTTACTTGCTGAAATGGACCAAATGTAGCAATTAGCAAACAACATTAATGTAGCAATTAAAAAACTCCTCTTTGGACTAAATGTCTGAACTTTTCATAATAAATGGACCAAATGTCTGAATTTTAAAATAAAGGGATCAAATGTCTGAATTTATGAAAATAGGTGACTAAAACTATAATTTAGTCTTCTTTACAAGGCCACCCTTGGGCCTGTGTGGCCTGTGCTATCATACAGGGCCCAAGCCCAATATCATTTTCTTAAGGCCCCAAAAAAAATTTAGTTGTGTATTTATGTAGATATAAATATTCAACTAATTTGTAGTAAATAACTTATCTAGTGTAGTGGTAGTCGGGCGTTTGATAAGTCAACAAGTGCAATGGTAGTCCCGTGTTCTATTCTCTAGCTAGACGTTTTGTTATTTAAATCAGTGGCGGATCTTTATTAGGGCCCAGGTGGGTCATGGACCACCACAAAATCTGGTGTGAAATTAACCTAATACCCCTATTTTTTAACTCAGTTACAATATATATATATATATATATATATATATATATAATTAACAATATGATTCTTTGGTGTAGTGATCTCTTTGTTGCATTTCTTCACTGCTCGTTTCTCTGTTCAACTCCTTGTTTAGACATTTGGTTAATTTTACTGTTCTGTCATTTTATAAGTGGATCACTCTTGTTAATTTTACTATTCTGTCATTTTCACTCTTGTTAATTTTACTGTTCTGTCTTTTTATAAGTACAGACGCTTATTTTTCATTCTTGCAAAACTGTCTATTCAGGGAATAAGCAATCCACAATATCACTAAGCCAACAGTTGCAAACGTCAAGTAGTTTACAAATTGGGTAAAAAAAGTAGTTTACAAATTTAAAAGCAAAATATGTTCTTCATGCATTACTAATATTTGTTTTACTCAACTAACAAGGATTGGTCCAAAGGTAACTGAACTTGGATCCCACCTCAAGCCTTAAGGTCTTGGATTCGAACCTTAGCTGTGATAGAAACTCTGTTGGGAGGGGAGAACCCACACGGGTCGGCAAAACCGGATACTCGTGGCCAGTCAGGTTCCCCGGTGTAGATTAGTCATCGACAAAGCTTTTGGAAACCGAGCACCAATGACATGGAAACCAAAAAAATTTTTTGTTTTACTCAAATTATAGGTAATATGTATATCTTTAAAAAATATGTAATATGTAACTATATATATATATATATATAATCAATATACTGTATTTTTTATATTTTTTGGAATAAAAATTTTATTCATATTTTTAAAAAAAGTAACTTTAGTATTTTAAAATTAGAATCAAATAAATTTAATATTATCTTTTTACAAACAACTTCAATTGAGTGTCTATGTGAAATCCAAATTACATTTTTAGTCATTTAACTTTGTTTATAAATAATTTTGATTTAAATTTATCTGTTCTGTTTTAATTTTATTTTGTTTTTGCGTCTCTCTTCATGCGTTTTTGAGTTTTCGTATCTCTTTCATTAGCAGCCACCCAAACTTTTTAGTTAAGATCCGCCATTGCCTCTAATTTCAATATAAAAACAAACCTTCACACAATTCTTGTTTTTTTAGAAAAGCCTTGTACCAATTTTTGGTATTCTCATTGGCCATAGTATTCTTTTTTTTTTTAATAAAAATATACTCTATTTCTTATAAAGAGAAACTTAATGCATTAGTTTTTCATGTTTTATTGTGGTAAATTAAGTTTTACAAGTACAAAATTTATAGTTCCTAGAAATTTGGAAATTTTTTAATCGAGCCCGAGTCAATAGTCATGCAGTAAACAGGGCGCCCAAGGCCCAAGCGATTAAAGTAAGAGCTTTGAGCCTCAATTTTTTTAATAATAAAGGGGCCTCAAAATTTATTACTTAGTAATATAATTAAGGAATAACATTTGATCTCAATAAACAATATGTGGCTCACTTGGTCAGCGAAGTCATATCTCAATGGTTGATTCTCTCGTTCTATCCTTCGATGCAGTATTTTTGTTCTATCCTAGCTCGTAGTGATAATTAAGTAAATGTATTTCCTAAGTTTTTTTTTCGAAGAGATATGTTCGCCATTTTTTGACAGCAGTAGTAATGGCACAAAGCTCCTTGAGAGAAATCATTGCTTGTTTGAGTTACGGGAAAACAACTGTGCCTCCTCAGTCTAGTGGAAGGCATCTTTTTTCAAAAGTTCTGTTAGTGCTTAAGCAATAAATGCATAGTTGAGCAATAGAGGCACATTCGTATCTATTCTCCAGAATTATCAGAGGAGTAGTCCATGTCTACATCACTGCTCCCTAGTGAAGGTGCCCACGTTTCGTCATCACTGGAGTCAATAAAGGCTGTCATCTATAGAGATACAAATTTTGGGGTGTTCGTGAAATTTTTTGACCTAAATCAAAAATCAACCACTGGTGTCACTGGTAATGGCACCCATCTAGAGAGATAAAAATTTGGGGGTTTTAGTGAAAGTTTATGACAACATAACAAGATGACAGATAGTGAAAGTTTATGACCTAAATCGAAAATAAATTATAAACAAATGGAAAATCAACTAAAGGATTTAAACAATATGACACTATTTCATATAATACAAGAAGACATCATAACAATATGACAGAAAGGATTTAAAAACAACATTACCTCGAACTGGGTAAAGAATCTGTGAGCGAGATGAAGAAAGAACAACAAAAAAGATGAAGAACGACGAAACGAAGCACGAATAAGGTTTCTGGGTCGGAGATGAAGAACGATGAGAGAATAAGAACAAGAGAAGAAATTTCAATAGTTTAATTTTTCTTTTTCTATTTTCATTTTAATACTTAAAATGAGTAGAAGAATTAAACTAACAAATTTATTATTGTTAGGGTGGCAAATCAAAATGAAAGTTAAACCGCCCCACTAAGCAATAACGTGGATAAGTGAGACACTGACATGGATTTGGAAACACGCGCTTTTGGTCAAATTGACAACCAGTACTAGTTTTTTTTGACAGTACCATAGAATTTTCCGTTTTGTAGGTGATGAGGTGTCTTTTTAAGTGATTTACACATCAAACTTGCTGGTGAGAGAAAGTTGGAGATTTACAATTAATTCTATTAATTGTAATTATCTTTTTTTGACATCTTTATTGTAATTATCTAATTGGTTTAAACATTAACTATCAAGTACAAATAAGAATTTATCCTCTTCTTTAGTTATATATTTCTCAAATTTAGCTAATTGTTACATTGCAACAATTTGAGCTAATGATTTAAAACTAATTGAACCTCCCTCTCTATTCTTAGCTTCCCTCTAACACGAGATAGTCCCTTGGCCATTGCTTGGCACAACAACTTGAACAAATTTCCATGCACCAAGCAATCACTAACCACTTCAAACCTATATAAATCACTTACTACCATTGCTTCTCTCCATTATAAAAACCACCAAACCCTCTTCCTCTTTACCATCTCTCTCTTCTCAATAACTCAATTAGTATCATCTTAAAAATTTCTCTAAGAACAAGTCTATTGAACTATGGCTTATCAAGTCATCAATTCCATATTTTGGGGCTTTGTTTTATCTTCTATTATCATTATCACGCTTTTCACTCCAAATGTTAGTTCTGCCAAGCAGTCAAAAATAGAAGGCATGGAAATGAATGTGATTGATCAATGCTGGAGATTGAATCCTGAATGGAGGAGAAACCGACAACAACTTGCCACATGCTCAATAGGCTATGCGGGGAAAATGACAAACAACATAGGAAAAGATCTCATCCATTATAAGGTTACTGATCCTAGTGACCACCCCTTGCACCCTAAATCTGGAACCTTGAGATATGGAACTTCAAGGATTCAAGGTAAAATTTGGATCACATTTCAAAGGAACATGCACATTAAGCTCGTGAAACCCCTTCTCATTAGTAGTTTCACCACCATTGATGGTCGAGGTGTCGATGTTCACATCTCTGATAATGCATGTTTGCTAATCTATAAGGTATATTATCACCAACTCTATTTAGTTCACCTTTTTACAATCAATATTATAATTTTGTAAATAAACAATGTATTTTTGTAAATAATAAAAATAACTTTTTTGCCATTTCCAAGATTTCAGAAAAATGGTGGATGAATAGTTTTTGTTATTTTTTCATGCATCTACAACTTCCTAACATTGAATTTGATGCTGATGATTTTGTTATTATTAGGCAACCAACATAATCATTCATGGGATTAGGATTCATGACTGTAAACCTCAAGGTCCAGGAAAGGTGATGGGTCCGAATGGAAAGATAATGCCATTGGGTCATGTGGATGGAGATGCAATAAGATTGGTTACAGCTTCAAAGATTTGGATTGATCATAACACCCTTCATGATTGTCAAGATGGTCTTCTTGACGTTACAAGAGGTTCCACTGATATAACAATATCCAACAATTGGTTTAGGGAACAAAACAAGGTTATGCTTCTCGGACACGATGATGGGTTTGTTAGAGACAAGAATATGAAGGTCACAGTTGTGTACAACTATTTTGGACCTAATTGCCACCAGCGCATGCCTAGGTATGTATACCATCCCTTCGTAATAAAATATATGTTAAATAAATTATTTAGATGCTTATTAAAATAAATAGTTTTTGAAATTTATTTTTCTTAACATTAATTTTATTATATAAATTGAAAACGTTGCAGAATTCGTCATGGGTATGCACATGTTGCGAACAATCTTTACATGGGATGGGTGCAATATGCAATAGGTGGAAGCATGGAACCTAGTCTTAAAAGCCAATCAAACCTCTTCATAGCACCGGCATCGGGAACCAAGGAGGTAATTATTTAAGGGCGCGTTTTAGGTGGTTGTGAGTTTTTGGTATTATCATGCTATCAAACACTTATCATGCTATCTATAAAATTGGTGCAATGTCTGGTGTTAATTGATTACTCTTTATATAATAATGTGTGCAGATCACATGGAGAAAAAGCAGTAATGGAATCGAAGACACATGGGAATTTTATTCAGTTGGGGATGCATTTGAAAACGGAGCATCCTTCACAGAAACAGAAGGAGGGCAAGTACAAAAACCGAATTATAGCTCCGAGCAGAAGTTTGAAGTTGTTGATGCCCATTTTGTGAGATCTTTGACAAAATCATCTGGTGTGTTAAAATACAGTAAGACCTCTATATGCTGAGAGAAGCAAACTTGACATCCATAGTTGGAGTATATATGGGATTCAAATAAACCAAATAAATGAAGGAAATTTGTTTCCCCAAATCTACTATTTATATATAGTTTTACAATGTAATGAGTATTGTACATGTAATTCTAGCATACTTTTGGAAGTTTAATCCAGAGTTGTATGTAGGTTAGGGATCAAGCCCATGTATTAAGCTAAAAAAAGGTCAACTATTTCTACGTAGGTTATATCATTGTGCCTCTGGTTCTGTTATAGTGGAAATAAAATATTGTATATAATATGTTAGCCTCACCATCAATTACAACAAATATAAAGTCTAACAGCAGCACAAATCTTCAAGTGATCCATTTATGCCGTCAGTTCTTTTTGTCCGTTTCCTAATGATGCATGCATAATTAAAAAGCCTTCAAAAAAAAAAAGGAAAATGCTGTTTGTCACGATAACATTTCGTGAAATCGCTCCACGAATGAGTTGTTCGCTTTTTTCTTTTTTTTATTAATAAGGCTGTTCATTTTAATCACAATTCAATCCCGTGGGCCATAATTAGTATAGTCTTTCTAAAGCCATAACTAAACATTATCTCCGTCACCAACAAGACGATGGGCAACAGTGAAGTGGTGACAAACTTCTGCATCCTTGTGCTTTTGGGCAGTGGGCAATAGACTGAAGATGGCGGAGTTGTCGCTCGAACCTTTTGGGCAGTGGGCAGTGGGCAATAGACTGAACCTTTCATAGACTTATTTGAAGGCACCATTTGGGCGTTTCCCCTCTCTCTGTTACAAAAGGTTCTAAATAGCGGTCGCGGTAACGGTCGCGTTAAGGCTTTCGCGTTTTCGGCTGTTGCGATATGTGTTGCGGCTGTCGCGGTGTGAATTTATCACATCAATGCAAAAAATTAATTAAAATTATTTGTACTGTCATATAATGTATAATAACTAAAATTAATTTTTTTTCATTATTAGAAGATGTCTCTAGAACCATTGTTTTCCACATAATATATCATCTCATCGCATTATAATTTTAATAAAAAAAAAATAGAGCTTCAGATCTCAAAGACACGCATGGAGGCAAGTCGGCAACACCGCAACGATGAAAAAAAGTATGTGTTCTCTTTCTCTTCAATCTTCATCTCTTCTCCACAGTGGAAAAATGATAATAACAGCCAAAGATATCAACTCTCTCCCTCACTCAAATCTCACACAAACACAAAAAAGAATTCCCTTTTCCAGAAGCTTGTTTCGAGCCCCGTTTCTTCACTCCTCACCTCCATTAAAAATCTGAAACCAACCCCCAAGTGAGTTTCTTAGCTCTGAAAAGTCTCTTATTGAGAAGATCGCAACTTCAATGCTTCCTATTCTGAACTAATGGATTGAAGACAATGAAGATAAAGGTACGTTGCGGTGATTTCGCCCAAAAGCGCCGTTTTTTCTGACATGTCGCGGCCGCGACGCCGTTCTGTCGCGGTTGCAAGTGCGATTTTACATCACTCCGCTGTAGCGGTGGAATACGGTCACGGCAGCCGCCGTTACCGTTTTGTCACGCCCGTATTTGCTGTCGCGGAACGATATTTAAAACCTCTTACAACTAGATTCAAAACAAGTTCATTCCTTCCATTTTCACTACTATCATTACTTTCACAAACAGAACTCATTCAATGGAGAAACAATTTACTCCCTATTGTGTAATGCAATTCCACCTTTGAAATGAAGAAAATTGGTTACAATTATTTGAATTGTAATTTAATTTGTTCTTGCACCTGTTGTTGGCCCCCTCTAATTCAAGTTTTTTGGTTATGTTTCTGCTCATGGCGTCACTGATGAAAAACAGAGGAAGAAGCAGCACCGCTTAAGAACAAGTTGACGGTAGGTTGAAAGTAAATCAGTGTAGTAGTTTTTTTTATTTTTATTTCATTTTATATTTTAGAGTTTTTAAGTTTTTCAAATGGATAACACGTTCTGTCAAAAAAAGGATAACACATCAGTTCTTGAAATTCCACGAAGGAAGTCCTTCGCGTTAAATAGCAATGTTGAAAAAAAAGAAGCTAATATTGGTTAAAAAACTCTTCACTTATTTCCATTTCTACGAGAATGTAACGTTAAATCTTTCAAAATTTAAAAACTCAATCTCACATAGTGACATTGAGAAGAGTATTCTTATTACTATTATTATTACTTGATCATTACCCGTGCGATGCACGGGGAAATATTGCATGTCATGTGCATGACTAATATGGATAACCCGGACCGATCCGATTAGTCAAATTGGTCGGTCTGAGACTCATTGCCAAGACCCATTCAAGTTGTTATTCGGATCGTACATGCAACTAACTCATGCAACTTGATTGAGTTGATGCTCAACCCGATAACCCTACTCGTCTATGTCACCCAATTTGTCTCTCGTTGCACGTGTTAGACTATCGCGTAGGAAAACTAAATAGACATTAAGAATACAAATATTTACAAATTTACAAATCTGTTGGAAATAGGTCAGACAAATTTACAAATTTTCTTTAGGTGCAAAGGAAAATCCGAAAGATTGAAGCAAAATTTACAAATTTGTTGCTAGATGAAAACAACAATCAAACTCGACTACAAAAACTCGAAAATAAAAGGTGGAAGACAATGAATTTTAAGGAGAAACACACCACTTCAACTTCCTGAAAAATCCTATTTCCTTCGTCTACCCTCTCATACAAAGCATTAATGATCATTTGAATTAATCAACAAACAATTATAGTTTGAAACTAATGAAATAATCCATAAAAAAGTTATTATTACGTATTTAAAAAAATTATTATTCAATTTGTCTGGCAACTTAATAAAGAAACTTTAAATATAGTTGCAATACGTGAGTCTAAATTCTGTAATAGGAATTGATGGCCTAAATTTTATAAAGAGTAATGTTATTCAGCCAAAGTCTTTCCAATCAAAAATAGCCAAAAACCAAATTACAATACCAATTAACCAAGTTTTTCAAGTAATAACTGACCTACTTTTTCAAAGTTTTCTAGGTCATTGACTAAAAAACTGTGAAATAGCAATGGAAGGTTATCTCAAATATAGAAAAAAAAATATTAGGAGTAGAAACAAAATACTAATAAAAATGACTCCATGCAGATTGCTTGACCAAAAACAAAGCTAACATAGCATCTTAAAGAGATCATTAACTGCTAGGGAAACGGAATTCCTCTAACACAGAGGCTGAAAATGTACTACAAAACACACAAATAACCTACACAAAATTGATAACATAACAAAACACAAAAGATAGATCCCCAGAATAAGCAGCCGAATCATTCACTCTTTCCTTCTTGACACTCACTTTTGGCATTTTTGTGGTAGAAATTCGTGTTGCACTATCTTCAAACAGTGTATTTTAACCCCTGTATCAGCTTATTTGTGATCCCATCATTGGTGATAGCTAGCCTACCAAGGAAAACATAACATACAAAAATAAAAGACGGGTCAGTTTTTATGAATAACATTCGCCCAGACATGATGTGGAAAGCAAAATAATAAGAAAAGGGTTAAGTGAAATAGAGGATTAAGCCGAAGGTTAAGTGAGATAGGTTAAGTGAGACGCATCATTATATAGATAAAGAAACTAAATGTGACTAATTTAAATTAAATGTCTTACCTATTTCCCAAGACTATTGTCATTAATATTATTATTATTTTATAATTTTGTTATATTATATTATCATTTATTTTTATTTATTCATTTGTTAAATTAGTAGTACAACCTTTAAATACCTTAGGAATCTGAAACGTGTATTTATCTATACTAATCTATACTAATAGAAAAAGAGAGTTCACTAAAAAAATTACTTTTTGGTGTCCACTTTTCACTTTCCAATAATACCCTTTTATTGTATAGAAACTCACTTTTAAAAGCAACTGCCTACCACTGTTGCAGTTATATTTTGTATTCCAACTTCCTGCAAATTACTAGATAGAAGAAAAAAACTGTAAAAAGAATAGGGACTTAACCGCATAAAACAATTGAAAATGGAGACACGTTTGTGAAGGGCGGGTTATATAGCCGTGGAGGGAACATGAAAGAGAGAAAGAACGAGGAAAGGAGAGGGAGAGGAAACCACCAAAAGTGGCACCTTCGCCACTAAGATGTGCCTCCTTCACAAAAGTTTTTCCTTCTCTCTAACTTACTTTTGCTTCTGACAGTTTGCACTTGCATGTATGGGTTTGAGTAGTGGAGATAGGGAATGAGGCTCTTCCCCTTAGAAAGAAAATTAGGTTTGTTTACCTTTCTCTCCTAAAGCGACGGACACCATGTCCTCTTAAATTGATGTATAATTTTCGCATACTTTCTACAAAATTTGAGAAAACATATCTGGCTTAACATAAATTAACATGTTGATTCCTTCACAGGTTCAGAGTATGCAAGTACACCACTATTAGCGAAAAAATGCTTCACAGATTTTTTTTCACACAAAGATTGGCATTCTCAATGACTCTAAATTAAGGTACAGTTACGTTTTCATTAACAACTCCATATGAACACTAAGTTTGGTCACTTACGCCTCCCATTTTTTTGTATTGGGTTACAACTTACAACCACAAAAAAGAAATAACAGACAATAAAAGGGATAGGGAGAGAGAAGAGGAAGATAAAGCAAAGAAGTAGCTAACCAAAGAAAAACAATAAGGTATTGTTTTTTGATGTCTTCCTCATCTCCATTTTTCTTTCCATTGATTACAGTGCAGTAAAGATAACAGAGGTATATTTTAGTAAGCTATCACGTTTTCATTGCCCGGTTGCATGGACACAGTACAAGAAGTAGGAGTAAGAAGACAAAAATACAGAGGGGGAAAAAGTGTGCAAAGGAAAACGTCGACTTCCCCCATGGGAGAGATATGCTTCCTGATTCCATTTTTTTTTTACTTTTTGGAATTTCTATATTCTTTGGATTGGTTTAGTGGAATATATTAAACATGTACTTGCATGCTCATAGCAAAGAAAATATTTTACTACTGATCCACAGAATTTCTATTTTTGGTTTCACTTTCAGCATTTAATTTTCAATGTGTTATATACATCTTTGTTTAAATTTTGGATTTTCACCTACAAAATGCTATTTACATTTTAGTATTAGCGGAATACGGGCACTTACTTCCCTTTAGTTGTGAATATATGACCATTAGTAATACGTTTTTTTATGTAGTTGTACCTTTATTTATGTAGGCCAAGATCGGTTTGGCGAGGTCGAAAGGTTGTGAATAACGACGTGCTGCAATGTGCTCATTGAGCCTTTGGGACGAAGGCCATTTAGACTGAGATAACCCAGTCCAGAACTCACAATAAACCACTATTACATGAGTATCTACTGTAGCGCAATAATCAAAAGCGGAAGATGGGCGCGGGAAGACGGGCGCCTTATCTGAACCAGCCCGTCTTCCCGCGCCCGTCTTCCGCTTTTGATTATTGCGCTACAGTAGATACTTATGTAGTACTGGTTTATTGTGAGTTCCGGACTGGGTTAACTCAGTCCAAATAGGCTTCGCCCCAAAGGCACAATAAGCACATTGCTGCAAGCTGCTATGCACACCCTCTTGATCTATAGGCCGAGATCGGCTCGGCGAGGTCGAAAGGTCAGATCACACCTCATGTCTTCACGCGAGCTTCCAAGCGCCTTTCGACCTCGCCCGTCTTCCGCTAGCTGCCATAAAAAATGTGCTGAAAAGCCCTCCTTTAAATAGAGTTTGCACTTACGAGCATGGACAGACAATTATTGCAATATCCCACTGAATGTCCATTTTGCTAATTACAATTCCAAAACAGCTAGGAAAAAGAACAGGCAATTTAAATTAGGCTGTTGAAAATAGATGTGTATTGTACCTTTACTATGAAGGTGCTAGGAATATGGACATGCACACAATAAAAAGGAACGACTCACAAATTTGCACACCCACATTTAAGGGGGCTAGGAATATGGAGAGATGCAGTATTGAGTATGCATAGAAAAACAGATGATTCCAAAGCAGTAATAAGCATGCAACGCAGTTAAATACTCAGGGTTAATTACTATCATTATGGTTAGTTTTTATAAAAAGGATTCCAATGACCCTTGGAATACGATATTAATCTGGTTTCTAATAAAAAGCGCACAGCTAGAATATTATATGCTTCTACTTTTTTCTCTTATGCAAGGAAAGAAGAGATGCTTAGTAGTAGTACTGTACTAAGGTTTTAATAAGAGTAATAAAGCTCATTGGTGTTAGTGGTTACTGAGAAAGTACCCTTTACGGAGTTAAAAGTGACTCCATATAGCCTGACTTTTATGAAGCCTTCACGATCACACTGGACAATGTTCATGAGAAGCATGCTGCGATATCCACACTCTATACCACGAATTCTAAAGGAATTTCTGAAGCCTCCCTTCATAACTGCGAAATAGCATCAATGGAATATCCACATTCTATAAAGTGTGCCTTGGATTGATAAAATAAACTTTAACACGTTATTTCATTGTTTTCAATTGACACATGAAAAATCTTGTTTTTGTCCAAGGAATTAAGAAAACCAATTCTATTATCATTCCAAAAGCAATGGATTTCAACATGAAGAAAAACCAAAGTGTAAGAGCCATTCTCAACTTATCTATCATAAGAAGTACCATTCATCAAACTTGTATTTGCTCTCTAGAAACTCTCTATTTCCCAAACTTCTTCCAGTCACGGAAATAGCATTTCCATGCCAAATTTGATTACGGATAATAAGAAATTTACCCTATCAATCATCAATCAATTGTTATAAAAACTCACTCGTGCTGTAAAATGTTGTGAAACTTCATGATCATAGGTATCATTATATCTCAGTGGCGAGTGTAGTGTGGAATTCTCTCATCTAATAGACTAATACACACCTGACACATTCCAAGCTTCAACAGAAGGCGAGAAAAATGAGTCAGTCTTAAAAGTCGACACGTCCTGAATGATCCTTGAAGAGTTTTAGGCTGTAGCCCTTCCTGCCAATCTCAACATTATTGGTTCTCTTTGCATAATGTAAAATAAAACCTTGTATTTAGTTTTAATACCTCCAAATTTTGAAATTTTAGTTTGTGTTGCTTATTTTTTTAAAAAGCAAACATTTATTACAAATCCATGAATCTCCAACCTATCATTAAGTATGGTCACAAAAACTTATCATTAAGCAACACACCAACATTTAACAGATGTATGCAAAATCAATTGAATAGTCAAAACATAAACCAAAATCAAGTTGAACCAACCTTTGGAACAATCTCCATATTCAGGCTTCTTCGATGATTGGGTTACATCCTTCTTTAGTGAACTTAAAGGAAATATGAGGCTTGCATTGTTCTTCAATTTCCTAAAGAAAGCATACTCAACAGTTTTTGCATTCCCCTCGTATATGTCGTTGAACTCCTCATCAGTGGCGGAGGATAATGGGAGCGGAGGGGAGCCGTGGTACCCCAAAAAAAGTTTTTCTTTTTTTTACTATACTCCTCCTACCCTTAAAGACATCGTTTTGTGTTTTTTTACTATACTCCTACTTCTAACGACATCACAATTATCTTTTGGCTTCCGCAATTATCTCATCGGAGGATAATTTCGGAAGTCATTTTGGCTTCCGCATTTATCTTTTGGCTTCCGCACTTATCTCTAAAATGAGGTAAATCCGGAAATTCAAAAAAATGTGTTCCGAATTTACGTAATTTTTAGGTAATTCCGGATTATTTTTTTTGATTTCAAGGGTAATTTCGTCCATTTGGTCAATTTGGGGGGTATGAAGTATAATGAGGAGGGGGTACAAAAAAAAAACCTAACAAAATTGATGCATATTTCAAGAGGAAAACTTCCAACAAATATGGAAATTGTATAGCTTCAACATTTTGGACAAATTCCGCTACTGTTACAATATTTTAGTTAGTAGTCACGGCACCCACCAATATATTTGACAACCTCCTCCATTGCTTCTCATGATCATTTCAGTTACAGCTAGTAGCTTGAAGATAAAGAAGTCAATACAGATCCATGTACTCAATACCACATGTAAGGATGCATAAAAAAACTGATAAAGAACTCAAAAAGTACTCACCTGGAGAAAGTATATACAAAATATATGGTATATTTTCCATCTCAAGGGTTTCATGCTACTCTCCTTTGTCTACACGAACACGAATAAACCAAAGGCAATCAAAGAATAAAATAGCAAAGACAATCAAAATATGCATCATTAATCAAAATCACAAAAGTGATAATATACATGTAAATAATCACAAAAGATGCAGCATTTATAACATATCATTTTCCAAAGCACTATTTCATATCATGGCCTTGGTAGATGATGATATGGCTTCTTGGAACTACCTACTATAATTACTCCAATGTAGTAGCCTCCGCATGGGAAGATGAAATGGGAAGAGTGGTTGCCATAATTATCTCTTTGGAACAATAAATATTATTGTCAACCAAAAACCAATTTTCAATGTGCCATAGTTTGTTCTGTTTTGTTGGGGCTTAGCCTCCGTTGCTTACAAAAAAAAACTGTTTTAATTACCTCGGAAAGCAAGCAACCTAACTTCTTGAAAATAGGCTATAATGAAAACCCTTAGCTTTGTAATTACAAAAGTACCCTCAAATTTGGCGGATTTTTTCCCGCCTAATCACCAACCCGTGTATTCTACTTCTATCTTTAAAAGATTATAAAAAATTATTATAATAATTTTAGGTAACAAATCAATACATGGTCAATATGTTGCCGAGTAATTGAAAATATAATTGTTTAACCCCAATCTTAGACGGAATAAAAAGTCTTAATTAAATTACGTATCTATCTTTATCTAATTTAAATTATTCATTTAAGCAATTCAAATAGTATTTTTAATGGAGCTTAAATTTTTCCTCCACATTATTTTATTCTTACTATAATGCCTAATAAATTTTTTCATGAAAATTCAAGAAAAATAGAGTTAAAATTATTCTGAAGACATTAGAAATTCGCATTTTTAATAATGGAAATTATGGAGATGATGACATCTTGTTAATGTGGGTTCTTCATTTTTAGGCCATAACGTCCCATCCAAAAATTTTCTCTATTCATACTAGCAAGTAGCAACTATCGGCGTTCGTCATCTCACTAGAATTTTTCATTTTAAAGTAAGTGGGCTCTGCCAATTTCAATGAAGACAAACTCTATGAGTTCATGAATAGTGCTACTAGTAGCTGGCGACGTTAAAAAGAAGGGCTTTTTATTTTGTGATTGGGATAGGGAAGATTTCTTTTATGGTTTTTGTTGTGTAAAGAGAGAAGAAAGTGGCACTAGGACAACAAACAAGTTTTGTAAGAGTCATGCTCCTTTTAAGGTATTCACATTTTTTTGGCAGCTCATATTGGATCGAGTTTTCACTCGGACAAACTTAGAGAACTCGGACAAACTTGTTTAGTAGATAGGTGATTACGAATGTTGCAACTGGTCTTTAACTTTTGTCGGAACGCTGTTGAGTCTTCTCTTCATCTCTTATGTAGCTATAGATTTGCTTCTGCGATCTGGTACACCATTGTCAACTGGTTGGGTTTTGACTTTGTGATACAACAGGATATTTCATCTTTGTTTCTTCGGTTCATTCATGTGGGTGGTCCAGGGAGATGCAGACATGGTTTGATGTTCATCTAGCATACTAGGTTATTTGGGATTTGATTAATAGATGCATTTTCTCTAGAGATTAATCTGACTTTGGGTTTTGTTTTGACCGAATGGTATCCCTTTCCTGGCGATGGTTCCAGGTAGAGTATGTATATTTCATGTTTATTCTATGAGTGGTTTGTAGATCTTATTGATTGTATTTCCAATAAGTACTTGAGTTGGATTTTTCACATGTATAGGAGTTGAGTACCACATGCCTGGGTCGAGTCTGGAGCGCTGGATCAGTCTGCGTCAATCTCTACCATTGATCTCGATCCTGCCTATATTAGCCTGTATTGGGCCAGATCCAGTGCTAGAGTGGGCCAGATCCAGTGTTGGAGTGGGCCCGTTTTGTCTGGATTGGGCTGTGTGGCCTAGTCCGGAACAATTACTATATCCAAACAAGGAATTATAAAAATAAAGAATTATAATTATCTCATCCAAATAAATAATTTTGAAAATGATTTTCTATATGTATATATGGGTGAGTACCCCATGTGCTCAGCTATTTATATATCTCTTTATGTTTGCCTTTCAAAAAAAATTGATCCAAATGAAGTGTATATAGAATTTCAAATCCCTTAACAGTTTCAAATGTCCCATACACATCTTAGTAGAATTGTAATCCACATTAACAATGACGACACCAATTTTCCATGACTTGTGGATTCAGAATTAACTGTAACTTCTCTCTAAACATATTTGAATGTCTTAGCTTAATTGGTTTGCTATCCGCATTAAAAGCACCAAATTCTCCACTATTTTGATTTGAATATTTCATGGCTTAATTTGATTCTATTTTTTTACTCAACAAATTAAATTAAACCATGTCTCTGTTGAGTCTATATTGAAAACAAAATGAGTGGTATGCCATTCTTTGAATGTCCCCGTATTTTTCTCTAAACGACCTGCAAAACTCGCGACGTTCACAAGAAATTTTTGAACAAACTTAGCCTATTTTTAGGTATTGAACACAATTTTTCTTATAAATTGGAAGTATTTTTGCTTTTGGTTTATCAACTCCATCAGGTGGACTTAACATCATCACTATAGTTCTGGTGGTGATGAAGGAACAAGCTGTATCCTCTTAGCTTTCTTAGGACTTGACCGTCCTCATCGGTTTTGTCGGTTTGGAGAACCGACCAAACTGATGAGGACGATCAAGTCTTAGAGAAGTTAAGTATTCATGCTGTATGACAATGCAATGTGAATCTATGCTAAGGAAACACTATCATTTATTAATGTTGCTATTCTACGTTTTGTTTCTTTGTTTCTTTTTCTCTGTTGGTTAAGCTCGTACCTGCTCATCGTCTAGCTTCATATGTTCCTATTCATCGCCCGACGTCTCCACTCGTCGCTTTTCTACAAATATGTTAGCAATGAAACCCCCAATCTTTGATTTTCTTGTGTGCATATGATGTGAAATTGATACTGAAATACCAAATATATCAATTCTTTTGATATTCTTTTATGCATATGTATTTAATTTGTATGTCGCGACTTCTAAACCTTTTCGGATGTTTTAAAGCACATTGAAAAACTGTCAAAAAATTAGAGATGTATATGAAATCCTCTAGCAATAACGACCACAACGTACTATTTCCCAACTTTATTCCTGAGACTCGTTACTATGTTAACCATGATCTTCCGAATTCACACATTGAATGTGAGGTAAATAGATCCTACAAAGGCACTAAGGATGATTATATTGCATATCATAATACACTGCGAGATTAAACTTCTAAAGAAAATGATGCTTCTGCTGTTGTGACGCTTTTAAGAGAAATTAACCTCACTTATTTGCTTTTGCTAATTGCTATTTGAAGAACCAAAGATAAATTTAGCTTTAAAAATACTTATTAGTTCTTCCTGTTTATTATCTTTTTCATTAAGTAATATTTACTATCTCATGTTATAGTTAGTGTGTCTTTACTCACATTGATATTCTCTAGTAAATTACCTCTTGATGCTTGCTTGTTTGTTTCTAATTACTACTTTTGAATGAGCTATTATAAAATGAACAATGAATTGATGATCGAATTTGTTTGATATATCAGGTTCTGACATGAAAAGTAACCGATGCAATTATTTTTTGACAAGCTAGCTGTTTATAGCGGTTTTCTTTACAGAATTTTGCTTTGAAGTTGTGTTTCTTCAATATAGTCTCTGCAAAGTAAATTTATTAATAGTAAAGGAATGGTTTTGTAGATGATAGAATTGGATGATAATGAATCTTTGGATTATAGCTGAATGGGTCATAATAAGAAATTTTCTGTTACTAGAAAACCAATTAATTTTCAAAAACTCTTTATAGGATATATAGTACAATTGAAAGAAACTCAGTTTGAAAATGTAAATTCAACTTTAATTTAACTAATTCCAAAAAGAGGTTATACATTTATGAAACTATTCCAACAAAGAATAGCAATATCATATGCTTGACTTATCAAAAAAAAAAAGGGACAATATCATATGCTCTTAAACTACTTCATCTTTACGTGTGCTATGCTATTAGAGGTGATAGCTAGTTTCATCTGATCCAACCCAAACCCATCTTTACGTGTGCTTGTAGATTATGTTGGAAATTCCATTATATGTTGTTACTATGATAAATGTTTCTGTATTAAATTTATTGCATTTGTTACTTCATGTTAGTTTATTATTATTTTTTAGGCTTTTAGTATTAATAATAATAACTACAGAATATTGTATTCTACTCAATCAGTAAAATGGAACTGTGATCATGACAATTACAAATTGCAGAAACTAGATTCACAATATTGTTATAACTGAAGCTAGCTCCAATTCTGCCTTCATATGATTTGTTAGAGAAGGGCTATCTATATATCCCGACAAATATTTGTCCCGATTCTCTCGAAGTCCTACGTGTCTGCATATTTTAAATAAAAATAGAGTAATCAAAGTAATCTCTGGCATTTCACAATTTGTTATTGATTGAGCTAGATCATGTGAAATAGGCGTCCACACTTTCATTATGTTTCTTCTGCAAGCAAATTGATCTGAGCTTGTGCAGAGTGCAAACACGTTTCTTTTACTTCTTCTCTATGTAACTCATATCCTTTCACTTCTTAATTTTCATCGACGAATCAGATTATATCTCATTATTTATCATGATATAAAAGTATGTTATGTTCATGTAGAAGAATAAAGAAAGGACAAAACCTAATCATAGAGATGAAGGGGAGATGAAGAAATTGAGATTCTCTAATCCATTTGGCTCGATATTGTATCATGTTGGAACCCAAGAATTGCCTTCATCTTTGTGCTTCACATATCTTAATTCTTCCTATTAAGAATGGGAAAGTTGTTGGGAAATAATGTTGAAAAATAGAGGAAGAAAAATATTAAAATTTGTCCAAAGAAATTATACAAGACTTTTAACTTCTCTCTATAGAGTTGGGCAGGCAGTTTCAATCATGCAGATGATGACATCAAAATATGGGTTTTTCATTTTTAGGCCATAATGATGTCGTCAAGTCACTCTCACAAAAAAAGTCAATCTCATTCTTTTTATGTGATTTCCGAAGATTGGAAAATGAAGAAGAAAACTGAAACCCCACTCAATAAACGACGTGGTTCACAAAATCTCCCTACCATGCGGTAACTATTTATTATTTTATTTTAGGAAAATTCTATCATACTCGAGTTTGATGAGTACGATACTGTGAACACCTAATTTTGACCTATATTTTTCGTTTTTTTATAAAAAAACCTTAAAAATATGTCATTTTGTGCTTTTTAGATTTTTACCGTTTACACGTGCTATTATGTGTTTGTTGGCAATTTTGCGTTATTTTTTGCTATTATTAGTTGAACTTTTTTTTGTATTATTACTATTAGTAGAACTTATTTTAAGAAAAAAACTTAATCAAAAAATCTGTTTTATTATTAAATATATATTATTATTTTTTACACATAAAAATACAAAAAAATAGAAAACAAAAATTACAAAAAATGGCATCTTCTAATTTAGGCTAAGAGGTTAATGCTCTTTTATTATATTTTCTTTTTCTTTCACCATAGAAGCTACAGCTGCAAGAATCCTCTATTTTGAGCAAGACTTCACAAGTTTTTAATCATGTTGCTGCACCTTTCACAAAAGTAAAGACCTGCTCCATGCTTCAACCTTTAAACATAAGAATAGAAATTGGGCAGAAATCAGAGAAAAATCAGAATATACAAAGGATGCTGAATCATGTTTTAAGACCTTGAAAGAGACACATCAAGAGCTCATAGCTGGCTACAACAACAAAGACAAATCCGAATCCTCTATAAAAGAGAGGAAATCGAAATCAAAGGGGGGGGGAGAAGAGGAAGACCAAAAATAGAGAGAAAACTAGAAAAAATGGAGAAACAGTAAAACAAAAAAAAGGAAGAAACAGAGGAGGTAAGGAAGGAGGAGCACCATCAACCATCCCCCCTCTCTCCACGAAATCCTCTCTCTCCACCGCGAGCCTCCTCTTTCATCTCCCTCGGTTGCATCCTCTCTCTCTCTCTCTCTCTCTCTCTCTCTCTCTCTCTCTCTCTCTCTCTCTCTCTCGTTTTCTCTTCTTTTCGTCGTTTTTTCTTTCTCTTCAAACGTTTTGTTCCCTTTTTGGAACTAACTGTTGCGGCTGAATAGGGGGAGTGAAAACAAACCCTAATTTTTAGGCCTAAATAGCTCTGGTTTTGTTATAATAATCATTGTTATTTATTTATTTTCTTAAAAAAAAAAACACAAATCAGATTTCTAAAAAGTAAGAAAATAAAAAGGACTATTTATCCATTACACCCCCGTTTTACTGTAGTCGCAACCCCCTCACTTTTTTTGTTAACAGAGTGGGAATAGAAGGAAAAAAAACTGTTTGTAATTTACACCTCTCTGTTTCTTTTATGAGTTCTAGTTTTTGGTCAATATTATATTATGTTCTGATTGGTTTTTTTTTTGCTGGGATCTGCTGGGTTTGGTTTCAGTTTGTTTTCTTTTTGATTCAAAGTTATGGGCTCTGCTGTTCGCACCCTCTGTTTTTTTCGCTGAAACAACCCCCCCACTTTTCAATAAAGGTTTATTTTATTTATTACTTCAACATGCCTGTCAAAAATGAAATAAAATTTTTCTCTACACTTATTCTCCTCTTTTTTCAAATAAACCTTCCTAAAAAATACAAGAAATATGGGAGCGGCTGAGATGTGACATCTTGCCGGTCCCGGTATAAGAAGCCTGAGTTGTACAGCTTGGTGATCTTAAACCACCGTTCAAAATTTAGAAAATCACCCAACAAACAAACTTTTTTTCAGGAAGAACTACGTGACTGTTGAGTTCCTCATTGCACCGGAGGATACGTAGGAGCGGGGCTTCCCCGTCAAGTCAAAAAACTAAATTTTCTAGTTTTGTCCCTTATTTATTTCTTTATAAGCCAAATATTATTTATTTTTGGGGTAAACAAATTTTCTAAACTTATCGATAAGTTGCACAATCAAATTTAGGTAACTGTCTTAGGACAGATGTATTAGGGGTGCTGTGGAATTTAGTTTTCGCCCTTCCCTATGCATAACCGACTCCCGAATCCAATCTAGTTTACGCAGACCAAATAACTTTTAAAGTAGGTTTTTCTCAATTTTCCCTATTAAATAAATTGGGTGGCGACTCCTAAAATTACACGTTTTTGAGCCATTTGCGTCGAGATCCCGGTCACGACAGATGGCGACTCCGCTGGGGATAGGTGAGAGTCAAGCCTGTCATATTTGGTTGTGCAAAAGACTACAAGGTATGTGCACTTGTTTACCCCTCTTTGTTTTTATTTATTTCTTTATCCTTTTTTGTGTTTATATTTATTTTATATTTTGCTTGATATAAACCATAGGTTAGAAGACAATTGATATTATTTGGGTTTGCTTTTGGTTATTTGTAGTATATTGGTTATTTGTAGTATATGGGGGTTTTGTTTATTTTATTTTTAAGTTTTTATGTTTATATGCTCCCTTCACACACTACACTTACACCTTGAGCACACACTGAGAGTTGGACTCATACCAGTGCCCAAACAAAACATAAGTTAGAACGAGATTGTGTAGTGGAAGTCATTTTGGATGTACATCCTGGTGTCTTTCATGAATTTCTCATCTAGAGTACGATTCTTCTTTGCGGGTATCCACATTTTGGATGTACATCCAGGTGTGGTCAACCTTCTAATTGAGTACTTGACTCTAGAGACCTTAAAATATCCAGGTTATAACAGTCAACCCTTGTGAGTGTTCACTGTAGAAGAAGCATTAGATCTATAGGGCCCAAAGCTCAATGGTGTGGGCAATCCATCATAGGCCACAAAGGGAGCTACTTTGTCTCTTATTTTTAATTTTCGTTTACATTCTTTTTCCTTGTTTCAAAAAATAGGAATCTCCAAATTTGTAAAGAATTGTATTTCATGCATAAAGGATCATGTCGCATTCTAGAAAAATTTGTTTGCATATAGAGTGCATTTTAGGTCAAAAAAAACATAGTCTTGTCTCATGGAGCATTAGATTGTGTGTCATTGAAAATACAATTCCTACACATTTTATGTTTTTCACGAAAGAAATTCTACAAACAATATTTTTGCTTGTAGTGTGCATTCCCATAGGCAAATAAAAAATTGCACTGTCATTCATCATTCATCATCCATCATGGTCTATTCTCTTTCCAAGTTACATGGGTTTTGTAGAAAAAATGCATAGAATGTTGCTTTTTAGGATAAATACTTGAATGCATTGCAAAAATACATGCACTTTCATAGCATAACATCATAAGGATTCCCCAAATTGCATTTTTTTTTGCATATATGTAAAAATTGTTGTTGCACGTCGTACATAATTTCATGAGTAAATAAAACAAATCACATTGTCATTCCTCAATCTTCATGTCATATTTTCTTCAAATAAATACAAAATCTAGGAGAATTGCATTAAATTTCATGCATAAAAGGTCATGTTGCATTCTATAAAAAAAAAAAATCTTTGCATATATTGACATGATGACAATAAGGATAAACATGCACTTTCATAGCATAATATCATAAGAATTCTCCATATTCCATATTTTTTCTTTGTCTATACATAACAATTGTTGGACATTCTTACATGAGCAAATAGAATTACATTGCATTTCTTGCATAAAAACAATAAAAAAAATTATTATCACAAAACAACTGCATATTGCATCTTAGGACGAATGTTTGCATACATAAAATACCTCCATAGCATCAATTTTTTCTTTTGACCCATTTCCATTTGTCGTAATTTTTCTTGAAAAAAAAAGAACTTTAAAAGTCATTGAGTGTCCATCCACGTTCTTTTTCCTTTCACAAGAATAAAAGAAAGTTGAATTTTGCGTGCTTGCATGAAGGGGAATACCAATCAAGTTTAGACTCATGGAATCGAATTACTCTTTTATATTAATCCTAATGCTGAGAAGAAGGATATCACATGGCATTCAAAAGGGAAGGGAGACATAAGGTTGGAAATTAGTTCTTGAACTAAAAGCTCAAAGCACAAAAATATGGTTGTCATTAGCGCTTTATAATCATGTTGTGTAAAGTCGAGTTAACTTTCTTGAAGCTTTATACTAATGAATTTGCATGATTCGAAAACCCTTTTCACTTCATTCCTCGTGATCCCTTAAGATTTGGTCCCCAATCCAGTGATTGCCTCATGTAATAATTCTCAAAGCCTTTTTGTGTGTATCATTCAATGATGAGCTAGTGAATGGATGTCGATTTTTTTTAAAGGTCCGACTCCCAAAAAAAAAATAATACAAAAAAAAAACAAAAGAAAAAGAGAGCAATAGTTTTTTTTAAGAGAATAATGATAGCCGTGCGCTAATGTTGTTTCAAAATTAACGTTTTGAAAATCAAGAATCATGATTTGAAATGAAGAGTGACCTTTTTACCTCTACCCTAAACAGAAATAGAAGACTATTTCCCTTTCATTTGACCCTGGACAAGGATCGACTTTACTGCGGACTTTAGTGCATTTAAGAACATCATATGAATTCCCAAGGTAGAAAATAAATAAGATAAATATTAGGGGCAACGGAGGAAAGGAAGGAGAATAGTCAAAAAAAAAAGGAAAAGAAAAAAAAAAGTTCAAGATAAAGTAATGATGGAGAATGGCGAAAAAAAGAGAGAATGAGCCTTGAATGAAGTGAAGACAAAGGAGGAAATGAAGAAAGAAAAATAGAGAGTGTCAAGAAATGAAGAAAAAAAATCAAAATCATGTACGAGGGATAATGGCTGGATTTGACAAAAAAAGTGATGTTCTGGAGAACAACAGAAAATCGAATGCACTAAAGATCTTTGATTCTTTAAACTCATAAAGCATTTTCTCAGCCTCCAAATCCTTTTCTCCTTAACCCATAACCCATGAAAAATTTCTTGAGCCTTCTAATCCTTTTTTTTCTTAACCCATGAAAACATTTCTTTAGCCTTATAACCATTTTTTCTTTAACCCATAACCCATAGCCACATTGCAAGCCTCTAAAAGTCCACTCTAATCGATGAATGACTGCTTTCATTTTCATAATGTTAATTTTGAGACAAATCATTTATTTTCTTTTTAACAAAACTTTGCTCTAAAAAAAAGAATGAGGCCCGCTAGACTGAAAACCTGCAAGGGAGGTCTAGGCAAAAATTAGGGTTAAAAAAAAATATAGAATAAAGCCTGCTAGGCTGAAAACCCGAAAGGGCGGTCTAGGCAAAAGTTAGGGCACAAAAGGGGAAAGAGACTTACCTTTGAAGAATTTATGTGGTCCACATGTCCAACTTTTGTGTTTGACTTCCTCACTCACTATTGTAATCTCTTCCTTCGATGTCTACGTGATGACACATAGGGGCAATTTTTGTAGTTTGAGGTAACCTGGGAGTCTCGAGAAATCTCACTCTAAGCCAACAAAATTTTTGCACAGCCCTTCATGAATTAAACTTTTCTTGCTATACTAACTTAGTCTTCTCTTAGGGCAATGCCTTTCACCAATACTGGGGCAAACTTTTGGCAAGACGTTCATGAGTCAAACTTTGTGTGGATACTCGTGGCCAGTCAGGTTCCCCGGTGTAGATTAGTCATCGACAAAGCTTTTGGAAACCGAGCACCAATGACATGGAAACCAAAAAAAAATTTTGTTTTACTCAAATTATAGGTAATATGTATATCTTTAAAAAATATGTAATATGTAACTATATATATATATATAATCAATATACTGTATTTTTTATATTTTTTGGAATAAAAATTTTATTCATATTTTTAAAAAAAGTAACTTTAGTATTTTAAAATTAGAATCAAATAAATTTAATATTATCTTTTTACAAACAACTTCAATTGAGTGTCTATGTGAAATCCAAATTACATTTTTAGTCATTTAACTTTGTTTATAAATAATTTTGATTTAAATTTATCTGTTCTGTTTTAATTTTATTTTGTTTTTGCGTCTCTCTTCATGCGTTTTTGAGTTTTCGTATCTCTTTCATTAGCAGCCACCCAAACTTTTTAGTTAAGATCCGCCATTGCCTTTAATTTCAATATAAAAACAAACCTTCACACAATTCTTGTTTTTTTAGAAAAGCCTTGTACCAATTTTTGGTATTCTCATTGGCCATAGTATTCTTTTTTTTTTTAATAAAAATATACTCTATTTCTTATAAAGAGAAACTTAATGCATTAGTTTTTCATGTTTTATTGTGGTAAATTAAGTTTTACAAGTACAAAATTTATAGTTCCTAGAAATTTGGAAATTTTTTAATCGAGCCCGAGTCAATAGTCATGCAGTAAACAGGGCGCCCAAGGCCCAAGCGATTAAAGTAAGAGCTTTGAGCCTCAATTTTTTTAATAATAAAGGGGCCTCAAAATTTATTACTTAGTAATATAATTAAGGAATAACATTTGATCTCAATAAACAATATGTGGCTCACTTGGTCAGCGAAGTCATATCTCAATGGTTGATTCTCTCGTTCTATCCTTCGATGCAGTATTTTTGTTCTATCCTAGCTCGTAGTGATAATTAAGTAAATGTATTTCCTAAGTTTTTTTTTCGAAGAGATATGTTCGCCATTTTTTGACAGCAGTAGTAATGGCACAAAGCTCCTTGAGAGAAATCATTGCTTGTTTGAGTTACGGGAAAACAACTGTGCCTCCTCAGTCTAGTGGAAGGCATCTTTTTTCAAAAGTTCTGTTAGTGCTTAAGCAATAAATGCATAGTTGAGCAATAGAGGCACATTCGTATCTATTCTCCAGAATTATCAGAGGAGTAGTCCATGTCTACATCACTGCTCCCTAGTGAAGGTGCCCACGTTTCGTCATCACTGGAGTCAATAAAGGCTGTCATCTATAGAGATACAAATTTTGGGGTGTTCGTGAAATTTTTTGACCTAAATCAAAAATCAACCACTGGTGTCACTGGTAATGGCACCCATCTAGAGAGATAAAAATTTGGGGGTTTTAGTGAAAGTTTATGACAACATAACAAGATGACAGATAGTGAAAGTTTATGACCTAAATCGAAAATAAATTATAAACAAATGGAAAATCAACTAAAGGATTTAAACAATATGACACTATTTCATATAATACAAGAAGACATCATAACAATATGACAGAAAGGATTTAAAAACAACATTACCTCGAACTGGGTAAAGAATCTGTGAGCGAGATGAAGAAAGAACAACAAAAAAGATGAAGAACGACGAAACGAAGCACGAATAAGGTTTCTGGGTCGGAGATGAAGAACGATGAGAGAATAAGAACAAGAGAAGAAATTTCAATAGTTTAATTTTTCTTTTTCTATTTTCATTTTAATACTTAAAATGAGTAGAAGAATTAAACTAACAAATTTATTATTGTTAGGGTGGCAAATCAAAATGAAAGTTAAACCGCCCCACTAAGCAATAACGTGGATAAGTGAGACACTGACATGGATTTGGAAACACGCGCTTTTGGTCGAATTGACAACCAGTACCAGTTTTTTTTGACAGTACCATAGAATTTTCCGTTTTGTAGGTGATGAGGTGTCTTTTTAAGTGATTTACACATCAAACTTGCTGGTGAGAGAAAGTTGGAGATTTACAATTAATTCTATTAATTGTAATTATCTTTTTTTGACATCTTTATTGTAATTATCTAATTGGTTTAAACATTAACTATCAAGTACAAATAAGAATTTATCCTCTTCTTTAGTTATATATTTCTCAAATTTAGCTAATTGTTACATTGCAACAATTTGAGCTAATGATTTAAAACTAATTGAACCTCCCTCTCTATTCTTAGCTTCCCTCTAACACGAGATAGTCCCTTGGCCATTGCTTGGCACAACAACTTGAACAAATTTCCATGCACCAAGCAATCACTAACCACTTCAAACCTATATAAATCACTTACTACCATTGCTTCTCTCCATTATAAAAACCACCAAACCCTCTTCCTCTTTACCATCTCTCTCTTCTCAATAACTCAATTAGTATCATCTTAAAAATTTCTCTAAGAACAAGTCTATTGAACTATGGCTTATCAAGTCATCAATTCCATATTTTGGGGCTTTGTTTTATCTTCTATTATCATTATCACGCTTTTCACTCCAAATGTTAGTTCTGCCAAGCAGTCAAAAATAGAAGGCATGGAAATGAATGTGATTGATCAATGCTGGAGATTGAATCCTGAATGGAGGAGAAACCGACAACAACTTGCCACATGCTCAATAGGCTATGCGGGGAAAATGACAAACAACATAGGAAAAGATCTCATCCATTATAAGGTTACTGATCCTAGTGACCACCCCTTGCACCCTAAATCTGGAACCTTGAGATATGGAACTTCAAGGATTCAAGGTAAAATTTGGATCACATTTCAAAGGAACATGCACATTAAGCTCGTGAAACCCCTTCTCATTAGTAGTTTCACCACCATTGATGGTCGAGGTGTCGATGTTCACATCTCTGATAATGCATGTTTGCTAATCTATAAGGTATATTATCACCAACTCTATTTAGTTCACCTTTTTACAATCAATATTATAATTTTGTAAATAAACAATGTATTTTTGTAAATAATAAAAATAACTTTTTTGCCATTTCCAAGATTTCAGAAAAATGGTGGATGAATAGTTTTTGTTATTTTTTCATGCATCTACAACTTCCTAACATTGAATTTGATGCTGATGATTTTGTTATTATTAGGCAACCAACATAATCATTCATGGGATTAGGATTCATGACTGTAAACCTCAAGGTCCAGGAAAGGTGATGGGTCCGAATGGAAAGATAATGCCATTGGGTCATGTGGATGGAGATGCAATAAGATTGGTTACAGCTTCAAAGATTTGGATTGATCATAACACCCTTCATGATTGTCAAGATGGTCTTCTTGACGTTACAAGAGGTTCCACTGATATAACAATATCCAACAATTGGTTTAGGGAACAAAACAAGGTTATGCTTCTCGGACACGATGATGGGTTTGTTAGAGACAAGAATATGAAGGTCACAGTTGTGTACAACTATTTTGGACCTAATTGCCACCAGCGCATGCCTAGGTATGTATACCATCCCTTCGTAATAAAATATATGTTAAATAAATTATTTAGATGCTTATTAAAATAAATAGTTTTTGAAATTTATTTTTCTTAACATTAATTTTATTATATAAATTGAAAACGTTGCAGAATTCGTCATGGGTATGCACATGTTGCGAACAATCTTTACATGGGATGGGTGCAATATGCAATAGGTGGAAGCATGGAACCTAGTCTTAAAAGCCAATCAAACCTCTTCATAGCACCGGCATCGGGAACCAAGGAGGTAATTATTTAAGGGCGCGTTTTAGGTGGTTGTGAGTTTTTGGTATTATCATGCTATCAAACACTTATCATGCTATCTATAAAATTGGTGCAATGTCTGGTGTTAATTGATTACTCTTTATATAATAATGTGTGCAGATCACATGGAGAAAAAGCAGTAATGGAATCGAAGACACATGGGAATTTTATTCAGTTGGGGATGCATTTGAAAACGGAGCATCCTTCACAGAAACAGAAGGAGGGCAAGTACAAAAACCGAATTATAGCTCCGAGCAGAAGTTTGAAGTTGTTGATGCCCATTTTGTGAGATCTTTGACAAAATCATCTGGTGTGTTAAAATACAGTAAGACCTCTATATGCTGAGAGAAGCAAACTTGACATCCATAGTTGGAGTATATATGGGATTCAAATAAACCAAATAAATGAAGGAAATTTGTTTCCCCAAATCTACTATTTATATATAGTTTTACAATGTAATGAGTATTGTACATGTAATTCTAGCATACTTTTGGAAGTTTAATCCAGAGTTGTATGTAGGTTAGGGATCAAGCCCATGTATTAAGCTAAAAAAAGGTCAACTATTTCTACGTAGGTTATATCATTGTGCCTCTGGTTCTGTTATAGTGGAAATAAAATATTGTATATAATATGTTAGCCTCACCATCAATTACAACAAATATAAAGTCTAACAGCAGCACAAATCTTCAAGTGATCCATTTATGCCGTCAGTTCTTTTTGTCCGTTTCCTAATGATGCATGCATAATTAAAAAGCCTTCAAAAAAAAAAAGGAAAATGCTGTTTGTCACGATAACATTTCGTGAAATCGCTCCACGAATGAGTTGTTCGCTTTTTTCTTTTTTTTATTAATAAGGCTGTTCATTTTAATCACAATTCAATCCCGTGGGCCATAATTAGTATAGTCTTTCTAAAGCCATAACTAAACATTATCTCCGTCACCAACAAGACGATGGGCAACAGTGAAGTGGTGACAAACTTCTGCATCCTTGTGCTTTTGGGCAGTGGGCAATAGACTGAAGATGGCGGAGTTGTCGCTCGAACCTTTTGGGCAGTGGGCAGTGGGCAATAGACTGAACCTTTCATAGACTTATTTGAAGGCACCATTTGGGCGTTTCCCCTCTCTCTGTTACAAAAGGTTCTAAATAGCGGTCGCGGTAACGGTCGCGTTAAGGCTTTCGCGTTTTCGGCTGTTGCGATATGTGTTGCGGCTGTCGCGGTGTGAATTTATCACATCAATGCAAAAAATTAATTAAAATTATTTGTACTGTCATATAATGTATAATAACTAAAATTAATTTTTTTTCATTATTAGAAGATGTCTCTAGAACCATTGTTTTCCACATAATATATCATCTCATCGCATTATAATTTTAATAAAAAAAAAATAGAGCTTCAGATCTCAAAGACACGCATGGAGGCAAGTCGGCAACACCGCAACGATGAAAAAAAGTATGTGTTCTCTTTCTCTTCAATCTTCATCTCTTCTCCACAGTGGAAAAATGATAATAACAGCCAAAGATATCAACTCTCTCCCTCACTCAAATCTCACACAAACACAAAAAAGAATTCCCTTTTCCAGAAGCTTGTTTCGAGCCCCGTTTCTTCACTCCTCACCTCCATTAAAAATCTGAAACCAACCCCCAAGTGAGTTTCTTAGCTCTGAAAAGTCTCTTATTGAGAAGATCGCAACTTCAATGCTTCCTATTCTGAACTAATGGATTGAAGACAATGAAGATAAAGGTACGTTGCGGTGATTTCGCCCAAAAGCGCCGTTTTTTCTGACATGTCGCGGCCGCGACGCCGTTCTGTCGCGGTTGCAAGTGCGATTTTACATCACTCCGCTGTAGCGGTGGAATACGGTCACGGCAGCCGCCGTTACCGTTTTGTCACGCCCGTATTTGCTGTCGCGGAACGATATTTAAAACCTCTTACAACTAGATTCAAAACAAGTTCATTCCTTCCATTTTCACTACTATCATTACTTTCACAAACAGAACTCATTCAATGGAGAAACAATTTACTCCCTATTGTGTAATGCAATTCCACCTTTGAAATGAAGAAAATTGGTTACAATTATTTGAATTGTAATTTAATTTGTTCTTGCACCTGTTGTTGGCCCCCTCTAATTCAAGTTTTTTGGTTATGTTTCTGCTCATGGCGTCACTGATGAAAAACAGAGGAAGAAGCAGCACCGCTTAAGAACAAGTTGACGGTAGGTTGAAAGTAAATCAGTGTAGTAGTTTTTTTTATTTTTATTTCATTTTATATTTTAGAGTTTTTAAGTTTTTCAAATGGATAACACGTTCTGTCAAAAAAAGGATAACACATCAGTTCTTGAAATTCCACGAAGGAAGTCCTTCGCGTTAAATAGCAATGTTGAAAAAAAAGAAGCTAATATTGGTTAAAAAACTCTTCACTTATTTCCATTTCTACGAGAATGTAACGTTAAATCTTTCAAAATTTAAAAACTCAATCTCACATAGTGACATTGAGAAGAGTATTCTTATTACTATTATTATTACTTGATCATTACCCGTGCGATGCACGGGGAAATATTGCATGTCATGTGCATGACTAATATGGATAACCCGGACCGATCCGATTAGTCAAATTGGTCGGTCTGAGACTCATTGCCAAGACCCATTCAAGTTGTTATTCGGATCGTACATGCAACTAACTCATGCAACTTGATTGAGTTGATGCTCAACCCGATAACCCTACTCGTCTATGTCACCCAATTTGTCTCTCGTTGCACGTGTTAGACTATCGCGTAGGAAAACTAAATAGACATTAAGAATACAAATATTTACAAATTTACAAATCTGTTGGAAATAGGTCAGACAAATTTACAAATTTTCTTTAGGTGCAAAGGAAAATCCGAAAGATTGAAGCAAAATTTACAAATTTGTTGCTAGATGAAAACAACAATCAAACTCGACTACAAAAACTCGAAAATAAAAGGTGGAAGACAATGAATTTTAAGGAGAAACACACCACTTCAACTTCCTGAAAAATCCTATTTCCTTCGTCTACCCTCTCATACAAAGCATTAATGATCATTTGAATTAATCAACAAACAATTATAGTTTGAAACTAATGAAATAATCCATAAAAAAGTTATTATTACGTATTTAAAAAAATTATTATTCAATTTGTCTGGCAACTTAATAAAGAAACTTTAAATATAGTTGCAATACGTGAGTCTAAATTCTGTAATAGGAATTGATGGCCTAAATTTTATAAAGAGTAATGTTATTCAGCCAAAGTCTTTCCAATCAAAAATAGCCAAAAACCAAATTACAATACCAATTAACCAAGTTTTTCAAGTAATAACTGACCTACTTTTTCAAAGTTTTCTAGGTCATTGACTAAAAAACTGTGAAATAGCAATGGAAGGTTATCTCAAATATAGAAAAAAAAATATTAGGAGTAGAAACAAAATACTAATAAAAATGACTCCATGCAGATTGCTTGACCAAAAACAAAGCTAACATAGCATCTTAAAGAGATCATTAACTGCTAGGGAAACGGAATTCCTCTAACACAGAGGCTGAAAATGTACTACAAAACACACAAATAACCTACACAAAATTGATAACATAACAAAACACAAAAGATAGATCCCCAGAATAAGCAGCCGAATCATTCACTCTTTCCTTCTTGACACTCACTTTTGGCATTTTTGTGGTAGAAATTCGTGTTGCACTATCTTCAAACAGTGTATTTTAACCCCTGTATCAGCTTATTTGTGATCCCATCATTGGTGATAGCTAGCCTACCAAGGAAAACATAACATACAAAAATAAAAGACGGGTCAGTTTTTATGAATAACATTCGCCCAGACATGATGTGGAAAGCAAAATAATAAGAAAAGGGTTAAGTGAAATAGAGGATTAAGCCGAAGGTTAAGTGAGATAGGTTAAGTGAGACGCATCATTATATAGATAAAGAAACTAAATGTGACTAATTTAAATTAAATGTCTCACCTATTTCCCAAGACTATTGTCATTAATATTATTATTATTTTATAATTTTGTTATATTATATTATCATTTATTTTTATTTATTCATTTGTTAAATTAGTAGTACAACCTTTAAATACCTTAGGAATCTGAAACGTGTATTTATCTATACTAATCTATACTAATAGAAAAAGAGAGTTCACTAAAAAAATTACTTTTTGGTGTCCACTTTTCACTTTCCAATAATACCCTTTTATTGTATAGAAACTCACTTTTAAAAGCAACTGCCTACCACTGTTGCAGTTATATTTTGTATTCCAACTTCCTGCAAATTACTAGATAGAAGAAAAAAACTGTAAAAAGAATAGGGACTTAACCGCATAAAACAATTGAAAATGGAGACACGTTTGTGAAGGGCGGGTTATATAGCCGTGGAGGGAACATGAAAGAGAGAAAGAACGAGGAAAGGAGAGGGAGAGGAAACCACCAAAAGTGGCACCTTCGCCACTAAGATGTGCCTCCTTCACAAAAGTTTTTCCTTCTCTCTAACTTACTTTTGCTTCTGACAGTTTGCACTTGCATGTATGGGTTTGAGTAGTGGAGATAGGGAATGAGGCTCTTCCCCTTAGAAAGAAAATTAGGTTTGTTTACCTTTCTCTCCTAAAGCGACGGACACCATGTCCTCTTAAATTGATGTATAATTTTCGCATACTTTCTACAAAATTTGAGAAAACATATCTGGCTTAACATAAATTAACATGTTGATTCCTTCACAGGTTCAGAGTATGCAAGTACACCACTATTAGCGAAAAAATGCTTCACAGATTTTTTTTCACACAAAGATTGGCATTCTCAATGACTCTAAATTAAGGTACAGTTACGTTTTCATTAACAACTCCATATGAACACTAAGTTTGGTCACTTACGCCTCCCATTTTTTTGTATTGGGTTACAACTTACAACCACAAAAAAGAAATAACAGACAATAAAAGGGATAGGGAGAGAGAAGAGGAAGATAAAGCAAAGAAGTAGCTAACCAAAGAAAAACAATAAGGTATTGTTTTTTGATGTCTTCCTCATCTCCATTTTTCTTTCCATTGATTACAGTGCAGTAAAGATAACAGAGGTATATTTTAGTAAGCTATCACGTTTTCATTGCCCGGTTGCATGGACACAGTACAAGAAGTAGGAGTAAGAAGACAAAAATACAGAGGGGGAAAAAGTGTGCAAAGGAAAACGTCGACTTCCCCCATGGGAGAGATATGCTTCCTGATTCCATTTTTTTTTTACTTTTTGGAATTTCTATATTCTTTGGATTGGTTTAGTGGAATATATTAAACATGTACTTGCATGCTCATAGCAAAGAAAATATTTTACTACTGATCCACAGAATTTCTATTTTTGGTTTCACTTTCAGCATTTAATTTTCAATGTGTTATATACATCTTTGTTTAAATTTTGGATTTTCACCTACAAAATGCTATTTACATTTTAGTATTAGCGGAATACGGGCACTTACTTCCCTTTAGTTGTGAATATATGACCATTAGTAATACGTTTTTTTATGTAGTTGTACCTTTATTTATGTAGGCCAAGATCGGTTTGGCGAGGTCGAAAGGTTGTGAATAACGACGTGCTGCAATGTGCTCATTGAGCCTTTGGGACGAAGGCCATTTAGACTGAGATAACCCAGTCCAGAACTCACAATAAACCACTATTACATGAGTATCTACTGTAGCGCAATAATCAAAAGCGGAAGATGGGCGCGGGAAGACGGGCGCCTTATCTGAACCAGCCCGTCTTCCCGCGCCCGTCTTCCGCTTTTGATTATTGCGCTACAGTAGATACTTATGTAGTACTGGTTTATTGTGAGTTCCGGACTGGGTTAACTCAGTCCAAATAGGCTTCGCCCCAAAGGCACAATAAGCACATTGCTGCAAGCTGCTATGCACACCCTCTTGATCTATAGGCCGAGATCGGCTCGGCGAGGTCGAAAGGTCAGATCACACCTCATGTCTTCACGCGAGCTTCCAAGCGCCTTTCGACCTCGCCCGTCTTCCGCTAGCTGCCATAAAAAATGTGCTGAAAAGCCCTCCTTTAAATAGAGTTTGCACTTACGAGCATGGACAGACAATTATTGCAATATCCCACTGAATGTCCATTTTGCTAATTACAATTCCAAAACAGCTAGGAAAAAGAACAGGCAATTTAAATTAGGCTGTTGAAAATAGATGTGTATTGTACCTTTACTATGAAGGTGCTAGGAATATGGACATGCACACAATAAAAAGGAACGACTCACAAATTTGCACACCCACATTTAAGGGGGCTAGGAATATGGAGAGATGCAGTATTGAGTATGCATAGAAAAACAGATGATTCCAAAGCAGTAATAAGCATGCAACGCAGTTAAATACTCAGGGTTAATTACTATCATTATGGTTAGTTTTTATAAAAAGGATTCCAATGACCCTTGGAATACGATATTAATCTGGTTTCTAATAAAAAGCGCACAGCTAGAATATTATATGCTTCTACTTTTTTCTCTTATGCAAGGAAAGAAGAGATGCTTAGTAGTAGTACTGTACTAAGGTTTTAATAAGAGTAATAAAGCTCATTGGTGTTAGTGGTTACTGAGAAAGTACCCTTTACGGAGTTAAAAGTGACTCCATATAGCCTGACTTTTATGAAGCCTTCACGATCACACTGGACAATGTTCATGAGAAGCATGCTGCGATATCCACACTCTATACCACGAATTCTAAAGGAATTTCTGAAGCCTCCCTTCATAACTGCGAAATAGCATCAATGGAATATCCACATTCTATAAAGTGTGCCTTGGATTGATAAAATAAACTTTAACACGTTATTTCATTGTTTTCAATTGACACATGAAAAATCTTGTTTTTGTCCAAGGAATTAAGAAAACCAATTCTATTATCATTCCAAAAGCAATGGATTTCAACATGAAGAAAAACCAAAGTGTAAGAGCCATTCTCAACTTATCTATCATAAGAAGTACCATTCATCAAACTTGTATTTGCTCTCTAGAAACTCTCTATTTCCCAAACTTCTTCCAGTCACGGAAATAGCATTTCCATGCCAAATTTGATTACGGATAATAAGAAATTTACCCTATCAATCATCAATCAATTGTTATAAAAACTCACTCGTGCTGTAAAATGTTGTGAAACTTCATGATCATAGGTATCATTATATCTCAGTGGCGAGTGTAGTGTGGAATTCTCTCATCTAATAGACTAATACACACCTGACACATTCCAAGCTTCAACAGAAGGCGAGAAAAATGAGTCAGTCTTAAAAGTCGACACGTCCTGAATGATCCTTGAAGAGTTTTAGGCTGTAGCCCTTCCTGCCAATCTCAACATTATTGGTTCTCTTTGCATAATGTAAAATAAAACCTTGTATTTAGTTTTAATACCTCCAAATTTTGAAATTTTAGTTTGTGTTGCTTATTTTTTTAAAAAGCAAACATTTATTACAAATCCATGAATCTCCAACCTATCATTAAGTATGGTCACAAAAACTTATCATTAAGCAACACACCAACATTTAACAGATGTATGCAAAATCAATTGAATAGTCAAAACATAAACCAAAATCAAGTTGAACCAACCTTTGGAACAATCTCCATATTCAGGCTTCTTCGATGATTGGGTTACATCCTTCTTTAGTGAACTTAAAGGAAATATGAGGCTTGCATTGTTCTTCAATTTCCTAAAGAAAGCATACTCAACAGTTTTTGCATTCCCCTCGTATATGTCGTTGAACTCCTCATCAGTGGCGGAGGATAATGGGAGCGGAGGGGAGCCGTGGTACCCCAAAAAAAGTTTTTCTTTTTTTTACTATACTCCTCCTACCCTTAAAGACATCGTTTTGTGTTTTTTTACTATACTCCTACTTCTAACGACATCACAATTATCTTTTGGCTTCCGCAATTATCTCATCGGAGGATAATTTCGGAAGTCATTTTGGCTTCCGCATTTATCTTTTGGCTTCCGCACTTATCTCTAAAATGAGGTAAATCCGGAAATTCAAAAAAATGTGTTCCGAATTTACGTAATTTTTAGGTAATTCCGGATTATTTTTTTTGATTTCAAGGGTAATTTCGTCCATTTGGTCAATTTGGGGGGTATGAAGTATAATGAGGAGGGGGTACAAAAAAAAAACCTAACAAAATTGATGCATATTTCAAGAGGAAAACTTCCAACAAATATGGAAATTGTATAGCTTCAACATTTTGGACAAATTCCGCTACTGTTACAATATTTTAGTTAGTAGTCACGGCACCCACCAATATATTTGACAACCTCCTCCATTGCTTCTCATGATCATTTCAGTTACAGCTAGTAGCTTGAAGATAAAGAAGTCAATACAGATCCATGTACTCAATACCACATGTAAGGATGCATAAAAAAACTGATAAAGAACTCAAAAAGTACTCACCTGGAGAAAGTATATACAAAATATATGGTATATTTTCCATCTCAAGGGTTTCATGCTACTCTCCTTTGTCTACACGAACACGAATAAACCAAAGGCAATCAAAGAATAAAATAGCAAAGACAATCAAAATATGCATCATTAATCAAAATCACAAAAGTGATAATATACATGTAAATAATCACAAAAGATGCAGCATTTATAACATATCATTTTCCAAAGCACTATTTCATATCATGGCCTTGGTAGATGATGATATGGCTTCTTGGAACTACCTACTATAATTACTCCAATGTAGTAGCCTCCGCATGGGAAGATGAAATGGGAAGAGTGGTTGCCATAATTATCTCTTTGGAACAATAAATATTATTGTCAACCAAAAACCAATTTTCAATGTGCCATAGTTTGTTCTGTTTTGTTGGGGCTTAGCCTCCGTTGCTTACAAAAAAAAACTGTTTTAATTACCTCGGAAAGCAAGCAACCTAACTTCTTGAAAATAGGCTATAATGAAAACCCTTAGCTTTGTAATTACAAAAGTACCCTCAAATTTGGCGGATTTTTTCCCGCCTAATCACCAACCCGTGTATTCTACTTCTATCTTTAAAAGATTATAAAAAATTATTATAATAATTTTAGGTAACAAATCAATACATGGTCAATATGTTGCCGAGTAATTGAAAATATAATTGTTTAACCCCAATCTTAGACGGAATAAAAAGTCTTAATTAAATTACGTATCTATCTTTATCTAATTTAAATTATTCATTTAAGCAATTCAAATAGTATTTTTAATGGAGCTTAAATTTTTCCTCCACATTATTTTATTCTTACTATAATGCCTAATAAATTTTTTCATGAAAATTCAAGAAAAATAGAGTTAAAATTATTCTGAAGACATTAGAAATTCGCATTTTTAATAATGGAAATTATGGAGATGATGACATCTTGTTAATGTGGGTTCTTCATTTTTAGGCCATAACGTCCCATCCAAAAATTTTCTCTATTCATACTAGCAAGTAGCAACTATCGGCGTTCGTCATCTCACTAGAATTTTTCATTTTAAAGTAAGTGGGCTCTGCCAATTTCAATGAAGACAAACTCTATGAGTTCATGAATAGTGCTACTAGTAGCTGGCGACGTTAAAAAGAAGGGCTTTTTATTTTGTGATTGGGATAGGGAAGATTTCTTTTATGGTTTTTGTTGTGTAAAGAGAGAAGAAAGTGGCACTAGGACAACAAACAAGTTTTGTAAGAGTCATGCTCCTTTTAAGGTATTCACATTTTTTTGGCAGCTCATATTGGATCGAGTTTTCACTCGGACAAACTTAGAGAACTCGGACAAACTTGTTTAGTAGATAGGTGATTACGAATGTTGCAACTGGTCTTTAACTTTTGTCGGAACGCTGTTGAGTCTTCTCTTCATCTCTTATGTAGCTATAGATTTGCTTCTGCGATCTGGTACACCATTGTCAACTGGTTGGGTTTTGACTTTGTGATACAACAGGATATTTCATCTTTGTTTCTTCGGTTCATTCATGTGGGTGGTCCAGGGAGATGCAGACATGGTTTGATGTTCATCTAGCATACTAGGTTATTTGGGATTTGATTAATAGATGCATTTTCTCTAGAGATTAATCTGACTTTGGGTTTTGTTTTGACCGAATGGTATCCCTTTCCTGGCGATGGTTCCAGGTAGAGTATGTATATTTCATGTTTATTCTATGAGTGGTTTGTAGATCTTATTGATTGTATTTCCAATAAGTACTTGAGTTGGATTTTTCACATGTATAGGAGTTGAGTACCACATGCCTGGGTCGAGTCTGGAGCGCTGGATCAGTCTGCGTCAATCTCTACCATTGATCTCGATCCTGCCTATATTAGCCTGTATTGGGCCAGATCCAGTGCTAGAGTGGGCCAGATCCAGTGTTGGAGTGGGCCCGTTTTGTCTGGATTGGGCTGTGTGGCCTAGTCCGGAACAATTACTATATCCAAACAAGGAATTATAAAAATAAAGAATTATAATTATCTCATCCAAATAAATAATTTTGAAAATGATTTTCTATATGTATATATGGGTGAGTACCCCATGTGCTCAGCTATTTATATATCTCTTTATGTTTGCCTTTCAAAAAAAATTGATCCAAATGAAGTGTATATAGAATTTCAAATCCCTTAACAGTTTCAAATGTCCCATACACATCTTAGTAGAATTGTAATCCACATTAACAATGACGACACCAATTTTCCATGACTTGTGGATTCAGAATTAACTGTAACTTCTCTCTAAACATATTTGAATGTCTTAGCTTAATTGGTTTGCTATCCGCATTAAAAGCACCAAATTCTCCACTATTTTGATTTGAATATTTCATGGCTTAATTTGATTCTATTTTTTTACTCAACAAATTAAATTAAACCATGTCTCTGTTGAGTCTATATTGAAAACAAAATGAGTGGTATGCCATTCTTTGAATGTCCCCGTATTTTTCTCTAAACGACCTGCAAAACTCGCGACGTTCACAAGAAATTTTTGAACAAACTTAGCCTATTTTTAGGTATTGAACACAATTTTTCTTATAAATTGGAAGTATTTTTGCTTTTGGTTTATCAACTCCATCAGGTGGACTTAACATCATCACTATAGTTCTGGTGGTGATGAAGGAACAAGCTGTATCCTCTTAGCTTTCTTAGGACTTGACCGTCCTCATCGGTTTTGTCGGTTTGGAGAACCGACCAAACTGATGAGGACGATCAAGTCTTAGAGAAGTTAAGTATTCATGCTGTATGACAATGCAATGTGAATCTATGCTAAGGAAACACTATCATTTATTAATGTTGCTATTCTACGTTTTGTTTCTTTGTTTCTTTTTCTCTGTTGGTTAAGCTCGTACCTGCTCATCGTCTAGCTTCATATGTTCCTATTCATCGCCCGACGTCTCCACTCGTCGCTTTTCTACAAATATGTTAGCAATGAAACCCCCAATCTTTGATTTTCTTGTGTGCATATGATGTGAAATTGATACTGAAATACCAAATATATCAATTCTTTTGATATTCTTTTATGCATATGTATTTAATTTGTATGTCGCGACTTCTAAACCTTTTCGGATGTTTTAAAGCACATTGAAAAACTGTCAAAAAATTAGAGATGTATATGAAATCCTCTAGCAATAACGACCACAACGTACTATTTCCCAACTTTATTCCTGAGACTCGTTACTATGTTAACCATGATCTTCCGAATTCACACATTGAATGTGAGGTAAATAGATCCTACAAAGGCACTAAGGATGATTATATTGCATATCATAATACACTGCGAGATTAAACTTCTAAAGAAAATGATGCTTCTGCTGTTGTGACGCTTTTAAGAGAAATTAACCTCACTTATTTGCTTTTGCTAATTGCTATTTGAAGAACCAAAGATAAATTTAGCTTTAAAAATACTTATTAGTTCTTCCTGTTTATTATCTTTTTCATTAAGTAATATTTACTATCTCATGTTATAGTTAGTGTGTCTTTACTCACATTGATATTCTCTAGTAAATTACCTCTTGATGCTTGCTTGTTTGTTTCTAATTACTACTTTTGAATGAGCTATTATAAAATGAACAATGAATTGATGATCGAATTTGTTTGATATATCAGGTTCTGACATGAAAAGTAACCGATGCAATTATTTTTTGACAAGCTAGCTGTTTATAGCGGTTTTCTTTACAGAATTTTGCTTTGAAGTTGTGTTTCTTCAATATAGTCTCTGCAAAGTAAATTTATTAATAGTAAAGGAATGGTTTTGTAGATGATAGAATTGGATGATAATGAATCTTTGGATTATAGCTGAATGGGTCATAATAAGAAATTTTCTGTTACTAGAAAACCAATTAATTTTCAAAAACTCTTTATAGGATATATAGTACAATTGAAAGAAACTCAGTTTGAAAATGTAAATTCAACTTTAATTTAACTAATTCCAAAAAGAGGTTATACATTTATGAAACTATTCCAACAAAGAATAGCAATATCATATGCTTGACTTATCAAAAAAAAAAAGGGACAATATCATATGCTCTTAAACTACTTCATCTTTACGTGTGCTATGCTATTAGAGGTGATAGCTAGTTTCATCTGATCCAACCCAAACCCATCTTTACGTGTGCTTGTAGATTATGTTGGAAATTCCATTATATGTTGTTACTATGATAAATGTTTCTGTATTAAATTTATTGCATTTGTTACTTCATGTTAGTTTATTATTATTTTTTAGGCTTTTAGTATTAATAATAATAACTACAGAATATTGTATTCTACTCAATCAGTAAAATGGAACTGTGATCATGACAATTACAAATTGCAGAAACTAGATTCACAATATTGTTATAACTGAAGCTAGCTCCAATTCTGCCTTCATATGATTTGTTAGAGAAGGGCTATCTATATATCCCGACAAATATTTGTCCCGATTCTCTCGAAGTCCTACGTGTCTGCATATTTTAAATAAAAATAGAGTAATCAAAGTAATCTCTGGCATTTCACAATTTGTTATTGATTGAGCTAGATCATGTGAAATAGGCGTCCACACTTTCATTATGTTTCTTCTGCAAGCAAATTGATCTGAGCTTGTGCAGAGTGCAAACACGTTTCTTTTACTTCTTCTCTATGTAACTCATATCCTTTCACTTCTTAATTTTCATCGACGAATCAGATTATATCTCATTATTTATCATGATATAAAAGTATGTTATGTTCATGTAGAAGAATAAAGAAAGGACAAAACCTAATCATAGAGATGAAGGGGAGATGAAGAAATTGAGATTCTCTAATCCATTTGGCTCGATATTGTATCATGTTGGAACCCAAGAATTGCCTTCATCTTTGTGCTTCACATATCTTAATTCTTCCTATTAAGAATGGGAAAGTTGTTGGGAAATAATGTTGAAAAATAGAGGAAGAAAAATATTAAAATTTGTCCAAAGAAATTATACAAGACTTTTAACTTCTCTCTATAGAGTTGGGCAGGCAGTTTCAATCATGCAGATGATGACATCAAAATATGGGTTTTTCATTTTTAGGCCATAATGATGTCGTCAAGTCACTCTCACAAAAAAAGTCAATCTCATTCTTTTTATGTGATTTCCGAAGATTGGAAAATGAAGAAGAAAACTGAAACCCCACTCAATAAACGACGTGGTTCACAAAATCTCCCTACCATGCGGTAACTATTTATTATTTTATTTTAGGAAAATTCTATCATACTCGAGTTTGATGAGTACGATACTGTGAACACCTAATTTTGACCTATATTTTTCGTTTTTTTATAAAAAAACCTTAAAAATATGTCATTTTGTGCTTTTTAGATTTTTACCGTTTACACGTGCTATTATGTGTTTGTTGGCAATTTTGCGTTATTTTTTGCTATTATTAGTTGAACTTTTTTTTGTATTATTACTATTAGTAGAACTTATTTTAAGAAAAAAACTTAATCAAAAAATCTGTTTTATTATTAAATATATATTATTATTTTTTACACATAAAAATACAAAAAAATAGAAAACAAAAATTACAAAAAATGGCATCTTCTAATTTAGGCTAAGAGGTTAATGCTCTTTTATTATATTTTCTTTTTCTTTCACCATAGAAGCTACAGCTGCAAGAATCCTCTATTTTGAGCAAGACTTCACAAGTTTTTAATCATGTTGCTGCACCTTTCACAAAAGTAAAGACCTGCTCCATGCTTCAACCTTTAAACATAAGAATAGAAATTGGGCAGAAATCAGAGAAAAATCAGAATATACAAAGGATGCTGAATCATGTTTTAAGACCTTGAAAGAGACACATCAAGAGCTCATAGCTGGCTACAACAACAAAGACAAATCCGAATCCTCTATAAAAGAGAGGAAATCGAAATCAAAGGGGGGGGGAGAAGAGGAAGACCAAAAATAGAGAGAAAACTAGAAAAAATGGAGAAACAGTAAAACAAAAAAAAGGAAGAAACAGAGGAGGTAAGGAAGGAGGAGCACCATCAACCATCCCCCCTCTCTCCACGAAATCCTCTCTCTCCACCGCGAGCCTCCTCTTTCATCTCCCTCGGTTGCATCCTCTCTCTCTCTCTCTCTCTCTCTCTCTCTCTCTCTCTCTCTCTCTCTCTCTCTCTCGTTTTCTCTTCTTTTCGTCGTTTTTTCTTTCTCTTCAAACGTTTTGTTCCCTTTTTGGAACTAACTGTTGCGGCTGAATAGGGGGAGTGAAAACAAACCCTAATTTTTAGGCCTAAATAGCTCTGGTTTTGTTATAATAATCATTGTTATTTATTTATTTTCTTAAAAAAAAAAACACAAATCAGATTTCTAAAAAGTAAGAAAATAAAAAGGACTATTTATCCATTACACCCCCGTTTTACTGTAGTCGCAACCCCCTCACTTTTTTTGTTAACAGAGTGGGAATAGAAGGAAAAAAAACTGTTTGTAATTTACACCTCTCTGTTTCTTTTATGAGTTCTAGTTTTTGGTCAATATTATATTATGTTCTGATTGGTTTTTTTTTTGCTGGGATCTGCTGGGTTTGGTTTCAGTTTGTTTTCTTTTTGATTCAAAGTTATGGGCTCTGCTGTTCGCACCCTCTGTTTTTTTCGCTGAAACAACCCCCCCACTTTTCAATAAAGGTTTATTTTATTTATTACTTCAACATGCCTGTCAAAAATGAAATAAAATTTTTCTCTACACTTATTCTCCTCTTTTTTCAAATAAACCTTCCTAAAAAATACAAGAAATATGGGAGCGGCTGAGATGTGACATCTTGCCGGTCCCGGTATAAGAAGCCTGAGTTGTACAGCTTGGTGATCTTAAACCACCGTTCAAAATTTAGAAAATCACCCAACAAACAAACTTTTTTTCAGGAAGAACTACGTGACTGTTGAGTTCCTCATTGCACCGGAGGATACGTAGGAGCGGGGCTTCCCCGTCAAGTCAAAAAACTAAATTTTCTAGTTTTGTCCCTTATTTATTTCTTTATAAGCCAAATATTATTTATTTTTGGGGTAAACAAATTTTCTAAACTTATCGATAAGTTGCACAATCAAATTTAGGTAACTGTCTTAGGACAGATGTATTAGGGGTGCTGTGGAATTTAGTTTTCGCCCTTCCCTATGCATAACCGACTCCCGAATCCAATCTAGTTTACGCAGACCAAATAACTTTTAAAGTAGGTTTTTCTCAATTTTCCCTATTAAATAAATTGGGTGGCGACTCCTAAAATTACACGTTTTTGAGCCATTTGCGTCGAGATCCCGGTCACGACAGATGGCGACTCCGCTGGGGATAGGTGAGAGTCAAGCCTGTCATATTTGGTTGTGCAAAAGACTACAAGGTATGTGCACTTGTTTACCCCTCTTTGTTTTTATTTATTTCTTTATCCTTTTTTGTGTTTATATTTATTTTATATTTTGCTTGATATAAACCATAGGTTAGAAGACAATTGATATTATTTGGGTTTGCTTTTGGTTATTTGTAGTATATTGGTTATTTGTAGTATATGGGGGTTTTGTTTATTTTATTTTTAAGTTTTTATGTTTATATGCTCCCTTCACACACTACACTTACACCTTGAGCACACACTGAGAGTTGGACTCATACCAGTGCCCAAACAAAACATAAGTTAGAACGAGATTGTGTAGTGGAAGTCATTTTGGATGTACATCCTGGTGTCTTTCATGAATTTCTCATCTAGAGTACGATTCTTCTTTGCGGGTATCCACATTTTGGATGTACATCCAGGTGTGGTCAACCTTCTAATTGAGTACTTGACTCTAGAGACCTTAAAATATCCAGGTTATAACAGTCAACCCTTGTGAGTGTTCACTGTAGAAGAAGCATTAGATCTATAGGGCCCAAAGCTCAATGGTGTGGGCAATCCATCATAGGCCACAAAGGGAGCTACTTTGTCTCTTATTTTTAATTTTCGTTTACATTCTTTTTCCTTGTTTCAAAAAATAGGAATCTCCAAATTTGTAAAGAATTGTATTTCATGCATAAAGGATCATGTCGCATTCTAGAAAAATTTGTTTGCATATAGAGTGCATTTTAGGTCAAAAAAAACATAGTCTTGTCTCATGGAGCATTAGATTGTGTGTCATTGAAAATACAATTCCTACACATTTTATGTTTTTCACGAAAGAAATTCTACAAACAATATTTTTGCTTGTAGTGTGCATTCCCATAGGCAAATAAAAAATTGCACTGTCATTCATCATTCATCATCCATCATGGTCTATTCTCTTTCCAAGTTACATGGGTTTTGTAGAAAAAATGCATAGAATGTTGCTTTTTAGGATAAATACTTGAATGCATTGCAAAAATACATGCACTTTCATAGCATAACATCATAAGGATTCCCCAAATTGCATTTTTTTTTGCATATATGTAAAAATTGTTGTTGCACGTCGTACATAATTTCATGAGTAAATAAAACAAATCACATTGTCATTCCTCAATCTTCATGTCATATTTTCTTCAAATAAATACAAAATCTAGGAGAATTGCATTAAATTTCATGCATAAAAGGTCATGTTGCATTCTATAAAAAAAAAAAATCTTTGCATATATTGACATGATGACAATAAGGATAAACATGCACTTTCATAGCATAATATCATAAGAATTCTCCATATTCCATATTTTTTCTTTGTCTATACATAACAATTGTTGGACATTCTTACATGAGCAAATAGAATTACATTGCATTTCTTGCATAAAAACAATAAAAAAAATTATTATCACAAAACAACTGCATATTGCATCTTAGGACGAATGTTTGCATACATAAAATACCTCCATAGCATCAATTTTTTCTTTTGACCCATTTCCATTTGTCGTAATTTTTCTTGAAAAAAAAAGAACTTTAAAAGTCATTGAGTGTCCATCCACGTTCTTTTTCCTTTCACAAGAATAAAAGAAAGTTGAATTTTGCGTGCTTGCATGAAGGGGAATACCAATCAAGTTTAGACTCATGGAATCGAATTACTCTTTTATATTAATCCTAATGCTGAGAAGAAGGATATCACATGGCATTCAAAAGGGAAGGGAGACATAAGGTTGGAAATTAGTTCTTGAACTAAAAGCTCAAAGCACAAAAATATGGTTGTCATTAGCGCTTTATAATCATGTTGTGTAAAGTCGAGTTAACTTTCTTGAAGCTTTATACTAATGAATTTGCATGATTCGAAAACCCTTTTCACTTCATTCCTCGTGATCCCTTAAGATTTGGTCCCCAATCCAGTGATTGCCTCATGTAATAATTCTCAAAGCCTTTTTGTGTGTATCATTCAATGATGAGCTAGTGAATGGATGTCGATTTTTTTTAAAGGTCCGACTCCCAAAAAAAAAATAATACAAAAAAAAAACAAAAGAAAAAGAGAGCAATAGTTTTTTTTAAGAGAATAATGATAGCCGTGCGCTAATGTTGTTTCAAAATTAACGTTTTGAAAATCAAGAATCATGATTTGAAATGAAGAGTGACCTTTTTACCTCTACCCTAAACAGAAATAGAAGACTATTTCCCTTTCATTTGACCCTGGACAAGGATCGACTTTACTGCGGACTTTAGTGCATTTAAGAACATCATATGAATTCCCAAGGTAGAAAATAAATAAGATAAATATTAGGGGCAACGGAGGAAAGGAAGGAGAATAGTCAAAAAAAAAAGGAAAAGAAAAAAAAAAGTTCAAGATAAAGTAATGATGGAGAATGGCGAAAAAAAGAGAGAATGAGCCTTGAATGAAGTGAAGACAAAGGAGGAAATGAAGAAAGAAAAATAGAGAGTGTCAAGAAATGAAGAAAAAAAATCAAAATCATGTACGAGGGATAATGGCTGGATTTGACAAAAAAAGTGATGTTCTGGAGAACAACAGAAAATCGAATGCACTAAAGATCTTTGATTCTTTAAACTCATAAAGCATTTTCTCAGCCTCCAAATCCTTTTCTCCTTAACCCATAACCCATGAAAAATTTCTTGAGCCTTCTAATCCTTTTTTTTCTTAACCCATGAAAACATTTCTTTAGCCTTATAACCATTTTTTCTTTAACCCATAACCCATAGCCACATTGCAAGCCTCTAAAAGTCCACTCTAATCGATGAATGACTGCTTTCATTTTCATAATGTTAATTTTGAGACAAATCATTTATTTTCTTTTTAACAAAACTTTGCTCTAAAAAAAAGAATGAGGCCCGCTAGACTGAAAACCTGCAAGGGAGGTCTAGGCAAAAATTAGGGTTAAAAAAAAATATAGAATAAAGCCTGCTAGGCTGAAAACCCGAAAGGGCGGTCTAGGCAAAAGTTAGGGCACAAAAGGGGAAAGAGACTTACCTTTGAAGAATTTATGTGGTCCACATGTCCAACTTTTGTGTTTGACTTCCTCACTCACTATTGTAATCTCTTCCTTCGATGTCTACGTGATGACACATAGGGGCAATTTTTGTAGTTTGAGGTAACCTGGGAGTCTCGAGAAATCTCACTCTAAGCCAACAAAATTTTTGCACAGCCCTTCATGAATTAAACTTTTCTTGCTATACTAACTTAGTCTTCTCTTAGGGCAATGCCTTTCACCAATACTGGGGCAAACTTTTGGCAAGACGTTCATGAGTCAAACTTTGTGTGGATACTCGTGGCCAGTCAGGTTCCCCGGTGTAGATTAGTCATCGACAAAGCTTTTGGAAACCGAGCACCAATGACATGGAAACCAAAAAAAAATTTTGTTTTACTCAAATTATAGGTAATATGTATATCTTTAAAAAATATGTAATATGTAACTATATATATATATATAATCAATATACTGTATTTTTTATATTTTTTGGAATAAAAATTTTATTCATATTTTTAAAAAAAGTAACTTTAGTATTTTAAAATTAGAATCAAATAAATTTAATATTATCTTTTTACAAACAACTTCAATTGAGTGTCTATGTGAAATCCAAATTACATTTTTAGTCATTTAACTTTGTTTATAAATAATTTTGATTTAAATTTATCTGTTCTGTTTTAATTTTATTTTGTTTTTGCGTCTCTCTTCATGCGTTTTTGAGTTTTCGTATCTCTTTCATTAGCAGCCACCCAAACTTTTTAGTTAAGATCCGCCATTGCCTTTAATTTCAATATAAAAACAAACCTTCACACAATTCTTGTTTTTTTAGAAAAGCCTTGTACCAATTTTTGGTATTCTCATTGGCCATAGTATTCTTTTTTTTTTTAATAAAAATATACTCTATTTCTTATAAAGAGAAACTTAATGCATTAGTTTTTCATGTTTTATTGTGGTAAATTAAGTTTTACAAGTACAAAATTTATAGTTCCTAGAAATTTGGAAATTTTTTAATCGAGCCCGAGTCAATAGTCATGCAGTAAACAGGGCGCCCAAGGCCCAAGCGATTAAAGTAAGAGCTTTGAGCCTCAATTTTTTTAATAATAAAGGGGCCTCAAAATTTATTACTTAGTAATATAATTAAGGAATAACATTTGATCTCAATAAACAATATGTGGCTCACTTGGTCAGCGAAGTCATATCTCAATGGTTGATTCTCTCGTTCTATCCTTCGATGCAGTATTTTTGTTCTATCCTAGCTCGTAGTGATAATTAAGTAAATGTATTTCCTAAGTTTTTTTTTCGAAGAGATATGTTCGCCATTTTTTGACAGCAGTAGTAATGGCACAAAGCTCCTTGAGAGAAATCATTGCTTGTTTGAGTTACGGGAAAACAACTGTGCCTCCTCAGTCTAGTGGAAGGCATCTTTTTTCAAAAGTTCTGTTAGTGCTTAAGCAATAAATGCATAGTTGAGCAATAGAGGCACATTCGTATCTATTCTCCAGAATTATCAGAGGAGTAGTCCATGTCTACATCACTGCTCCCTAGTGAAGGTGCCCACGTTTCGTCATCACTGGAGTCAATAAAGGCTGTCATCTATAGAGATACAAATTTTGGGGTGTTCGTGAAATTTTTTGACCTAAATCAAAAATCAACCACTGGTGTCACTGGTAATGGCACCCATCTAGAGAGATAAAAATTTGGGGGTTTTAGTGAAAGTTTATGACAACATAACAAGATGACAGATAGTGAAAGTTTATGACCTAAATCGAAAATAAATTATAAACAAATGGAAAATCAACTAAAGGATTTAAACAATATGACACTATTTCATATAATACAAGAAGACATCATAACAATATGACAGAAAGGATTTAAAAACAACATTACCTCGAACTGGGTAAAGAATCTGTGAGCGAGATGAAGAAAGAACAACAAAAAAGATGAAGAACGACGAAACGAAGCACGAATAAGGTTTCTGGGTCGGAGATGAAGAACGATGAGAGAATAAGAACAAGAGAAGAAATTTCAATAGTTTAATTTTTCTTTTTCTATTTTCATTTTAATACTTAAAATGAGTAGAAGAATTAAACTAACAAATTTATTATTGTTAGGGTGGCAAATCAAAATGAAAGTTAAACCGCCCCACTAAGCAATAACGTGGATAAGTGAGACACTGACATGGATTTGGAAACACGCGCTTTTGGTCGAATTGACAACCAGTACCAGTTTTTTTTGACAGTACCATAGAATTTTCCGTTTTGTAGGTGATGAGGTGTCTTTTTAAGTGATTTACACATCAAACTTGCTGGTGAGAGAAAGTTGGAGATTTACAATTAATTCTATTAATTGTAATTATCTTTTTTTGACATCTTTATTGTAATTATCTAATTGGTTTAAACATTAACTATCAAGTACAAATAAGAATTTATCCTCTTCTTTAGTTATATATTTCTCAAATTTAGCTAATTGTTACATTGCAACAATTTGAGCTAATGATTTAAAACTAATTGAACCTCCCTCTCTATTCTTAGCTTCCCTCTAACACGAGATAGTCCCTTGGCCATTGCTTGGCACAACAACTTGAACAAATTTCCATGCACCAAGCAATCACTAACCACTTCAAACCTATATAAATCACTTACTACCATTGCTTCTCTCCATTATAAAAACCACCAAACCCTCTTCCTCTTTACCATCTCTCTCTTCTCAATAACTCAATTAGTATCATCTTAAAAATTTCTCTAAGAACAAGTCTATTGAACTATGGCTTATCAAGTCATCAATTCCATATTTTGGGGCTTTGTTTTATCTTCTATTATCATTATCACGCTTTTCACTCCAAATGTTAGTTCTGCCAAGCAGTCAAAAATAGAAGGCATGGAAATGAATGTGATTGATCAATGCTGGAGATTGAATCCTGAATGGAGGAGAAACCGACAACAACTTGCCACATGCTCAATAGGCTATGCGGGGAAAATGACAAACAACATAGGAAAAGATCTCATCCATTATAAGGTTACTGATCCTAGTGACCACCCCTTGCACCCTAAATCTGGAACCTTGAGATATGGAACTTCAAGGATTCAAGGTAAAATTTGGATCACATTTCAAAGGAACATGCACATTAAGCTCGTGAAACCCCTTCTCATTAGTAGTTTCACCACCATTGATGGTCGAGGTGTCGATGTTCACATCTCTGATAATGCATGTTTGCTAATCTATAAGGTATATTATCACCAACTCTATTTAGTTCACCTTTTTACAATCAATATTATAATTTTGTAAATAAACAATGTATTTTTGTAAATAATAAAAATAACTTTTTTGCCATTTCCAAGATTTCAGAAAAATGGTGGATGAATAGTTTTTGTTATTTTTTCATGCATCTACAACTTCCTAACATTGAATTTGATGCTGATGATTTTGTTATTATTAGGCAACCAACATAATCATTCATGGGATTAGGATTCATGACTGTAAACCTCAAGGTCCAGGAAAGGTGATGGGTCCGAATGGAAAGATAATGCCATTGGGTCATGTGGATGGAGATGCAATAAGATTGGTTACAGCTTCAAAGATTTGGATTGATCATAACACCCTTCATGATTGTCAAGATGGTCTTCTTGACGTTACAAGAGGTTCCACTGATATAACAATATCCAACAATTGGTTTAGGGAACAAAACAAGGTTATGCTTCTCGGACACGATGATGGGTTTGTTAGAGACAAGAATATGAAGGTCACAGTTGTGTACAACTATTTTGGACCTAATTGCCACCAGCGCATGCCTAGGTATGTATACCATCCCTTCGTAATAAAATATATGTTAAATAAATTATTTAGATGCTTATTAAAATAAATAGTTTTTGAAATTTATTTTTCTTAACATTAATTTTATTATATAAATTGAAAACGTTGCAGAATTCGTCATGGGTATGCACATGTTGCGAACAATCTTTACATGGGATGGGTGCAATATGCAATAGGTGGAAGCATGGAACCTAGTCTTAAAAGCCAATCAAACCTCTTCATAGCACCGGCATCGGGAACCAAGGAGGTAATTATTTAAGGGCGCGTTTTAGGTGGTTGTGAGTTTTTGGTATTATCATGCTATCAAACACTTATCATGCTATCTATAAAATTGGTGCAATGTCTGGTGTTAATTGATTACTCTTTATATAATAATGTGTGCAGATCACATGGAGAAAAAGCAGTAATGGAATCGAAGACACATGGGAATTTTATTCAGTTGGGGATGCATTTGAAAACGGAGCATCCTTCACAGAAACAGAAGGAGGGCAAGTACAAAAACCGAATTATAGCTCCGAGCAGAAGTTTGAAGTTGTTGATGCCCATTTTGTGAGATCTTTGACAAAATCATCTGGTGTGTTAAAATACAGTAAGACCTCTATATGCTGAGAGAAGCAAACTTGACATCCATAGTTGGAGTATATATGGGATTCAAATAAACCAAATAAATGAAGGAAATTTGTTTCCCCAAATCTACTATTTATATATAGTTTTACAATGTAATGAGTATTGTACATGTAATTCTAGCATACTTTTGGAAGTTTAATCCAGAGTTGTATGTAGGTTAGGGATCAAGCCCATGTATTAAGCTAAAAAAAGGTCAACTATTTCTACGTAGGTTATATCATTGTGCCTCTGGTTCTGTTATAGTGGAAATAAAATATTGTATATAATATGTTAGCCTCACCATCAATTACAACAAATATAAAGTCTAACAGCAGCACAAATCTTCAAGTGATCCATTTATGCCGTCAGTTCTTTTTGTCCGTTTCCTAATGATGCATGCATAATTAAAAAGCCTTCAAAAAAAAAAAGGAAAATGCTGTTTGTCACGATAACATTTCGTGAAATCGCTCCACGAATGAGTTGTTCGCTTTTTTCTTTTTTTTATTAATAAGGCTGTTCATTTTAATCACAATTCAATCCCGTGGGCCATAATTAGTATAGTCTTTCTAAAGCCATAACTAAACATTATCTCCGTCACCAACAAGACGATGGGCAACAGTGAAGTGGTGACAAACTTCTGCATCCTTGTGCTTTTGGGCAGTGGGCAATAGACTGAAGATGGCGGAGTTGTCGCTCGAACCTTTTGGGCAGTGGGCAGTGGGCAATAGACTGAACCTTTCATAGACTTATTTGAAGGCACCATTTGGGCGTTTCCCCTCTCTCTGTTACAAAAGGTTCTAAATAGCGGTCGCGGTAACGGTCGCGTTAAGGCTTTCGCGTTTTCGGCTGTTGCGATATGTGTTGCGGCTGTCGCGGTGTGAATTTATCACATCAATGCAAAAAATTAATTAAAATTATTTGTACTGTCATATAATGTATAATAACTAAAATTAATTTTTTTTCATTATTAGAAGATGTCTCTAGAACCATTGTTTTCCACATAATATATCATCTCATTGCATTATAATTTTAATAAAAAAAAAATAGAGCTTCAGATCTCAAAGACACGCATGGAGGCAAGTCGGCAACACCGCAACGATGAAAAAAAGTATGTGTTCTCTTTCTCTTCAATCTTCATCTCTTCTCCACAGTGGAAAAATGATAATAACAGCCAAAGATATCAACTCTCTCCCTCACTCAAATCTCACACAAACACAAAAAAGAATTCCCTTTTCCAGAAGCTTGTTTCGAGCCCCGTTTCTTCACTCCTCACCTCCATTAAAAATCTGAAACCAACCGCCAAGTGAGTTTCTTAGCTCTGAAAAGTCTCTTATTGAGAAGATCGCAACTTCAATGCTTCCTATTCTGAACTAATGGATTGAAGAAAATGAAGATAAAGGTACGTTGCGGTGATTTCGCCCAAAAGCGCCGTTTTTTCTGACATGTCGCGGCCGCGACGCCGTTCTGTCGCGGTTGCAAGTGCGATTTTACATCACTCCGCTGTAGCGGTGGAATACGGTCACGGCAGCCGCCGTTACCGTTTTGTCACGCCCGTATTTGCTGTCGCGGAACGATATTTAAAACCTCTTACAACTAGATTCAAAACAAGTTCATTCCTTCCATTTTCACTACTATCATTACTTTCACAAACAGAACTCATTCAATGGAGAAACAATTTACTCCCTATTGTGTAATGCAATTCCACCTTTGAAATGAAGAAAATTGGTTACAATTATTTGAATTGTAATTTAATTTGTTCTTGCACCTGTTGTTGGCCCCCTCTAATTCAAGTTTTTTGGTTATGTTTCTGCTCATGGCGTCACTGATGAAAAACAGAGGAAGAAGCAGCACCGCTTAAGAACAAGTTGACGGTAGGTTGAAAGTAAATCAGTGTAGTAGTTTTTTTTATTTTTATTTCATTTTATATTTTAGAGTTTTTAAGTTTTTCAAATGGATAACACGTTCTGTCAAAAAAAGGATAACACATCAGTTCTTGAAATTCCACGAAGGAAGTCCTTCGCGTTAAATAGCAATGTTGAAAAAAAAGAAGCTAATATTGGTTAAAAAACTCTTCACTTATTTCCATTTCTACGAGAATGTAACGTTAAATCTTTCAAAATTTAAAAACTCAATCTCACATAGTGACATTGAGAAGAGTATTCTTATTACTATTATTATTACTTGATCATTACCCGTGCGATGCACGGGGAAATATTGCATGTCATGTGCATGACTAATATGGATAACCCGGACCGATCCGATTAGTCAAATTGGTCGGTCTGAGACTCATTGCCAAGACCCATTCAAGTTGTTATTCGGATCGTACATGCAACTAACTCATGCAACTTGATTGAGTTGATGCTCAACCCGATAACCCTACTCGTCTATGTCACCCAATTTGTCTCTCGTTGCACGTGTTAGACTATCGCGTAGGAAAACTAAATAGACATTAAGAATACAAATATTTACAAATTTACAAATCTGTTGGAAATAGGTCAGACAAATTTACAAATTTTCTTTAGGTGCAAAGGAAAATCCGAAAGATTGAAGCAAAATTTACAAATTTGTTGCTAGATGAAAACAACAATCAAACTCGACTACAAAAACTCGAAAATAAAAGGTGGAAGACAATGAATTTTAAGGAGAAACACACCACTTCAACTTCCTGAAAAATCCTATTTCCTTCGTCTACCCTCTCATACAAAGCATTAATGATCATTTGAATTAATCAACAAAAAATTATAGTTTGAAACTAATGAAATAATCCATAAAAAAGTTATTATTACGTATTTAAAAAAATTATTATTCAATTTGTCTGGCAACTTAATAAAGAAACTTTAAATATAGTTGCAATACGTGAGTCTAAATTCTGTAATAGGAATTGATGGCCTAAATTTTATAAAGAGTAATGTTATTCAGCCAAAGTCTTTCCAATCAAAAATAGCCAAAAACCAAATTACAATACCAATTAACCAAGTTTTTCAAGTAATAACTGACCTACTTTTTCAAAGTTTTCTAGGTCATTGACTAAAAAACTGTGAAATAGCAATGGAAGGTTATCTCAAATATAGAAAAAAAAATATTAGGAGTAGAAACAAAATACTAATAAAAATGACTCCATGCAGATTGCTTGACCAAAAACAAAGCTAACATAGCATCTTAAAGAGATCATTAACTGCTAGGGAAACGGAATTCCTCTAACACAGAGGCTGAAAATGTACTACAAAACACACAAATAACCTACACAAAATTGATAACATAACAAAACACAAAAGATAGATCCCCAGAATAAGCAGCCGAATCATTCACTCTTTCCTTCTTGACACTCACTTTTGGCATTTTTGTGGTAGAAATTCGTGTTGCACTATCTTCAAACAGTGTATTTTAACCCCTGTATCAGCTTATTTGTGATCCCATCATTGGTGATAGCTAGCCTACCAAGGAAAACATAACATACAAAAATAAAAGACGGGTCAGTTTTTATGAATAACATTCGCCCAGACATGATGTGGAAAGCAAAATAATAAGAAAAGGGTTAAGTGAAATAGAGGATTAAGCCGAAGGTTAAGTGAGATAGGTTAAGTGAGACGCATCATTATATAGATAAAGAAACTAAATGTGACTAATTTAAATTAAATGTCTTACCTATTTCCCAAGACTATTGTCATTAATATTATTATTATTTTATAATTTTGTTATATTATATTATCATTTATTTTTATTTATTCATTTGTTAAATTAGTAGTACAACCTTTAAATACCTTAGGAATCTGAAACGTGTATTTATCTATACTAATCTATACTAATAGAAAAAGAGAGTTCACTAAAAAAACTACTTTTTGGTGTCCACTTTTCACTTTCCAATAATACCCTTTTATTGTATAGAAACTCACTTTTAAAAGCAACTGCCTACCACTGTTGCAGTTATATTTTGTATTCCAACTTCCTGCAAATTACTAGATAGAAGAAAAAAACTGTAAAAAGAATAGGGACTTAACCGCATAAAACAATTGAAAATGGAGACACGTTTGTGAAGGGCGGGTTATATAGCCGTGGAGGGAACATGAAAGAGAGAAAGAACGAGGAAAGGAGAGGGAGAGGAAACCACCAAAAGTGGCACCTTCGCCACTAAGATGTGCCTCCTTCACAAAAGTTTTTCCTTCTCTCTAACTTACTTTTGCTTCTGACAGTTTGCACTTGCATGTATGGGTTTGAGTAGTGGAGATAGGGAATGAGGCTCTTCCCCTTAGAAAGAAAATTAGGTTTGTTTACCTTTCTCTCCTAAAGCGACGGACACCATGTCCTCTTAAATTGATGTATAATTTTCGCATACTTTCTACAAAATTTGAGAAAACATATCTGGCTTAACATAAATTAACATGTTGATTCCTTCACAGGTTCAGAGTATGCAAGTACACCACTATTAGCGAAAAAATGCTTCACAGATTTTTTTTCACACAAAGATTGGCATTCTCAATGACTCTAAATTAAGGTACAGTTACGTTTTCATTAACAACTCCATATGAACACTAAGTTTGGTCACTTACGCCTCCCATTTTTTTGTATTGGGTTACAACTTACAACCACAAAAAAGAAATAACAGACAATAAAAGGGATAGGGAGAGAGAAGAGGAAGATAAAGCAAAGAAGTAGCTAACCAAAGAAAAACAATAAGGTATTGTTTTTTGATGTCTTCCTCATCTCCATTTTTCTTTCCATTGATTACAGTGCAGTAAAGATAACAGAGGTATATTTTAGTAAGCTATCACGTTTTCATTGCCCGGTTGCATGGACACAGTACAAGAAGTAGGAGTAAGAAGACAAAAATACAGAGGGGGAAAAAGTGTGCAAAGGAAAACGTCGACTTCCCCCATGGGAGAGATATGCTTCCTGATTCCATTTTTTTTTTTACTTTTTGGAATTTCTATATTCTTTGGATTGGTTTAGTGGAATATATTAAACATGTACTTGCATGCTCATAGCAAAGAAAATATTTTACTACTGATCCAGAGAATTTCTATTTTTGGTTTCACTTTCAGCATTTAATTTTCAATGTGTTATATACATCCTTGTTTAAATTTTGGATTTTCACCTACAAAATGCTATTTACATTTTAGTATTAGCGGAATACGGGCACTTACTTCCCTTTAGTTGTGAATATATGACCATTAGTAATACGTTTTTTTATGTAGTTGTACCTTTATTTATGTAGGCCAAGATCGGTTTGGCGAGGTCGAAAGGTTGTGAATAACGACGTGCTGCAATGTGCTCATTGAGCCTTTGGGACGAAGGCCATTTAGACTGAGATAACCCAGTCCAGAACTCACAATAAACCACTATTACATGAGTATCTACTGTAGCGCAATAATCAAAAGCGGAAGATGGGCGCGGGAAGACGGGCGCCTTATCTGAACCAGCCCGTCTTCCCGCGCCCGTCTTCCGCTTTTGATTATTGCGCTACAGTAGATACTTATGTAGTACTGGTTTATTGTGAGTTCCGGACTGGGTTAACTCAGTCCAAATAGGCTTCGCCCCAAAGGCACAATAAGCACATTGCTGCAAGCTGCTATGCACACCCTCTTGATCTATAGGCCGAGATCGGCTCGGCGAGGTCGAAAGGTCAGATCACACCTCATGTCTTCACGCGAGCTTCCAAGCGCCTTTCGACCTCGCCCGTCTTCCGCTAGCTGCCATAAAAAATGTGCTGAAAAGCCCTCCTTTAAATAGAGTTTGCACTTACGAGCATGGACAGACAATTATTGCAATATCCCACTGAATGTCCATTTTGCTAATTACAATTCCAAAACAGCTAGGAAAAAGAACAGGCAATTTAAATTAGGCTGTTGAAAATAGATGTGTATTGTACCTTTACTATGAAGGTGCTAGGAATATGGACATGCACACAATAAAAAGGAACGACTCACAAATTTGCACACCCACATTTAAGGGGGCTAGGAATATGGAGAGATGCAGTATTGAGTATGCATAGAAAAACAGATGATTCCAAAGCAGTAATAAGCATGCAACGCAGTTAAATACTCAGGGTTAATTACTATCATTATGGTTAGTTTTTATAAAAAGGATTCCAATGACCCTTGGAATACGATATTAATCTGGTTTCTAATAAAAAGCGCACAGCTAGAATATTATATGCTTCTACTTTTTTCTCTTATGCAAGGAAAGAAGAGATGCTTAGTAGTAGTACTGTACTAAGGTTTTAATAAGAGTAATAAAGCTCATTGGTGTTAGTGGTTACTGAGAAAGTACCCTTTACGGAGTTAAAAGTGACTCCATATAGCCTGACTTTTATGAAGCCTTCACGATCACACTGGACAATGTTCATGAGAAGCATGCTGCGATATCCACACTCTATACCACGAATTCTAAAGGAATTTCTGAAGCCTCCCTTCATAACTGCGAAATAGCATCAATGGAATATCCACATTCTATAAAGTGTGCCTTGGATTGATAAAATAAACTTTAACACGTTATTTCATTGTTTTCAATTGACACATGAAAAATCTTGTTTTTGTCCAAGGAATTAAGAAAACCAATTCTATTATCATTCCAAAAGCAATGGATTTCAACATGAAGAAAAACCAAAGTGTAAGAGCCATTCTCAACTTATCTATCATAAGAAGTACCATTCATCAAACTTGTATTTGCTCTCTAGAAACTCTCTATTTCCCAAACTTCTTCCAGTCACGGAAATAGCATTTCCATGCCAAATTTGATTACGGATAATAAGAAATTTACCCTATCAATCATCAATCAATTGTTATAAAAACTCACTCGTGCTGTAAAATGTTGTGAAACTTCATGATCATAGGTATCATTATATCTCAGTGGCGAGTGTAGTGTGGAATTCTCTCATCTAATAGACTAATACACACCTGACACATTCCAAGCTTCAACAGAAGGCGAGAAAAATGAGTCAGTCTTAAAAGTCGACACGTCCTGAATGATCCTTGAAGAGTTTTAGGCTGTAGCCCTTCCTGCCAATCTCAACATTATTGGTTCTCTTTGCATAATGTAAAATAAAACCTTGTATTTAGTTTTAATACCTCCAAATTTTGAAATTTTAGTTTGTGTTGCTTATTTTTTTAAAAAGCAAACATTTATTACAAATCCATGAATCTCCAACCTATCATTAAGTATGGTCACAAAAACTTATCATTAAGCAACACACCAACATTTAACAGATGTATGCAAAATCAATTGAATAGTCAAAACATAAACCAAAATCAAGTTGAACCAACCTTTGGAACAATCTCCATATTCAGGCTTCTTCGATGATTGGGTTACATCCTTCTTTAGTGAACTTAAAGGAAATATGAGGCTTGCATTGTTCTTCAATTTCCTAAAGAAAGCATACTCAACAGTTTTTGCATTCCCCTCGTATATGTCGTTGAACTCCTCATCAGTGGCGGAGGATAATGGGAGCGGAGGGGAGCCGTGGTACCCCAAAAAAAGTTTTTCTTTTTTTTACTATACTCCTCCTACCCTTAAAGACATCGTTTTGTGTTTTTTTACTATACTCCTACTTCTAACGACATCACAATTATCTTTTGGCTTCCGCAATTATCTCATCGGAGGATAATTTCGGAAGTCATTTTGGCTTCCGCATTTATCTTTTGGCTTCCGCTTTTATCTTTTGGCTTCCGCACTTATCTCTAAAATGAGGTAAATCCGGAAATTCAAAAAAATGTGTTCCGAATTTACGTAATTTTTAGGTAATTCCGGATTATTTTTTTTGATTTCAAGGGTAATTTCGTCCATTTGGTCAATTTGGGGGGTATGAAGTATAATGAGGAGGGGGTACAAAAAAAAAACCTAACAAAATTGATGCATATTTCAAGAGGAAAACTTCCAACAAATATGGAAATTGTATAGCTTCAACATTTTGGACAAATTCCGCTACTGTTACAATATTTTAGTTAGTAGTCACGGCACCCACCAATATATTTGACAACCTCCTCCATTGCTTCTCATGATCATTTCAGTTACAGCTAGTAGCTTGAAGATAAAGAAGTCAATACAGATCCATGTACTCAATACCACATGTAAGGATGCATAAAAAAACTGATAAAGAACTCAAAAGTACTCACCTGGAGAAAGTATATACAAAATATATGGTATATTTTCCATCTCAAGGGTTTCATGCTACTCTCCTTTGTCTACACGAACACGAATAAACCAAAGGCAATCAAAGAATAAAATAGCAAAGACAATCAAAATATGCATCATTAATCAAAATCACAAAAGTGATAATATACATGTAAATAATCACAAAAGATGCAGCATTTATAACATATCATTTTCCAAAGCACTATTTCATATCATGGCCTTGGTAGATGATGATATGGCTTCTTGGAACTACCTACTATAATTACTCCAATGTAGTAGCCTCCGCATGGGAAGATGAAATGGGAAGAGTGGTTGCCATAATTATCTCTTTGGAACAATAAATATTATTGTCAACCAAAAACCAATTTTCAATGTGCCATAGTTTGTTCTGTTTTGTTGGGGCTTAGCCTCCGTTGCTTACAAAAAAAAACTGTTTTAATTACCTCGGAAAGCAAGCAACCTAACTTCTTGAAAATAGGCTATAATGAAAACCCTTAGCTTTGTAATTACAAAAGTACCCTCAAATTTGGCGGATTTTTTCCCGCCTAATCACCAACCCGTGTATTCTACTTCTATCTTTAAAAGATTATAAAAAATTATTATAATAATTTTAGGTAACAAATCAATACATGGTCAATATGTTGCCGAGTAATTGAAAATATAATTGTTTAACACCAATCTTAGACGGAATAAAAAGTCTTAATTAAATTACGTATCTATCTTTATCTAATTTAAATTATTCATTTAAGCAATTCAAATAGTATTTTTAATGGAGCTTAAATTTTTCCTCCACATTATTTTATTCTTACTATAATGCCTAATAAATTTTTTCATGAAAATTCAAGAAAAATAGAGTTAAAATTATTCTGAAGACATTAGAAATTCGCATTTTTAATAATGGAAATTATGGAGATGATGACATCTTGTTAATGTGGGTTCTTCATTTTTAGGCCATAACGTCCCATCCAAAAATTTTCCTCTATTCATACTAGCAAGTAGCAACTATCGGCGTTCGTCATCTCACTAGAATTTTTCATTTTAAAGTAAGTGGGCTCAGCCAATTTCAATGAAGACAAACTCTATGAGTTCATGAATAGTGCTACTAGTAGCTAGCTACGTTAAAAAGAAGGGCTTTTTATTTTGTGATTGGGATAGGGAAGATTCCTTTTATGGTTTTTGTTGTGTAAAGAGAGAAGAAAGTGGCACTAGGACAACAAACAAGTTTTGTAAGAGTCATGCTCCTTTTAAGGTATTCACATTTTTTTGGCAGCTCATATTGGATCGAGTTTTCACTCGGACAAACTTAGAGAACTCGGACAAACTTGTTTAGTAGATAGGTGATTACGAATGTTGCAACTGGTCTTTAACTTTTGTCGGAACGCTGTTGAGTCTTCTCTTCATCTCTTATGTAGCTATAGATTTGCTTCTGCGATCTGGTACACCATTGTCAACTGGTTGGGTTTTGACTTTGTGATACAACAGGATATTTCATCTTTGTTTCTTCGGTTCATTCATGTGGGTGGTCCAGGGAGATGCAGACATGGTTTGATGTTCATCTAGCATACTAGGTTATTTGGGATTTGATTAATAGATGCATTTTCTCTAGAGATTAATCTGACTTTGGGTTTTGTTTTGACCGAATGGTATCCCTTTCCTGGCGATGGTTCCAGGTAGAGTATGTATATTTCATGTTTATTCTATGAGTGGTTTGTAGATCTTATTGATTGTATTTCCAATAAGTACTTGAGTTGGATTTTTCACATGTATAGGAGTTGAGTACCACATGCCTGGGTCGAGTCTGGAGCGCTGGATCAGTCTGCGTCAATCTCTACCATTGATCTCGATCCTGCCTATATTAGCCTGTATTGGGCCAGATCCAGTGCTAGAGTGGGCCAGATCCAGTGTTGGAGTGGGCCCGTTTTGTCTGGATTGGGCTGTGTGGCCTAGTCCGGAACAATTACTATATCCAAACAAGGAATTATAAAAATAAAGAATTATAATTATCTCATCCAAATAAATAATTTTGAAAATGATTTTCTATATGTATATATGGGTGAGTACCCCATGTGCTCAGCTATTTATATATCTCTTTATGTTTGCCTTTCAAAAAAAATTGATCCAAATGAAGTGTATATAGAATTTCAAATCCCTTAACAGTTTCAAATGTCCCATACACATCTTAGTAGAATTGTAATCCACATTAACAATGACGACACCAATTTTCCATGACTTGTGGATTCAGAATTAACTGTAACTTCTCTCTAAACATATTTGAATGTCTTAGCTTAATTGGTTTGCTATCCGCATTAAAAGCACCAAATTCTCCACTATTTTGATTTGAATATTTCATGGCTTAATTTGATTCTATTTTTTTACTCAACAAATTAAATTAAACCATGTCTCTGTTGAGTCTATATTGAAAACAAAATGAGTGGTATGCCATTCTTTGAATGTCCCCGTATTTTTCTCTAAACGACCTGCAAAACTCGCGACGTTCACAAGAAATTTTTGAACAAACTTAGCCTATTTTTAGGTATTGAACACAATTTTTCTTATAAATTGGAAGTATTTTTGCTTTTGGTTTATCAACTCCATTAGGTGGACTTAACATCATCACTATAGTTCTGGTGGTGATGAAGGAACAAGCTGTATCCTCTTAGCTTTCTTAGGACTTGACCGTCCTCATCGGTTTTGTCGGTTTGGAGAACCGACCAAACTGATGAGGACGATCAAGTCTTAGAGAAGTTAAGTATTCATGCTGTATGACAATGCAATGTGAATCTATGCTAAGGAAACACTATCATTTATTAATGTTGCTATTCTACGTTTTGTTTCTTTGTTTCTTTTTCTCTGTTGGTTAAGCTCGTACCTGCTCATCGTCTAGCTTCATATGTTCCTATTCATCGCCCGACGTCTCCACTCGTCGCTTTTCTACAAATATGTTAGCAATGAAACCCCCAATCTTTGATTTTCTTGTGTGCATATGATGTGAAATTGATACTGAAATACCAAATATATCAATTCTTTTGATATTCTTTTATGCATATGTATTTAATTTGTATGTCGCGACTTCTAAACCTTTTCGGATGTTTTAAAGCACATTGAAAAACTGTCAAAAAATTAGAGATGTATATGAAATCCTCTAGCAATAACGACCACAACGTACTATTTCCCAACTTTATTCCTGAGACTCGTTACTATGTTAACCATGATCTTCCGAATTCACACATTGAATGTGAGGTAAATAGATCCTACAAAGGCACTAAGGATGATTATATTGCATATCATAATACACTGCGAGATTAAACTTCTAAAGAAAATGATGCTTCTGCTGTTGTGACGCTTTTAAGAGAAATTAACCTCACTTATTTGCTTTTGCTAATTGCTATTTGAAGAACCAAAGATAAATTTAGCTTTAAAAATACTTATTAGTTCTTCCTGTTTATTATCTTTTTCATTAAGTAATATTTACTATCTCATGTTATAGTTAGTGTGTCTTTACTCACATTGATATTCTCTAGTAAATTACCTCTTGATGCTTGCTTGTTTGTTTCTAATTACTACTTTTGAATGAGCTATTATAAAATGAACAATGAATTGATGATCGAATTTGTTTGATATATCAGGTTCTGACATGAAAAGTAACCGATGCAATTATTTTTTGACAAGCTAGCTGTTTATAGCGGTTTTCTTTACAGAATTTTGCTTTGAAGTTGTGTTTCTTCAATATAGTCTCTGCAAAGTAAATTTATTAATAGTAAAGGAATGGTTTTGTAGATGATAGAATTGGATGATAATGAATCTTTGGATTATAGCTGAATGGGTCATAATAAGAAATTTTCTGTTACTAGAAAACCAATTAATTTTCAAAAACTCTTTATAGGATATATAGTACAATTGAAAGAAACTCAGTTTGAAAATGTAAATTCAACTTTAATTTAACTAATTCCAAAAAGAGGTTATACATTTATGAAACTATTCCAACAAAGAATAGCAATATCATATGCTTGACTTATCAAAAAAAAAAAGGGACAATATCATATGCTCTTAAACTACTTCATCTTTACGTGTGCTATGCTATTAGAGGTGATAGCTAGTTTCATCTGATCCAACCCAAACCCATCTTTACGTGTGCTTGTAGATTATGTTGGAAATTCCATTATATGTTGTTACTATGATAAATGTTTCTGTATTAAATTTATTGCATTTGTTACTTCATGTTAGTTTATTATTATTTTTTAGGCTTTTAGTATTAATAATAATAACTACAGAATATTGTATTCTACTCAATCAGTAAAATGGAACTGTGATCATGACAATTACAAATTGCAGAAACTAGATTCACAATATTGTTATAACTGAAGCTAGCTCCAATTCTGCCTTCATATGATTTGTTAGAGAAGGGCTATCTATATATCCCGACAAATATTTGTCCCGATTCTCTCGAAGTCCTAGGTGTCTGCATATTTTAAATAAAAATAGAGTAATCAAAGTAATCTCTGGCATTTCACAATTTGTTATTGATTGAGCTAGATCATGTGAAATAGGCGTCCACACTTTCATTATGTTTCTTCTGCAAGCAAATTGATCTGAGCTTGTGCAGAGTGCAGACACGTTTCTTAACTTCTTCTCTATGTAACTCATATCCTTTCACTTCTTAATTTTCATCGACGAATCAGATTATATCTCATTATTTATCATGATATAAAAGTATGTTATGTTCATGTAGAAGAATAAAGAAAGGACAAAACCTAATCATAGAGATGAAGGGAAGATGAAGAAATTGAGATTCTCTAATCCATTTGGCTCGATATTGTATCATGTTGGAACCCAAGAATTGCCTTCATCTTTGTGCTTCACATATCTTAATTCTTCCTATTAAGAATGGGAAAGTTGTTGGGAAATAATGTTGAAAAATAGAGGAAGAAAAATATTAAAATTTGTCCAAAGAAATTATACAAGACTTTTAACTTCTCTCTATAGAGTTGGGCAGGCAGTTTCAATCATGCAGATGATGACATCAAAATATGGGTTTTTCATTTTTAGGCCATAATGATGTCGTCAAGTCACTCTCACAAAAAAAGTCAATCTCATTCTTTTTATCTGATTTCCGAAGATTGGAAAATGAAGAAGAAAACTGAAACCCCACTCAATAAACGACGTGGTTCACAAAATCTCCCTACCATGCGGTAACTATTTATTATTTTATTTTAGGAAAATTCTATCATACTCGTCGAGAGTTTGATGAGTACGATACCTTCTAGGTAAATTAGTTCAAGATTTAATTTTGTTTTAAAATATTTAAATAGAAGAAAATGATGTGTCTTTCAGTAATTGGGTATCATACCCATCATAACTCAAAGAGTATGGGAGTATTCACCTTTATTTTATTGGTTAGTCACATCCAACAATTTTCTCTATTCATACTACCAACTATCGGCGTTTGTCATCGCACTCGAATTTTTCATTTTAGTCATTGGGCTCAACCAATTTCAATGATGACAAAGGGCTTTTCATTTTGTGATTGGGATAGGGAAGGTTCTTTTTATGGTTTTTGTTGTGTAAAGAGAGAAGAAAGTGGTAGTAGGGACAAACAAGCAAATTCTGTAATAGTCATGCTCCTGTCAAGGTAGTCACATTTTCTGGGCCTCTCTTATTAGATCGAATTCCCACTCGGACAAATTTGTTTAGTAGAGGTGATTACGAATGTTCAAGCTACGGTCTTTATCCTTTGCTGGAACACTGTTTAGTCTTCTCTTTATCTCTTTTGTAGCTATAGATTTGCTTCTGCGAGCTGGTTCGTCATGGTCAGTTGGTTGAGTTTTTATTTTGTGATGCAACAGGATATTTCATCTTTGTTTCTTCAGTTCATTCATGTGGGTGGGCTAGCGGGATGTAGGCATGGTTTGATGTTTATTTGGCATACTGGGTTATTTGGATTTGAGGAATAGATTCATTTTCTCTATAGATGTATCTGACTTTTGGTTTTATTTTGACCGGATGGTATCCCATTCGAGGCGAGCGTATGTCTATTTCATGTTTATTCTTTGAGTGATTTGTAGATCTTATTGATTGTATTTCCAAAAAGTACCTGAGTTATATTTTTCACATGTATAAGAGTTGGGTACCATACTCGGCTTTTATTATATATATATATATATATATATATATATATATATATATAAATATAATGTTTGCCTTAAAAAAAGCAAGTCCCAGATAGAGGTTGCAATCTCAAAGAGGGGAAGGATTCACAATTGGCGTGAATGATGACTTAGATGTTAGAACTTAGAGCTGTTTTTGGTTACAAATAGTTTAGCAAGTAGTTTAGGTGAGTTGGGCTCTGATAGCTCATCAGGGTTAGGCGTGCTTCACAACTCTTTAAGGGCTTACAAAGGTGCTTACAGATCATCCATCAAAAAAAGTAAGTCCTTACGACGACTGTCTAATAGAAATACTCTTTTGTTCTTATAAATAAATAAATAAAAGAAACATATGCACACCTAGGCAAGAAAGAAAGTAAAGAGTCATTTACATATCATGGTCCACTCCCACTTAGAGAGACCCAGCACATGAGTAGTTGTGAAAAGGTAAAAGAATAAGTCAACCAAAAATTGATGGTTATGATAAAATGGAAGTAGGGGTGTTTAGTGTTTCGTGCAAATCCAAACCAACCCACGATTCAATATATTTTTTGTGCTCAGAACGAAGACACTACGACGATCGTGGTGGCCGTGGAGGACGTGGTCGTGATCGCAATAACACTCAGTGTCAGGTATGCCACAAGTTTGGGCACGATGCCTTCATGTGTTACCACAGGTTCAAACGTGATTACAACGCGGGTGATTCTTCCTCTCAACGCACACCTTCTGCGTCTCCGTGGCTCTCTTAGACCTCTAATTGGCCATTTCCTCAGATCTGGAGTCAAATGATGCAGCCGATGCCTCCGCGTCCTACCTATTCGCCACAATCTGTCATGGCACCTCACTACGGGACTCAGTTTGCTATGCCTAATTGGTTTCCACCTTCGTTTGTGCCTCGTGCTCCTCAAGCCTTCGTTGCGAATGCTACTCTTGCTGCTTAAGCTGCATCTCCAGATTTCTTTGCTGACTCTGCTGCAACACACACTATGTCAAATGCTTCTCAATCAGTTCATCAGCAAGTTCCATTCATAGGACCTGATCAAGTCATTATTGGAAACGGCCAAGGTTTGGATATTAAGTCAATTGGTTTCACTCAATTTAGATCACCTTTGAACCCCAAACGTATTTTGAAACTCAACAATGTCTTACATGTGCGTTCTCTCACGAAAAACTTGTTGAGTGTCAAACAATTTTCAAAGGATAATAATGCCTACTTCCAATTCAATGATAATAACTGTGTTGTTAAATCTCAGGCCACCAATGAAACCCTTCTCAAAGCTCCTCTTGATGAAAATGGCCTCTACAAGTTCACCAATTTGCTATCAAGACCTGTTGATGCTTCTGGTTTACCCTTACCTAATAACTCTTTACATTCTGTCTCTGCTTTTATGTCTGCTTTACCTATTTCCACTGCTAGTTCTAATACTATATCTGCACACACCAATTTACATGCTCTGTGGCACTCTAGACTGGGTCACCCTAGCCTTGAGTCTCAAAGAATTGTATTGAAGTTGTGTCACTTGCCTATCCATAATAAATCTGTCTCTGACTTTTGCAATTCTTGCTGTTTGGGTAAAGCTCATAGACTGCCATCTCACAACTCCACACACACCACAACAGCTCCTTTTGAGCTTGTGTATGCTGATCTCTGGGGTCCTGCTCCCCTTGTTTCCAGCACTGGTTATCTATATTACATTGCTTATGTTGATTCTTACACTAGATTTACTTGGCTATATCTGTTAAAGAAGAAATCTGATGCTCTGGCTTCCTTTCAAGTGTTTCACAAAATGGTAGAAACTCAACTTGGTAGTAAAGTCAAGGCCCTGTAGAGTGATTAGGGTGGTGAGTTTCGCTCATTCACCTCTCTATTGCAACAACTTGGCATCCATCATAGAAATATTTGCCCTCACACACACCATCAGAATGGCATGGTGGAAAGGAAACATAGGCAGGTTGTTGAAACAGGCTTGACACTCATGGCACATGCTTCCCTTCCATTTGAATACTAGAACCATGCTTTTCAAACTAGTGTTCATCTCATCAACAGGCTACCAACATCTGCTCTGCAATTTGACACACCATATCACAAACTGTATGGTGCTCTCCCTGATTATAAGTTTCTGAGAACATTTGGTTGCTCTTGTTTTCCACTGTAGGCCATATAATCAACACAAGCTGCAATTCAGATCTGAGGAGTGCCTATTCTTGGGTTACTCTACTTCTCACAAGGGTTATAAGTGCCAATCTTCAAGTGGCAGAATTTACTTGTCCAAGGATGTGTTGTTCAATGAGCACAAATTTCCCTACAAACAACTGATGCTCACTCAATCCTCAACTTCTCCATCTGCCACCACTGTCTCACCAAATATTCCATTGGTCTCCACACCCCATGTCACTCCTCCTTACCCTCCTGGCTTCCCTCCAATCCCACCACATGAGCAGCAACATACACCACACTCTGCCTCACCTAGTAACCAAACTGATTCTTCATCATCTCCACATGTCACTGCCTCTCCCTCCAGCAGTGACACACTCCCTTCACCTCCATACATACCACCTCAAAATACATATCCCATGCAAACAAGATCAAAGAGTGGTATTGTGTACCCCAAAATCCATCCCACACTTCTCCTAGCACATGTTGAACCCAAAACTGTGAAGCAAGCACTTGCTAGCGCGTAGGGCTAACCCTACATGGCTTACTGCCATGAAAGAAGAGTATGATGCTCTCCTAAGAAACAACACATGGACTCTTGTTCCCCTCCCACCTTCTAGGAAGCTCATAGGTTGCAAATGGGTCTTTCGTGTGAAGGAAAATCCTGATGGTACTCTGAACAAGTACAAGGCGCGTCTTGTTGCCAAGGGCTTTCATCAGCAATATGGTGCTGACTACAAAGAGACATTGTCACCAGTTATCAAGCCAGTCATTGTGAGAATTGTCCTGACATTGGTTGTCTCTCAATCCTAGTCTCTTTTCAACTAGACGTTAATAATGCCTTCCTCAATGGCACACTTGAGGAAGAGGTCTTTATGGTGCAACCACCTGGTTTTGAGTCCACTGATAAGACCTTAGTCTGGAAACTCCACAAGGCTCTGTATGGCCTCAAGCAGGCACCCAGAGCATGATTTGAAAAGCTCCAAATGTCTCTCCTTCAGTTGGGCTTCACTGCAAGCAAGTGTGATCCATCACTTTTCATTTTACAATCTGGTTCACTCAAAGTATACATGCTGGTATATGTTGATGACATCATTGTCACTGGCAATGATCCTTCCTTCATCAAGAACCTTATCTCCAAGCTTAATGCCACATTCTCTCTCAAAGACCTAGGCAACTTGGAATACTTTCTTGGTATTGAAGTCAAGCAACAACCTAATGGTGCTCTACAGTTAACACAGACAAAGTACATCAGAGACATCCTGCAGAAACACAATCTACATAAAGCCCACAGTTTCCCTACTCCCATGGTCGCAGGCAACAAATTATCCAAAGATGGCATTGACAAATTTCATGATCCATTCCTCTTTAGGTCCATTGTTGGTGCCTTGCAATATGCCACTATTACTAGACTTGACATTAGCTTTGCAGTAAACAAAGTGTGCTAATTCATGTCTGATCCTCTTGATAGCCACTGGGTTGCTGTCAAACGAATTTTTAGATATCTCAAGGGCACAATCGATCAACTGGGGTATTCTACTTAAGCCAATCTCCATTGCACCTGTCTCTCTCACAGCCTTTAGTGATGCAGATTGGGGCTCTGACAGTGATGACAGAAGATCCACATCTGGTGCCTGTGTGTTTCTAGGCTCAAATTTGGTCTCTTGATGGGCCAAAAAGCAAGCTGTAGTCTCCAGGTCTAGCACAGAAGCTGAATACCGCGCCCTTGCTCTTGCTACAACTGAAATTCTGTGGTTACTGTCACTTCTCACTGAACTGGGTGTTTGTTTCACCACTCCAGTAGCCTTTTGTGACAACTTGAGCACTGTTTCTCTTGCTCATAATCCTGTTCTTCATGCAAGGACTAAGCACATGGAACTTGACCTCTTCTTCCTTCGTGAAAAGGTTCTCCAAAAGCAGCTGAAAGTCACCTATGTTCCTGCTACCTCACAGTATGCTGACATTATGACTAAAGCATTTCCTCCCTCTCTTTTTGATACCTTTAGGACCAAGCTAACTGTTTGCTCCACTCCCAGTTATGCTTGCGGGGGAGTATTAGATGTATAGCTTTCTAGCTTACTATTGTATTGTAAATACCTCACTATACACCACACTCACATATAGCACACCATAGCATTCCTGTGTAACTAACTGATTGAGTATTGTTCAATCAGTTAGAATTCCCTCTCCCAAATATATAAGCAAATCATTTGTAATTCAAAAATAAGAAAATGAAAGAATGAATATTCAGTTACACTCTCTCTTCTCTAATTGTAGAATCTGTTAGATAGAAGAATCAAGAAGGTGAAAGCACACTTTCTAAATACTTACTTATTACTTTTCCCTTCTATTCTACGTGTTCTTATTTTTTTGGTGAATATACTCCATGACCATATGTTATTGATTCAACATTTTCATAAAATGAATTTGACGTGAATTGTTACATAATGCTTTATTTTAATTTTATTATATTACTTGTAATTACATGAACCTCACCTTTGAACTCTTCGTGCCTATTGACTGAATTCCAAAACAACTTCTCTATGTTTTAAGAAAACTCTTGAGATTTTAAGATAAATACGTTGTTTAAATTTGTGAAGATGATAATTCACTAATAGGTGGTTCAAATTTCTTCTTAATAAATTTTTAGTTTATTTCAACTAGAAAGCACTTACCACTTTTGATTAGACCAAACGAATACATTAATAAAAAAATATAACTTCTAAAACTCCCACAAGAAATTTGAAAAATTCAATGAATTTGATAACCTACAATTACGTCTACGTGAGAAGTGTTGGATAAAGAACAATATACAATCATCGCATATAGAAGAAAAATCCTACAATAACTGCAGCATAATTAGAAACCAACAAAACCAAACTAGTTAATATAACAACACCAACTCTATATAAAATGAGAGCAAGCTTTAATCTAAGACTCTGTTTGGTAAAAATTAGCTGATAGCGGATAAGGTAGCAAATAGCGAATGAGCTTATAGCGGATAGCGGATAAGCTAGCTGATAGTGGATAGCTTATAGTAGATAGCTGATGGCAGATAAGCTAGCTGATGACGAATGAAGTGTTTGGTAAAATTAGCGGTTGAACTAGCTGATAAATACAAAATGACATAAAAGGACATGCTTAATTTTGGTTAGATTTATTTAATCAAAATAAAATATATTATTTTGTTAAATATAAATTCATGATAATTAAACCATTAAAGTATTTAGGAAATAAATTTGTTAAATATATATATTTTAATAGTCTAATTTATATATTGATTTGAAAGTTTAATTTAAAATATAGTTATAATAAAAAAGATGATGTATAATAAAAATAAATAATGGTTGCATATGTAGAAAACACGGAACAATAACATACATTTCTTTTTCCTTTCAATTAAATACAGTAAGTAGTCTTAGCCTTATGCATATATGTTCAATTTGAATAATATAATAAAAAGAACGTTATAGAGTGAATGGGAGACGGAGCAACAAAAAAACTACGAGTACGGTTCAAATTGGACATGTTAAATGTAATAGTTTACTTTAATAAGGACAAAGAAGGAATATTTTAAAATTAATGAGGGTAAAAATGACTAAAAAGATGAGATGCTATAAGCTATAAGCTCAAATGCTATTTGAAGTAGCGTTTCAAAAAACGCTATAAGCTACCCTCGAAACGTTATCCGCTATTGCTTGCCAAACACGTCTAATTTTTTTCATTCGCTATCCGCTGGTCAAATCCGCTATGCCAAACAGAGCCTAAATACATAGAGTAAAAAACCACAAAATATTTCATTGTATTCCCTTTTTTAACGGCAAAAGCAAATGAATGATACACCTATAAGCTATGAAGTCCCGATACTCCAAAATAGGCCACGTACCCGTGTCGGATACGTATCCGATACCGATACCTGTCGGATACTTCAGGATACGTATCTTGGAAGTATCTTGGAATTTATATTTATTTTTAAATTAAAAAAGACAAGATACTTATTGGATACTCGAGGGACACTTTGAAGATACGTATCATGGGAGTATCCTGAGATGTCTCTTGATGAACTAGAATTGGAAGCTATGTTATTTTTTGACAATGGAAATGGAGGAAAGGAGAATGACACAATTAGTGTTAAGTAGTGAATAGTAGACAATTCTATAGAGCCTAAACTTCTTTCGGATATGACTTATGATGTTTTTTCCTATATTCTAACTTAGGTAGTAGACTGTATATCTTTTGTGACATGTTCATAGGAGGAAGAATATATTTTAAAATGAGCGGGGAAAATACATTTAACTATGTTTACTTATTTTGATCAGAAGTATCTTTTTTGTAAATTTAATCATATCTATTGAATATTATGAGCAATTACCAATTAGTAAAGTGAAGTATATTTAGTTATGTGTTATATTTTTAAATTTTGATTTAATTTTTTATTGAAGTATCTTGATTTTCAAAAATTTTCCGTAACCATGTATCGTGTCATATCGTATCCCGTATCCGGGCTTCATAGGCTATAATCCACAATACACAATGACAGAAAATGGACCGAAATCCGTGTAAGGTACTCAAAAATGGGTAAACCTTCAAAACACAATAACAGAAAATAAAAGCTCCTTTCGAGGGGAGAGTGCCTCATTTAACAAAATAAAAAAACACTTAACATTCTTTTTCATTGATTTAATTGATGATCTCATTCAAAAGATTGAGGGTACATATATATATATATATATATATATATATATATATATATATATATATATATATATATGCTATAAAAAGGTGACTCACCCATCTAAAGAACATTTTAGATTGACTAACAAAAAGACAAAATAAAGGAATATAAAATGGTGACCATATGCTTCTAGAATCTACTAGATACTTTTTCTTAGGTCACATAGTCTCTTATGTATTTGGGTTTTTCTCTCTTGGGTTGGGTCATTACATTCCATTCCCCTTTACAACAACCTTGTCCTCAAGGTTGAAGAAAAATGGATATAATTACAAATTTTCCAAGATCCCATTGCTTGAACCAACAATAGCCAATCATTGTAGATGTCAAAAATTTTCCACCAGGATCCCAATCTTGCATTGAGCTAGTTAATTGAGTATATTTAAATATGTTCTCACTGTACTTTCGACCTTGAAGGGTGGTCCGAGGTAGTTAGTGATTGATGTCCTTAGTCAATGGCCGTATCAGATCCTGCTGGTGTTGTACCTGCAAAGTCACTCCGATGCCAAAGTCAGTGGAGTAGTCTTAACAGAGTAATAAATGAGAGAATCGTTCCCATTAATGAGGCAATGAATGTTGTATTTATAGAGTGGGGTGGGGTTGATTTCAATGAATCAGGACCGTCCGATCTGGTGGTTTGATCTAAGCCTTTGATGTTCGGACTGGGCCCTTTTGATATTGGGTCTACAAAGGGTGTAAATATATGTCAAAAAAGGGGTGTATATGGCAAAAAGCCATTCCATAACAAAATCTGACTGATGAATGTAGCCCACTAATTAAAACACTTGAAGAATAGGAAAATGGAAATCCCCAATTAATGGCTAAATATTGGAATGATGGATCAAAAACAATAGATGAACATTGCAGAGGTGATATGAAGACCACCTTGACAGATGCATCCAATTCCAATAAGCAACTAATGGCCCAGGTTTGCAAAAAATCGCCAATTAAAACCAAGTATGGAATAAATGGCAAATTTGGCGTAAATTGATATGCTTGGAATATCAATGGCCAGGAATGGATTTGTGAAAATAAGCTTCTGAAGTAGGCGTAAGAATTTTGAAGAATGAAAAAGTGGTGTTTGGTGGTAATAAAGTTGGGAAATCATCTTGAGAACAGCTGGGACATTAAAAGTAGTGTTCAGAATTTGAAAATTGTGTGACAGCTGGCGCGGTTTTTGGGGCTGAGATGAAGGAATAATAACCATTGATGTAATTACTCTTGCACATGTACGGATGAGAGAAAATACCGGTGGAATTATTATTGCACAATGGCTGCTCAGAGAGAGATGAAACCAGCAAATTATAGGACGCCACGTGTTGAGCCGGTATGGTGCTTGATTGATGCGCACAGATTGTGCTTTTAACGTACGGACAAGATTGAGCCACGCCCAAACAAATCACATTGGACGGATCATGGTGCTTCTGCTGTGATTCGCTGATTAACGGTGCAGATTGTTGCGAAGCTAAGCGGTGTGGATCCGACGGTGGAGAGTGGTTCAAAGGAATTATAGTTAGGCAACTAAATGCCCAAAGTATATCAAACGGTTGAGGATTGATCTGAGAAGGTGGGATTAGATACAACCAATGTGAACCTTTTTCTTCAGGCAGAGTAAGCTCATGGAAAGGAGTGTAAGACAGTGGTGGAGGTGGATGCTCCGTCAACCACAAAAAACTTGGATCTGGGGGCTTTGGTTCTGGACTTCTGGTGGAATCGACAATGAGATTGAGACTCTAATAAGTAGTTTCGATGGTATTAATAGGGGGTGAGGGACTGAACCTTTGTCTGGTGGTTCAGGGGGTGGTTCATGATAAAAACTTTCAACACCATTTAACACAACATCACCAGAAGTTACTAGAAGAAAGAGCTCATCAACAAAATATTGTTCATCTCTATTTGAAGCTTAGAAATTTTTATTTTTGGAAACAAGGTTTCAATTAGAATGCTTTGTGATAACTGAGAGGGATGGACATAAGGGATTTTTACCATGGAGTGGGGGGCCAAATCTAGTTCTACTACATCTACTTGTTGTTCTCCATATTCTTCTGACAATAGTTCATGACCCACGAAAATTTCAGCTTCTTTTTCCATTTCTTCTTCTTTTTCTGATTTCAAGAACTCTGAATTTGATTCTGGTTCTTCTTCTTCTTCTTCTTCTTCTTCTTCTTCTTCTTCACTTGGTTGTTGCACCGGTTCTTCTTCAGCCTCTAAAATGATTAATGCCAAATCTGATTTGTGGGGTGTGTGTCTTGGTTTTGTATGAGGTCCATGGTGATGAATCTGTGACTGTGTATGACATAGGAAGTGGTGGAAATATTGGTGGTTGTTGAGTGAGGGGTTCTGGGGATGAGTAGTGACTGAGATGATGACATGGGGTGATGGGATGGAGTGTTGATTGTTGGTTGAAGGAGTTGTATGAGCTCCATGAAGGTGAGCTCCAAACGGATGCTTGTGAGGAAAATAGAGAATGAAAATGGATTTGGGGGTTTAATGTGGTTGAATAAAATGGTGGTTGCTGGATGGGGGGTGTTGGAGTAGCGATGGTATGAGAGGGGTTGTAAGGAAGGATTGTGGTTTTTAGAAGAGAAACTTCCTCTGCAAATAGTGAGAGCGACTGTTGCAAGGATTTTTGGCTATCCAAAAGTTGATTGAGAAGGAATTGAATCTGGGGAGGTGAATCCATGGCAAACATCAATGTAAGGTACCATGCTAAAATATAGATAGTAAGTCTATTAGTTAGTAGTGAGGCCTATTAGTGGTTAGTATATAAGGTAGATGGTACACTTATTTGTGATCATCTTCTTCTCATTAATAATATTTTAACTAATTTCAATATAATAAACTTTTAGGGTTTTCTCTCTACTTTCAATGGATGTCATGTTTTTCAATATGGTATCAGAGCAAACATGGTATCCACCTTGAAATTAATTCGGCTATAGCTTCTTTCTTTATTTTATTAGTTTTTTTGTTGCTCTCTTTGAGCTCTCTTTTCTCCTCCGTGAAGTTTGTTACGCATTCACGGAACCCTAATATCTCATCCTCTTGATTTTGCTTTTAATTCGCAAATCATCCCTCTTTTTTTCGATATTGATTCTGGTTTCATCCCTCTTGTGATTTCATTTTCGGATCCCTTCTTTGGTTTTCAGCTGCGTTTTGTGATCTACATTTTGCATCTTCCTCTGCTCCTTGCTTCGATTGTTGATCTCTATCGTTGTTTCCTATTCTCTGTTACGATATGGATTCTCTATTATCAATGCAGGGCACAATATTTTGCATTCTCTAATGCGAATGGGTATGATTGTCGCCTCACAAACAACTTGAGGTTGGTACTGTTTTTGATTTGGTGCTCCCTTACTGGTTCTGGAATTCTGTTTCATTCTGATGTGATGAATCGTAAGGAGCTGCTCTTTCGATCAATGAGTTCTTCTTTGATTTCTCGTTGACCTCGAAATATGGTATGTTTCCTACCTCTTATCACGGATCTCGGGATAATTTTGGAGCTGTTGATGGAATTGATATGCTTGTTATAATTGAGATTTTAAGTCACAGATTTTGATTGCTGATTTACAAGTTCAACTTCAGAATTTGGTTGACTTCAAGATGCTTAGATTACTAAGCAAAATTGGTTTGTTGAGGTAGTTTAATAAAATTGCTATTTTAGATTGGTTTGAGTTTGGATTTTGATGTATTGGGTGTAGTTTTGGAAGCTTCTGTGAATTGGTTTGCTTTGTTGAAATTGGCGATTTCTCACTGGTGCAAGTATGGTTTTGAGTTTGTTTTGCAAATGAATAATTCCAAAAACAGGGAGTGATATTTTAGGTGTGAACAAAATGGGAAGGAATATAATGAAGAGCCCTTTACTATCTATATTTTAACATTTTTTTTACTCCGCCACTCTTCTGAATTTAGTGTGAATTGTTGTTTGATGTTACAAGCCTAGTTGGACTGTTTTTCTTCAATTTTCCTGTTGGCAGCTGCTTCAGTAATTGGACTTCCTGTAAACAGGATTGTTTATCTTCATGGCTTTTCATGTTCTTGCTGGAGTTTGGAGGTTAAGTAGCAAAGTTGGTCCATGGGATGTGATCTGATACAAAGATGAGCAAAAAAAAAAATGCAATTAAAGTCATCCATTTAGTATTCAGAAGTTCCAACTTTCACTTATAAGATTAAAAAGGAAAAGTTGGGACATGATTCTCAAAAGCTCTAATATAACGAGACTAATAGGTTCTGCAACCTGTCTTGGTTCCTAAATCCCAGAACTTAAAGAGAATTCAGTAGCAGCACAAGACTACTGTGATAAGTTATTAGAATGTTAAAGCAATTGCTGCAAGCCGATTATCAAATCTTTCCGGTACAAGTTGAGAGTTTGAATGGATAGAAGAAAAGGAATGGTGTCGAAATTAGCTTTGAGCATTCACCTTGATTTATGGTTTTGTTGATATTTAGCTTTATGGGCTTGTTTTTAGCTTCTGTTTATGGTGGTTAAGCATGTTTATGGTGGTTAAGCATGATGCTTCTGCTATTAATGGTTAAGCGTTAGATTGTTGTGCTTCTGCCAAGTGGTTAAACTTTGAGGTATAGTTTTTGCTAGGTGGTTAAGCTTTTGGCCCTATGGCCTTGTTGATGTTTGCTTCTGCCCTATGGTGGTTAAGCGTTTTGCATCCTTCAAGTGATTAAGTCTTGAGTTGTGGCTTTTGCTTGATGGTTAAGTGTTGGTTTGTTGCTTCCTCCGAGTGGTTAAACCTTGAGTTGTGGTTTCTGCATGATAGTTAAGCATTTGTTGACTTCTTTGGCACTTGAATGGTTATGTTCAAGAGTGGGATTTGTGATTCTTTTGGAGTGAATGTTGTGGTATCAAAGTTGGAAGAAGATTGAAGGGGCCCAAAGTTGGTCGAAGACTTCTAGTTGTTATGCACCTCATTTACTACCAATTCGGTCTGCTCTTTATTTTTCTTTACTTTGATAGTATTTTGTATTGCTTATCTCAAGTTGGAAGTGTTGTGAACACATTCCAGCTTGTGGGAGGCTGTTAAAATATAGATAGTAAGCCATTAGTTAGTAGTGAGACTCATTAGTGGTTAGTATATAAGATAGATGGTACACTTATTTTTGATCATCTTTTTCTCATTAATAATATTTTAACCAATTTCAATATTATAAATTTTTAGGGTTTTCTCTCTAATTTCAATGGATGCTATGTTTTTCAACATACCAAAAATGGGTAAACCTTCAAAACACAATGAGAGAAAATAAAAGCTCCTTTTTCATTGATTTGATTGATGATCTCATTCAAAGGATTGAGGGTACATATACAGATGCTAAAAAAGGTGACTCACCCCTCTAAAGAACATTCTAGATTGACCAACAAAAAGACAAAAATAAAGGAATATAAAATAGTGACTCATAAAGAATAAAATGGTGACTTATATGCTTGTAGAATCTATTAGATGCTTCTTCTTAGGTCACATAGTCTCTTATGTATTTGGGCTTTTCTCTCTTGAGTTGGGTCATTGCAACCAGTTATTTAGGATATTATACATAATTTATTATTTATATAATATATTATACACTTATTATATACAATTTAGTGTATAAATTATTTAATTTTTATAACAAAAGAATATTAATATAATTATTTAATAAGATGAAATCCAAAAAAAAATTGACGACACAATTAATGGAAAGTCATCCATTTATAATTGTAATATAGAGAGTCTTTTGGTTAAAGTTTAGTACATTTGTCTTTTAAGTAGATGGTAAGTATCTTCAACTTCTTTATCAAAAAAAAAGTTTCTTCCATAAAAAAAAGTTTCTTCAACTTCCTTTTACAAATAATTAATGGTTTATAAATTATTAATAAATATTGAAATAGTGTCTTCTCCAAAATAGTAATGGTTTATAATTAATGGAGTGTCTTCGTTCCTTCTTCTCGTACCAAAATAGTGGCTAAGGCCTCGTCTGTAATGGATAAGTATAGATAGAGCGTTTCCCCGGGCTTAGGAGTGGTCAAAATCGGTGGTTTTGCCAAGGCCGCCTTAATTTGTTCGAGGGCTTGGTCGCATTCGAGCGTCCAGTCGAACGCGATTTCTTTCTTCAACAGCCTGAATATAGGTAAGGATTTGTTTGCGGCTTTGGACACAAATCGTGAGAGAGCGGCAATCATGCCATTTAGTTTCTGTATTTCTTTCTTGGTCGTTGGCGGCTTCATCTCAGTCACTGCTCGACATTTGTCTGGGTTGGCTTCAATCCCTCCTTCGGTGAGGTAGAATCCAAGAAATTTGCCCGCCCTTACCCCAAAGGTACACTTTTCTGGGTTGAATCTCAACGAATTTTTTCTGGCTTCTTTGAACACTTCTCTTAAGTCGTCTATGTGTGTTCGATCTTGCTTTCTTTTGATAATCATATCATCCAGGTATACTTCCACCATCTTCCCTATCTGATCGTGAAAAACTTTGTTCATCATGCGCTGGTAGGTCGCTCCAGCGTTCTTCAGCCCAAAAGGCATAACTCTATAACAGAAATTTCCCCTGTCCGTCATGAATGCGGTCTTCTCCTAATCTGGTGGATGCATGGCAATTTGATTGTACCCAGAATAGGCGTCCAGGAAGGACAAGATTTTGTATCCACTGGCATTATCGACCAGACGATCAACACTGGGACGGGGAAAGCATCCTTCGGGCACGCTCGGTTGAGGTTAGTATAGTCTACGCACATTCTCCATTTGCTATTTGCCTTCTTAACCAGGACGACATTAGACAGCCACGTGGTGTATTTTATTTCTTTTATGAAGCCTGCATCGAGCAAGTCCTCAACGGCCTTGGACGCTGCTCGCGCCTTCTCTTCTTTCTGAACTCTCCTCCTTTGAGCAACCCATTTCGCTCCTGGGTTGACTGCTGAGTAATGGCATGCCACTTGCGGGGGAATTTCGGGCATGTCCACCACGCTCCAGGCAAACAGATCCGCGTGATCTTTTAGGCATTGGACGAGCTCGTCCTGAGTCTCAGGGGAGAGATTCTTTCCAATCTTGATTGTCTTCTTTGGGTCGTCCCCTAGTTGCACGTGACAAAACTCTCCATCTGGCTCTGGTCGCTTGATTCTGTTCTTCAATTCTTTGATCAAAAGGTCGTCTCCTTCTTCTTCCTCACTATCTGGTTCATAACGAGCATCAAGATCTGCCAAATTTACCTGTCCGTTGCTTTTCATTGCTTCTTCTATTTCTCTTGCTACTTTTTTACCTTTTTCCTTTAGTCCCAAGAGGAATGCTCGCTTTGCGGACAGTAAGTCAGCTGGGACAGTTGCGACCTCCCCAGACTTGGTGTAGAACTTCATCTTCAGATGGACGGTTGACGGCACTGCTTCTAAACGGGTAAGGGTTGGCCGCCCAATGATACACTGATAGACCGATTTGCACGGCAAAACGATGAAATCCACTCTGACCGATCTGCAGAGGGGATTTTCTTCAGTATCATCTCCAAAGGTCACCATCAGCTCTAGTCGTCCTATAGGAGTTGTCGAGGCACCATTGAACCCGGTGAGAACCGTTCCTCTGTATGGCCTTAGGTCGTCTTTTGAAATCTTCAACGCGTCCAACAGGTCTTCGAATATTATATCTGCTGAACTACCTTGGTCCACTAATATTCGCTAAACTTCCATGTTCGCCATTACTGCGACGATCACCAAAGGTACTTCGTAGTTGGGCGTTTCGTCGATGAGATCCTCGTCTCCAAAGGAGATGGATGGTCGTACGGAAGGCGGCCGTGGAGTGGAGGTCGAGGCGACGCTCATGATCTCGTCCCATCTTCTTTTGATCGATCTGTTAGTCGAGACGTCCGCGGGTATTCCTCCGATATGACCATAGCGACCAATCTTCCCTTCGACTTCCTAGCGCCCATGCTATTCTCTTCATCATCGTCCTCTTCTACGACTTTGATCGTCTCATTTGCTTCTGCTTTTCCTCTTCTAGGTGAACGGGTAATGATAAACTCTAATTTAGTGCATTTTTAGAGATATTTGCAAGTCATTTTTTGGAGCAATTGTGTATAATTATATAAATTACTAATTTAATATGCTCTATTTTTGCAGAAAAGATGAAAAAGGTTATTAAAGATATATATATATATATATATATATATATATATATATATATATATAAGAATGGCAGCGTCAGCATTGGATAGAAAAAAAAAGGCAATAAGGCCATATTACAAATGATGGATCCAGCCCAAGTGTGGGCATGAAGTTGGACCAAATCAACAAAGAGAAGAAGGCCCACGGCCTATTGGAAATTGAAGAGAAAGAAAGGAAACTTAAATTAGAGAAAAGGAAGCAGCACACGTGAGGGAAGAGAAAAAGAAAATAGGGAATCAACTTGGTGAGCACGCAACCCTAGGTGGGATTTTACAATATAAAAACGAGCTGCACTTTACGAGTAAGAACACACACGGACGCAGAGGAGAGGCAAAAGGAGATTTTGGTACCCGTTTTTTGACACTGTGAGAGAGCTTTGGAGCACAATATAGAGATTGAATACAGGATCAGAATTTATTCAATCTCCGGGTTATTTTCATATTCTGTAATTCATGACTTTTAATTTTATTTCAATGTTCTTGAACACTATGGATAGCTAAATCCTATTCTGGGGTCTTAGGTGGATCTTGTTTGATTAGAGACTTTTTTATGTTTTAATTTATACTTTGAATTCCCAATTTTTATTCCAGTTAATATTATCCCATTGTTTTATCACATAATTAGGATTGACAACTCTTTGCATGTTTATAATCAATTAGTTGATTAGCGATCGTACTACAACTAGTTGGTGGACCTATAGGATAATTGAGACAATAATTAACGAATGACCAAACTTTAATTTAGTCTTCCAATCATTCAACCTATTTGTACTTTATGCTTTTCTTAAATTTAAATTCTAGCATGACCAAACTAAGGTTAATTTAGGAAAAAGAATATTAATCACGAATGACCAAATGGATTAATAGTTTTAGTAAAGGGATTGGTAATTGAATAAAATAAGGGAATTCAGGTAGAATTAAACATAGAGGAATCGAAGCTAGCAAGTGAAACCGAGACCCCAGGCTTCTCTCCGTTGATTGAACTTCTCAATTTTAATTCTTGCTATTTACTTCGTCTTATTATAGTTTCTACAATCATCAACATTCGTTCGTCTAAATAATAATTAATCTTAAAGTAGTTTGGTACTTATTAATTAATCCTTGTGGAGACGATATTTTTTTATACTACTTCTGCAAGAGAGTACACTTGCTCTCAAGTGTGTTTTTAACGCAACAAGTTTTTGGCGCCGTTGCCGGGGATTAATTTAATAATATTAAGCGAAAAAGATTTTTTATTGCTTTAGACATTTATTTATTTTTCTTGTTTTAAATTAATAAAAACAAAAAAAATTGTTTTATTTTATTTGTTAGTTTTATTTTTATTATTATTACTCGTGCATGCTCACCTGCTCTCAGGAGCCTATTTTGATTTTTGATCCAGAAATTGAAAGAACTGCTCGAAGGATAAGAAAAGAGACAAGAGTGATGGCTGCCAATCCGAGAAGAACTCTTCGGGACTACTTCACTCCAACAGCAAATATCACTACAAGCATAGTCAATCCACCTATGCAAGCTACTAATTTTGATCTCAAACCAAGGTTGATTCAAATGGTTCAGAATTTGACCATGTTCAGAGGTACACCAACAGAAGACCCTCACACCCATCTACGAAACTTCTTGAGGGTGGCAGACTCAGTAATTTGCAATGGTGTCCCTTCCGATGCCACTAGAGTGAGATTGTTTCCATGGTCATTGGCTGACAAGGCATCTGCTTGGCTAGACTCTCAACCTGCTGAGCCATTACCACTTGGGACCAACTGAAGCAAAAATTCTTGACCAAATACTTTCCTCCAGGTAAGACTACTAAGATCCGAGGTGTAATAATCAGTTTTTCTCAACTCGAGCAAGAATCTCTACATGAAGCTTGGGAAAGATTTCAAGACTTACTCCGAAGTTGTCCACATCATGGATTTGAGAAGTGGCAATTGCTTGAATATTTTTGCAACGGATTATCTTCTCAGAATAGAGGAATTGTTAATAAGGCTTGCGGGGGCTCTCTGATGAATGGAGAACCTGCGACAGTGTATGATTTAATTGCAGATAGCGACTGATAATGCCCAATGGGAAACTAGTGACAGACACATTAAGAAATCAGCTGGAATGTACAAGGTTGACGATGACACTAGTGTTAATATAAAGCTGGATGCTCTCTCTAAACAGGTGCAATCTTTGATGAAGGTACAAGCTCAATCTACTCCCATAGTTACCCCCACTGGTGACATCACAAATAATCTCTAGCGAGACCTAACTGAAGAAGTCAACTATCTTGGTCAGAAGAAAAGTGATTTAAGGTCTGGTATGCAAGATTCTTTAGTTAGATACATGGAAAAGGTTGGACATCCGTGCATGGGTGTTTTAGCCAATTACATGGACTGGACTGATGACAGGTTACAATCTATTGAAGATCTGATAAAAGCACAGGGCCGACCGGCAACTTCAACGGAAGAGGCCAATTATGTTCAAAATTCCAACCGGAGCCAAAATGACCCTTATTCAAATACTTACAACCCGGGATGGAGAAATCACCCCAATTTCTCATGGGGAGGACAACAAAAGGAGCAAAACTCAAACTCCTATAAGCCTCCGCATGTGCAAAGGCAAGAGGAGAAGAAGTTAGACAACAATGATTTGTTGGGAAACCTGGAGGAAAAATTTAATGAGAAAATTGGAAGCTTGGAGGGAAAAGTTGGAGATAGAATCGGAGCGTTGGAGGGCCAAATGGGAGCCATAGTTAGCCAACTGTCAAGCATCGTTATTATGTTATCTCAAAGGTCTCAAGGCTCACTACCTACCCAAACTGAGCCTAATCCAAGAAATGAGCATTACAAGGCTGTCACTCTTAGGAGTGGCAAGGAGCTGGTTCAAGAGAACAATCAAGATGGGCAGGTACCCGAGAAAGAAATACAAGAATCTACTAAGGGGAGCACTTTTGAGAAAAGCAAAAAGGAAAGGGAAGAATATGAGCAAGCCAAGGTAAATGTTCCTTATCCTCAAAGACTTAAAAATGAGCAGCATGATAAGCAGTTTGCTAAATTTCTTGAAATATTTAGAAAATTGCATATCAACATTCCTTTTGCTGAAGCTATTGCTCAAATGCCTAAATATGCTAAATTTTTAAAAGAAATTATTTCTAACAAAAGGAAATTAGAAGGCTTTGAGACAGTTAGCCTTAATGAGGAATGTTCTGCTATACTTCTAGAAAAGTTACCACCTAAGCTTAAAGATCCAGGTAGTTTTACTATCCCTTGTACCATTGGTAACTCTCATTTTGAAAAAGCTTTATGTGATTTAGGAGCAAGTATAAATTTGATGCCTTTTTCTGTTTTTAGAAAGCTTGGTTTGCAGGAACCCCACCCTACTAATATCACTTTGCACCTAGCTGATAGATCCATTGCCCACCCCCGTGGAGTGGTGGAAGATGTTTTAGTTAAGGTTGATAAGTTTATTTTTCCCGCTGATTTTGTTGTTTTGGATATGGAAGAAGATGAGGAAGTCCCAATTATTTTGGGGCGTCCATTCTTAGCTACAGGTAAAAGTTTAATTGATGTACAACAGGGAAAATTGACTTTGAGACTTGGAGATGAGGAAGTTGTATTTCAAGTTTTGAACTCATTAAAAAATCCCTCATCATTTGCTTCTTGTAGTTTTATTCAAGCTAAGGATATTAATGATGTGGTTACCTCCGAAACTTTTGATGATTTTAGAATTCAGGATCCTCTAGAAAAAGTACTTACTGTGCAGGGACTTGGCATGTTGCAGGGTGGTGAGGAAGCAGAGTTCTTAATGTTTTTTGCAGGCTCACCACCCTTAGAAAAATTGGAGTAATCATAGATTTGAGGAATTGGAATGGGGTGATACTCCAAATCCCAAACCTTCAATTGAAGAGGCCCCTGAGCTTGAATTAAAACCTCTTCCTTCAAATGTAAAATATGTTTTCTTACAACCCCCTTCCTCTTTGCCTGTGATTATTTCTGCAGATTTGACAGACACCATGGAGGATAAGCTTTTGAGGGTACTAAGAGCCAACAAAGAGGCCTTTGGTTGGTCTATTCATGATATAAAAGGCATTAGCCCCTCAATTTGCACTCACAAGATATATATGGAGGATCATTATCAACCTCGGGCACTACCTCAACGCCGCCTCAATCCTAACATGAAAGAGGTGGTCAAAAAGGAAGTGATTAAGCTTCTTGATGCAGGTATCATCTATCCTATCTCTGATAGTAAGTGGGTAAGTCCCGTTCAATGTGTTCCTAAAAAGGGAGGTACTACTGTAATGGAAAATGATAAAAATGAATTAATTGCAGTTAGAAAAACAACCGGGTGGCGTATGTGCATTGATTATACAAAATTAAATGATGCCGCCCGAAAGGATCACTTCCCCCTTCCCTTTATTGATCAAATGCTTGAGAGAGTGGCAGGTCATGATTATTATTGTTGTTTGGATGGATATTCCGGTTATTTGCAAATACCAATGGCTTCCGAAGATCAAGAAAAAACTACTTTTACTTGCCCATATGGAACATTTGCATATAAAAGGATGCCATTCGGTTTATGTAATGCCCCTGCAACTTTCCAAAGATGCATGATGGCTATTTTCTCTAACTTGGTTGAAAAATGCATTGAGATATTCATGGATGATTTTACTGTTTTTGGATCCTCTTACGAGGATTGTTTACATAACTTGAATTCAGTGTTGCAAAGATGCAGGGATACTAATTTAGTGCTCCATTGGGAGAAATGTCAGTTTATGGTGCAAGATTGCATTATTTTGGGACACAAGGTATCCACTAGAGGCATTGAAGTTGATCCTGCAAAAGTTGAGGTAATTGCAAAGTTGCCCCCACCCAATTCTGTTAAGGGGGTTCATAGTTTTCTAGGCCATGCTGACTTCTACAGACGGTTTATTAAAGACTTCTCAAAAATTGCAAAGCCTATGACTGACCTCTTGGTTAAGGAGGCCACTTTTGATTTTTCTGACACTTGTTTAAAGGCTTTTAAATGTTTAAAGGAAAAATTAATTAGTGTCCCTATTGTTGTTGCCCCTGATTGGTCGCTTCCTTTTGAAATTATGTGTGATGCTAGCGATACTGCTGTGGGGGCTGTTTTGGGGCAAAGAAAGAATAAGGTATTCTATACCATTTACTATGCTAGTCGCACTCTTGATGATGCTCAAAGAAATTATACTACCACAGAGAAAGAGTTGCTAGCTGTAGTATTTGCATTTGATAAGTTCCGTCATTACCTTGTTCTTTCTAAAGTTATTGTTTATACTGATCATGCTGCTATTAGATATTTGCTTGGAAAACAGGATGCAAAACCCAGGTTAATCAGGTGGATTTTGTTGCTACAAGAGTTTGACTTGGAGATTAGAGACAAGAAAGGCTCAGAGAACTTTGTAGCTGACCACCTCTCAAGGCTTGAACATAGTGTGATGCAGACCTCAAATGATGGGGAGATCAAGGAGGTTTTCCCTGATGAGAGACTTTTAGCTATTTCTATTATTCCTTGGTTTGCGGATATTGTCAACTACTTGGTGGGTAAGGTTGTTCCCCCTGATTTTTTCTTTCAGCAAAAGAAGAAGTTAATTTCTGATACTAGACACTACTTGTGGGATGACCCTTACCTATTTAAAGTATGTGGAGACAAGGTAATTAGGCGTTGTGTGTCTATGGATGAGGTAACTTCTATCCTTGAGCATTGTCACTCTAAAGAGGTAGGTGGCCACTTTGGCCCAAATAGAACTGCATATAAAGTTTTGCAATGTGGTTTTTATTGGCCTACTATATTTAAAGATGCTCATGATTTTGTGAAAGCTTGTGATAGTTGTCAAAGGAGTGGCAATATTTCTAGGCGTCAAGAGATGCCTCTAAACAATATTTTGGTTTGTGATATATTTGATGTATGGGGTATTGACTTTATGGGGCCCTTCCCTAAATCTTTTTCAAATCAATATATTCTTATTGCTGTAGATTATGTGTCTAAGTGGGTGGAAGCTGTAGCCTTACCCACCAATGATGCTCGGGTGGTGGTGAAATTTTTAAAGAAAATATTTTTCCCAGATTTGGCACTCATCGAGCCATTATTAGTGATGGTGGCACTCATTTTTGTAATAAACAATTTGAAAATCTTTTGAGCAAATATGGTGTCACTCATAATGTAGCAACTCCTTACCACCCACAAACTAGTGGGCAAGTTGAAATTTCAAACAGAAAGCTGAAAAGGATTTTAGAGAAGACAGTTAGTGCATCAAGAAAAGACTGGTCTTTGAAACTTGATGATGGACTATGGGCCTATAGAACTGCTTTTAAAACTCCCATTGGGATGTCTCCTTACCGTCTTGTTTTTGGAAAAGCATGTCATTTGCCTGTTGAATTAGAGCATAAAGCACTTTGGGCTTTAAAATTTCTAAACTTTGATGCTCAGCTTACAGGTGAAAATAGGTTGCTGCAGCTAGATGAATTGGATGAGCTCCGTCTAGGAGCCTATGAGAATGCAAAGTTATATAAGGAGCGGACTAAAAAGTGGCATGATAAGCGCATCCAGCAGCGTGAATTCCATATTGATGAGAAAGTTTTAATTTATAACTCACGTTTGCATCTTTTTCCAGGAAAGTTGCGCTCAAGGTGGTATGGACCCTACACTATTACTCAGGTTTTTCCTTATGGAGTTCTTGAGGTATCTCATGAAGATGGTACCACTTTTAAAGTCAATGGTCAGCGTGTGAAGCATTTTGAGGAAGGGTTACTTTAAGTGAGCTATGTCACTGCCCTCAAGGATTGACCCTATTACCGTCAGGCTCAGGACGTTAAACAAGCGCTTCACAGGAGGCAACCTGTGTTTTATTTCCTCTTATTTTTATTTTGTTTTGTCTTTTTTAGGTATTAGCTCATTTTGCAAGCTCTCTCAGGGAAGTCACTTTTACTCTCTCTCTCTCATTTATTTTCTTTTGTTTCTATTTGATCATTTTGCATTGAGGACCATGCTTCATGCTAGTGTGGGGGAGGATAGTTATTTTTGTCACTTGATCTCTATTAATGCACATACCCACCGTGAATGTTGATAGCATTTTTTCTAGCTTGTTTTGCATAAACTATGCTTAAATTGGAAAAAAAATAGAGATTTTGCCTTTAGGGGATCCCATAATTAATTCACTTGACAGACTTGCCCTTAATTGTAACTATGAGGATGTCCTTAGGAAGCTGATAATTAGCATTTGTCCCTCTTCAGTACTTTTTGTGAACTAGTTTCTAAATGTGAGATCTGAGCCTTCATAAGGGGATTGATACTTAATCATAAATTATTACCCCTTTTCTTTCTATGAGTGTGTTTCCCAATTTGCTACATTCTAGAACTTGTCTTTTGACCGTTTTAAGGCGAAAATTGATTTGCATCATGTAAAAAGATTTGGGGATTTAGGTATTTTTCTGGCCTTAGAGTTGCTTGATGAATTTATCCCATAGTTGCCCCATTTGAGCACATTTGTTATATTTTTTCTTTGGTACCCAGATATAATTTTTTCTTTTCTTGTTTGTGGTAACCATTTGAAATTGAATGTGGAGCAACTATTGAAAATTACAATTTCGTCCTATACTTTAGCTGTCTATGTTGTCAGGACTGAAATTTCGTCCCATACTTTAGTTGTCTATCTTGTTAGGATCAAGGGAAAAAAAGAAGTGAATCATGTGGTTACAAAAATATTTTCATACAAAGGAAACAAAATAGGAGTTATCATGTACTTACCTTCTCCTCCTATGAAAAAAATAAAAAAAAATTGAATTTGTCTACTCAAGCAAGAGCCAAAGGGTACATCAAAAGAATGAAAGAGCCAAAGGGTAAATCCAAAAAAAAAAAAGAGTCTACTCAAGAGAAAGAAAAGAAAATCAAAAAGAGTTGACTCAATTGAAAAAGAAGAGTGAATAATGAAAGTGAAATTAATTTGAGTTTGGACAAAAATTGTAAAATAGATAGGACCTCCATATTTGGTTTCAAGGGTTACTATTTGTTTCTTGTTTTTAGCCCTTTGATTATCCCTTTCTTCTTATTTCCTACCCTGCATGAATTCACCCTGGCCCCATTACAACCCATGAAACCCCATCTTTTGCATGCATGTGAACTATTTAGTGGAGATTTGGTCAAATTACAAGCTTATGGTAATGTGCATTTTGTTGAAACTGGACTGTATATTTTACTAGTCCCTAAACACTTGGAGAGATTGTGAGCGAGTGCCATATTCACAGAAATGTATTCTTCAGGGACATGAACCTCTAATTGGGCAACCTTTTGACACCTCATATATGCTATATTGTCTATTGCCTGTCATTGTGCTTCTAATTTTGGGTTTCTTATTTTGCTTTCTCTATTACTTCTCTGAAAAATTCATTGAGCCAGAAAATTTGCTTGAGGACAAGCAAAAGTTAAGTGTGGGGGAGTTGATAAACTCTAATTTAGTGCATTTTTAGAGATATTTACACTATTAGTATACTCCTTGACTATGACTAGCCTTGTTCAGGCCAGTTTACTGGTGTATTTTCAAAGAATGTTCTGGGAGCCTCACAAACGTGGCCAATGTCTGTTGTGAGCAGTACCAGATGTCTGAGAAATCCCATAGTCAATCAGCCTACTATTTTATAACACATAAACATAAAAGGTGATTGAATAAGAAAATTATTCATCTGTGTTTATATTTTACAAAGATTTACTTTTGATCTTAAAATGATCTGTTAAAGTGTGTTGTCATATGTTTAAATCGAACTTTCCCTGAGGTATATTTTGTAAATGTATTCTCTGCTTTTGATCAAGAACATCTATAACCTTTTCAAAACCATGTTTTACTTACTTTTGGCATTATAGGATTTTGAAAGAATACTTGGAAGTCTCGCTAACGACGAACGGCATAACGAATGCGTAAGACTCGCGAGTGATAGAGCAGCTACCTTGCCGCCCAGAGAGATGATTGTATTCTGGAGACATCTTGGTGTTTAAAAGAAAGTAAAATAGAAAACAGTTAGTTTATTGATCACTTGCATGCCAGAATCAAACTCAAGATATAGTTTAAATGGTTTAATTTAAATATATTTCAGGATTTACTTTACTTATTATTTTCTGAGTGAAAGAATTTCTCTCTGAAGTATAAATTAGAAAATAATTCTTTTATCCAAGTTTTAATATCCTGCACTTGGCCTTGTTATGGTCTTTAAACAAAACGCGTTTAATTCCCCAGCATAATCTAGAAAGTAGTTACTAGTTCATATTTTAATATTCATATTTCTTTTGAAACCAAGTGAAGGCAATGATACTTACGGGTGAGGAAGAAATTTTATTAAAATGTTTAAAAGTTTTTCTTCTCGTTTCTCTTGCAACCCCTCATCCTCACCTTCATCTTCCAATCAATCTTTATCAAACAAAATCTTCAAAGAAGAAATACGTTTTGAAGATATCAATCAAGATCTTGATAATTGGGATATTCCAAAAATATCTCATAAAGATCTTTATCAAAAGCAAAAATCTTTCTTTTCAAAAACTGATTTTATTGTCAGAACAGTTGAACAGAAAATCATACTCCGTAAAGATGATGAAGAATTTCATCTTCTCTCTGAAAAGAGTATGAAAGATCATAAGGCTAAGAACTTCAACTACCTACACATTGGAAGTGTTCAGGTAGGCATGAAGCCTCTTACCAGAGAATCTCTTAACGTGGCAGTTTTGCTCTGTTTAAGAGATGCTCGCCATAATCAGTTTCACGACTCCTTATTAGGAACTGTTGAAACTAGCCTTATTCATGGGCCAATCTTTTTCAATTGCTTCCCAGATTTAACTGTCAGTCTGGATGATAAGAACATCCTTGATGTTCTTTATCTTAATGTCAAGTGTCACGGCTATGACATGAAGGAAGGATCTGTCCCTATCACTTTGATATACAGAATTCATTACAAAGTAATGAACTCTATCAGGTCCAATTTCCTTAAAACCAAATGCCACAAATCAGGAGAAACAACTTTGTTTCTTACTGACCAATCTAAAGCCAATATTATGGTACCTAAAACCATACAATGGAGTGATATTACACTTCCTGAAACCTGGACCCTAGATAAAGCTGCCCCTACAGCACCTAGGATAACACCAGAATTCCAGGATGTTATTCAGCATCAATCTGGAAGAGTTGATCTTGTTTTTAACAGAAGTAACTCTTTCACTATCCCTAGATCCCTCAGATCTGAAGAGGACTTCAGAACGGCCATGTCTAGAGGATCTTTTTCCAGAAGATCCTTCTCTGTAGCTAGGGAATCCTCCAAACCTCAGATAGGGACCTCCCATGATGGTTCCACTATCCATCTACAGGGATTTGAGACCACAACCCCTGTAAAAACCTCCTATCAGAAAGAGGAGGAAGACCATAGGTCTATTCAATCTCCAACCTATTCCTCCCTTAATAATCCTTATGATGAAGTCTAAATTCATCATAGATAAGGAATCCCTAAGAAAAGAATTTTATTCTGAGGAATGGTCTCCTCATAGGAATTGGTTCTTTTCTCAGTATCAGGGACACAATCGTAAAGCAATCCAAGAGAAATTCTATGAATTTCTCAGAAGGACCAAACATAACATCCCTTTCTTCAAATGGTTTAGAAAGTATGCTTTTAAGAAAGGTATCAATTATCCTTTTCAGTCCATTTTATCTGATAGGAAACAAGATGTCTTAGAACAAACTAACAATGTTTTAGGTATCCCTACCCAGTTAGAGAAACCTATTACCAAACCTGTTCTTCGACAAACCAATTATGAAAGACTTTTAGCCAGAGTCAATGAGCAATTAAACCTTCTTAAAGGTATGGCTCTTAATCCTAAAACCAATGGCTCTATAAACACGGTAACCAAAATTCCTTTTGATGAAAGGAAGGTTATCTGCTTCAAATGTGACAGTTTTGGCCACATTGCCAGAAAGTGTCCTAATCAACCCAAACCTGGTTATGTACCAAAGCCCTACATTAGGAAAAGGGACAAGAAACTCAATGCTCGGGCTAAACCTCAAATCACAGAAATTTGTTGCACTTGCAATAAAAGAAAACCTGAGGTTTCTCCCATCAACCAACCTACTAAGAAGATACATAATAGACCTTGTAGGCAGTTTACCTGCTCTGTTTGCAATAAAACAGGTCACAAAACCAAGAGCTGCTGGGTTATTAGAAAACTCAGTACTTTCAATATTGATCCTAGTACCAAAAGGAGAATTAAGCTCATCTGCAGAGATGGTAAACCCCATAGGTACAACAGGATTTTATCTGAGCTTAAGAACCTTGAGCTCAAACCTAAGATTAAATCCAGAATCTACAATTGGTTAGGTTATTATTTTGATATTCCTGAATCTAGGTTTATCGACCTAGCTTCCTCCATTTGCAGATTCAATATCTCCATTTCATCCATTATTACCAACTTTGAAAATAGAGTCATCTGGGAATCCCCAGCTCTGCTTTTCTCTTTTCATATTTATAATTTTGGTATTAATGTTTATTATCTGGGGCAACCCTTTATGATCAATCATCCTGGTAAATCTTTTGATAATTTCTGTTCCAACACCAATCTTAATTCTGGTATAAGCATCAGAACAAAAACCCAGGAGGAAATGATAGATATATCTTGTGACATGGCTAATCACACTGTCTCACAAGAAATTCTTGACTCCTATAATCTTGCTGGAAGTTTTCATGAAAGATTTCTAATAATTAATCTCTTTATGTCTAGAAACCAAATGATAGAAATTTTAGACATTTTATTCCATTACGATTATATAAAAATTATAATCAGTGTTTTACTAACTGGTTCATCTATCATTTTCAGGGCTTCAATCAAGATGACCACCAGGGCTTCCTCCTCGAGAGGAAGAGGAAGAGGAAAGGGTAAAAACCCAATGATCTCTACAGGGCCTTCCACCCTAAGCCAATCTGGAAACCAATCTGGGCATTCCTCTCAGAATACCCAAAACCAAACAAAACAGGCAAAGTCTGACTATGCCTTTCCAATCCAAACCCTCCTGACTTTCCAGGAACAAGGGTTAACCAATCTTCCCTCCAGAACTTGGGCTAGTATTGCTGAGGATAGTGACCAAGATCTCCCTTCCTTGGACCTAGCCATTCAAACCCAAAAAACCCAACAATTGCAGATTAACCCAAAAACCCAGGTTACCTCTGCCCAAAACCAGTCAAACTTGGCAATTAGAACCAACCCAATTGCCCCTGCTCAAACCCAGTATGTCCCAAAGGAAAGCTATTTCTTTGTGGCTCATATTGAACCAGAATTCTGGGATGAAAATCCCAACAAGATCCCTCCAAAGATCTTTCCACCTCAATCCCATTTCTTACCTCTTACCCCAAACAAAACCCAGAAATTTTATGAGTTTATTCTCATAGATACTGAGTCAATATCCCTCAAACATTATAGGGATCCTAAGGATGATGCTGTCATCACCCATTCAACCCTTCAAATTCTAAATGTTCTGACACCCTCAGCATTTGGACCAAATCCAAACAAAACAAAGAAATTTTCCCAGCTCTTTGACCCTATGGGTTATAATTATTGGGATTATATCAAAGCTTGGGATTATGTTATCCTAGGCTTACAAAACAAAATTTTCAAACATTCTTGGTTGATCTACTTCAAAAAGAAAACCAAGTATTCCTTCCCTAACTGGTTCCTTCAATGGTGGGATTTCTTTGGCCCTTGCCCAGAAATCTTTCCCACTGAAGTCCAAGAAGGATTTCAAATGTTTTCAAAAAGATTCAACAAAGATCTTACCAATTATCCAATCATTTTAAATTTTTATGCCATTTTTTCATTATCATGGATTTTTTCATGGCAATATAAAACTGGGCATTTCCATCACCCAAAGACCTTGTTGTCTTTTTACAAACAAGGGTCTATCAAATGGTGGCCTCGTTTTGATGCCTCTGCTGCATCTCCTGCGGGGGTGACCAATTGGTTTAAAACCAACCCGAAAGCTTTGCAAGTTGCTGACCCAGAAACTTGTAAATTTTTAAATCAAAAGGCTAGAATTTCTGCAGCTCTTGCAGCTTCTACCTCTGAAGATGATATTCTGGAAAAGCTTCAGAATGTCATGAAACTACTTCAAAACCAATCTGAGGCCAAAGATGTCCCTTCATCTTCAGGAAAGGACAATAAGATGAAACAGATCCTTGTCTCATCTTCTTCCTCCTCCCCAAAAGATTTCTCTGAGGATGATGGCTTTGATTATTATTCTGATAATCTTTGCTGATCCCCTTGGGATTTTTTAATCTTATTTTTCAAAATTTCTTTCTTGTTGATCTCTTTTGATCACCCTTGAAAGCTTCAATTCTATTATCAAGATATCCTTAAGCATGATAATTGTACCACTCTTTGTGGGAAAAACTGCTTAAAACACCCTGGACTTGGTGATCGTAGTGTCTGCATCAGGCACGAAAAACTGTCCAATTTTTCAAGTCTAAAACCTTTCGACAAGCTTTGTTATCTTTCGACAAGCTTTGTTGAACCACCCTTGAACATGGTGATTGTAGTGTCCCTATGGACATGAAAAACTGTTCAAATTTCAAAATCTAAACTTTCGACAAGCTCTGTTGTCTTCGACAAGCTCTGTTGAACCACCCTTGAACATGGTGATTGTAGTGTCCCTTTGGACATAAAAAACTGTTCAGTTTTCAAAAACTAAACCTTTCGACAAGCTCTGTTGTCTTCGACAAGCTCTGTTGAACCACCCTTGAACATGGTGATTGTAGTGTCCCTTTGGACATGAAAAACTGTTCAGTTTTCAAAATCTAACCTTTTCGACATGCTCTGTTGTTTTCAACAAAGCACTGTTGTTTCCTTTTTGCAGGAACTCGATAAGGTTCATCATTGCGAGACTTAGTGGACGTCCCACCCACTACTTTGTCTTCTTTGTCGAAGAATCTTGCTTCCCCACAAATCGATGTGGTCAATCCATGGGGACCCCCTGTCTCCCACTATCTTCTGGCATTTTGGAATCCAAGACTCCTTTTGCTCAGACCACGTGTACTTATCCCTGCTGCTGCACAGTTCAAGTCAGATTCTCTTGGATCCTCTACAGTGCAGGTCACTTAGTGCACAGTGCCGGTTTAGTAACCGGTTACTATTCAATTTTCAATCTATTTAATCGTGCCTTAGGCTTGTGTTAGACACACGATTAATACACAACACAATTCAGACTCTACTTCTCTCTCTTATTCTAGTGAGAAGCCAGAGCACTTGTAATCTTCTTCTTCTCTTCTTCAATCTTGTAAATCATAGATAGTTCTTAACTATCTCAATCAATCTAAGTAACTCATAGATAGTACATGGAAGGTTTTACCTCCTAAACTATCTCGTGAGTTTTATCTGTCTTATTTATTTATTTGTTGCATTCCGTATGCTACCTACTTCCCCTCTGTCTCTTTAATTTAATCCCCCTCTCCTGGTTCCGACCCCCTCTTGTATATATATATATATATATATATATATATATATATATATATATATATATATATATATATATATATATATATATATATATATAAGAATGGCAGTGTGGGCATGAAGTTGGACCAAATCAACAAAGAGAAGAAGGCCCACGGCCTATTGGAAATCTACTATATCTATAACCAAAAAACAACCACCACCAAATTTACAAAATTACCCATAACTATAAACATTATCAAAACATTATTTTGGGGTTAATTTAGTAACTAAGTAACCAAAAAGTTACTAACTTTTTAAAAAGTCTAAAAAGTTGCAGCAGAAAGAGAAAAGAGATGAAGAGAGAAAAAAGAGAGAGAATGTGAGAGGGAGAGAGAAGTTGCTGAGAGAGGGAAAAAAAAGAGAGTGAGAAAAATAGAGAGAGAGAGAGAGAGAAAGAGAAAGGGAAAAGACAGTGAAAAGAATGTGAAAGTGAGAAAAGAAAGGGTGAGAGAGAATAAAAAGAGAGTGAGAAAATGTGAAAGAGAGAGAAAACGAAAAAACTTTCGATGACAATCTATTATCTATCTTTTAAGTAGTAACAAAATCTTTCAAACTAATTTTTTAGTCTCTTAGAAAAAATAAGAAAAATTAATCACTATTGAAACTATTAATAAAAATTTAAAATATACGCGATAAATATTTGTCAATAATAATACCTAAATAAAAGGACAAATAACTGTCACATGTAACTTTAAGACCATGAGATAAATATTTGTTATTGATAATTATAATTTTTGAAAACTACTGAAAATCTACTATTTATCTTCTACTATCATCTACAGATTTACTAAAACAAATCAATTTAACCATTGAGAACACTTCCAAAATAACTTTTTAGTCTCTTATAATTAAAAGGACAAATAACTGTTGTTGATTTATAAAAAAAACACGTGACAAGTATTTGTCATTGATAATTATAATTTTTAAAGACTACTAGAAATCAACTATCTATTTGCTACTATCTACTATAATCTTTTTTTTATTACACTATCTACTATAATCTACTAAAACTAATCAATATAACTACTAGCAAAAATGTTAAAAAAAACGTTTTAGCATGTTAGGAAAAACGAAATAACTTCATGACTATTTTTTTATTAATCAAAGTTGCACTAATGGCCATTTTACAACTGTCCCTGAGGGGATTTAAACTCAGCACCTTGAGGATATAAGGCTAGCTCTTACCACTAAACTAGCACCTCAAGTGTCTTCATGACTATTCAAACTACTAATAAATATTAAAAAAATATGTGACAAATATTTGTCAATGATACTTAAAAAAATGACAAATTAACTATTAGTGACATATAAAAAAACATGGGACAAATATTTGTCATTGATAATTATAATTTTTAAATACTATTGTAAGCTACTATCTATCTTTACATAAAGAAGCACGGGAAAAATATTTGTCACTATAAATATAATTTACTTTACAAATTCAATAAGAGACCAAAACTGAGCCCAATAATCTGTTATTATTTTACTTTTGAGTCTTGACGGAAAATAATATAATGGTTTCCATTTAGTTTGTCGATATAGTATCAAAGTCTTCGGGAAAATATTTATTGAAAGGTTAGAGATCATTTTCTCAAAAAAAAAAAGAATTTATAGACTAACAATTTAATATGATTATTTATCATTAAAGAATAATTTTATAAATCATAATTCTTCTTTTCTTTCCCAATAAGAAAAAATTTTCTCTTATTTTTTTTATACGTGGATGTGTAATATATATATATATATATATATATATATATATATATATATATATATAGTTTTTGAGGTCCAACGGGAGACATTATATGTTGTTGTTATCAAAAGTTATACTTTAATACTTATTTTATATGTATTAAATTTTTATATATCCGAGCTAAATAATTTCTTACTTAGTCAATTTATATACGGAACACGATGGTACCCGTGCGTATGCACGGGTATACCGCTAGTTGAAGAGAAAGAAAGGAAACTTAAATTAGAGAAAAGGAAGCAGCACACATGAGGGAAGAGAAAAAGAAAATATGGAATCAACTTGGTGAGCACGCAACCCTAGGTGGGATTTTACAATATAAAAAGGAGCCGCACTTTACGAGTAAGAACACACACGGACGCAGAGGAGAGGCAAAAGGAGATTTTGGTACCCGTTTTTGACACCGTGAGAGAGCTTTGGAGCACAATACAGAGACTGAATACAGGACCAATTTACTCAATCTCCGGGTTATTTTCATATTCTGTAATTCATGACTTTTAATTTTATTTCAATGTTCTTGAACACTATGGATAGCTAAATCCTATTCTAGGGGCTTAGGTGGATCTTGTTTGATTAGAGACCTTTTTATGTTTTAATTTATACTTTGAATTCCCAATTTTTATTCCAATTAATATTATCCCATTGTTTTATCACATAATTAGATCGACAACTCTTTGCATGTTTATAATCAATTAGTTGATTAGCGATCGTACTACAACTAGTTGGTGGACCTATAGGATAATTGAGACTATAATTAACGAATGACCAAATTTTAATTTAGTCTTCCAATCATTCAACCTTTTTGTACTTTATGCTTTTCTTAAATTTAAATTCTAGCATGACCAAACTAGGGTTAATTTAGGAAAAAGAATATTAATCACGAATGACCAAACGGATTAATAGTTTTAGTAAAGGGATTGGTAATTGAATAAAATAAGGGAATTCAGGTAGAATTAGACATAGAGGAATCGAAGCTAGCAAGTGAAACCGAGACCCTAGGCTTCTCTCCGTTGATTGAACTTCTCAATTTTAATTCTTGCTATTTACTTCGTCTTATTATAGTTTCTACAATCATCAACATTCGTTCGTCTAAATAATAATTAATCTTAAAGTAGTTTGGTACTTATTAATTAATCCCTGTGGAGACGATATTTTTTATACTACTTCTGCAAGAGAGTACACTTGCTCTCAGGTAACCTTCCGCTCTTCTCGTGCTTCCGCATGATCTCTTTTTACGTACTGAGTCAACTTCCTTCTTCGGATTAGAGCTTCCACATCATCTTTAAGAGCCATGCAGTTTTTAGTGTCATGCCCGTTACTCTTGTGATACCTACAATATTTTTTCGTGGGACGCTGCCCGTCTTTGAGCACGAGGGGTTCCGGTGGTTTAACATCTCTGAATTCCGCGTTGGCACACTTCGCTAAAGTGTTCGCGTACGAGGTATTTAGCTTAGTGTGTTCAACGAATCTCTTGATCCTACCTTCCCTGGTCGGGCAGTTATTGGGGCACTCTTCTTTTGCCTTTATATCTTTTTCTGATCGCGAGTGTTGGTTCATCCCCGCCTCAGCAGCTTCAATAGCGGTCGTTCCCTCCTCATAATTCATGAACCTTTGGGATCGCCTTAGGAACGTCTCTAGGTCCCTAGGAATGTGGAGTCCCACCTCCACTTCAAAACGACTTCCTCTTAAGAGGCCCGTTCTCAAGAAGAATAAACCACCAGGGAACAATGATGAACCAGAACCATCAAACAGTGATGCAGGGGACTCAGAAGATGATTCTGAAGGTCCAAATGATCATGGTAATGTTGAAAATGGTGAAACTAGAACAAGGAGGCCACCAAGATGGTTAGGAGATTATGAGACCAGTTTTAGTGTCTGTACTGAAGCAGATGAACTGAATTTGACAGGAAGTGAATACGGTGATCCAGAATGTTTTGAGATAGCTGTAAAGGAGACTAAGTGGAAGAAAGAAATGGATGAGGAGATTGCTTCTATTAGAAAAAATGAAAAGTGGGAGCTGGTTGATTTACCTGAAGGCTCTAAAGTAATTGGAGTTAAATGGATTTATAAAACAAAGTTGAATGAGCTTGGTCAAGTGGAAAAATTCAAAGCTAGATTGGTTGCCAAGGGGTATACTCAAAAACAAGCAATAGATTACACTGAAATCTTTGCTCCAGTGAGCAGGCTTGATACTTTTAGGCTCATCATAGCCACTGCAGCTCAAAGAGGTTGGTCTCTACACCAACTTGATGTGAAATCAGCCTTCCTCTATGGAAAGCTAACTGAAGAAGTGTATGTGGAGCAACCAAAGGGATACGTATTGAAGGGAAATGAGACCAAAGTGTACAGATTACATAAGGCTCTCTATGGACCAAAACAACAGCCTAGAGCTTGGTTTATTCGCATAGAATCTTATTTTGTGATGCAAGGCTTCACAGCTAGCAAAAGTGAGCAGACACTATTTTATAAAAGGAATGACAGAGATTGTATTCTTCTTGTGAGCATTTATGTGAATGACCCGATCTTTACCAGCAATGACAGTGGCATGATTGATGAATTTAAGAAATCTATGAAGAAAGAGTTCTCCATGACAGATTTGGGATTGATGAAATTCTTCTTAGGGATTGAAGTGACTCAAGAGAAGGAGTCAATTCACATTTGCCAAAGAAAGTACGCTTTGGAATTGTTGAATAAATTCAATATGTCTGCTTGTAATTCTGTGACAGTGCCCGTAGTGCCTGGGACAAGAATTGACAGAGATGAGAAGGGAGAAAAAGTGAATGAGACTGTGTACAAACAATTAATTGGTAGCCTAATTTATATAATTGCCACTAGACCTGATGTTATGTACATTGTGAGCTTGTTAAGCAGATTCATGAGCCATCCCACACAACTTCACATGCTTGCAGCAAAGAGGGTACTAAGATATCTCCAAGGAACAGTAGAATTTGGGATCAGATACAAAAAGGGAGAGAACAATCAAGTCCTAGGTTACACTGATAGTGAGTACACAGGGGACTTGGAAGATAGAAAAAGTACCTCAGGATATGCTTTTATGTTGGGTGAAGGTGTTGTGGCTTGGTGCTCTAAGAAGCAGCCAATAGTTGCACTCTCCACGACTGAAGCAGAGTTTGTGGCAGCAGGCACAGCTGCTTGTCAAGCCATTTGGTTGAGAAAAATCATGAATGAATTGAACCTCAGTTCAGAAGGTAGCACAGAAATATTCTGTGACAACAGCTCAGCTATAAAGCTCTCTCAAAATCCAATACTGCATGGCAAAAGTAAACACATAGAGGTAAGGTTTCATTACCTCGGATAATTGGTTAAAGCTGGGAGTATCAAACTGAACTACTGCGGAACAAAGGAGCAGATTGCTGACATCTTTACCAAGGCTCTCAGCAAGGAAAATTTCATCAAACTCGGAAGAAAACTAGGAGTATGTGAACTGTCTGATGTAAACTAGATGTTTGTAGATGTACATTAAGTTTAAGGGAAGTTTGTTAGGATAATTGTGTATTAGGCAAGTCAAAGTTGACTATTAGCAGGGTCTTTTTGTAATTGTGCCTATCTAATTACTGTTGTAATCCCTAACAAACCTAACGGTTTTGTAATTGAGTTGAAGTATGTGATATATAAATACTTCACTCACTTTGAATGAAATAAGTTCGCACCATTTACACTGTCTCAACAGAATTAACTGTAACTTCTCCCAAAACATATGTGCAATGTCTTAGCTTAATTGGTTTGCTATCTGCATTAAGCGCACCAAATTCTCCACTATTTTGGTTTGAATATTTCATGGCTTAATTTGATTCTATTTTTTTACTCAACAAATTAAATTAAACCATGTTTCTGTTGAGTCTAGATTCAAAACAAAATGAGTGGTATGCCATTCTTTAAATGCCCCCGTATTTTGCTCCAAACGACCTGCCAAAAGTCGTGATGTTCACAAGACTTTTTCAGCGAGCTTAGCCTATTTTTAGGTATTGAACACAATTTTTCTTATAAATTGGAAGTATTTTTGCTTTTTGTTTGACAACTGCATTAGGTGTGGACTTAACAACATCACTATAGTTCTAGTGGTGATATAGGAACAAGCTATATCCTCTTAGCTATTCTGCGTTTTGTTTCTCTGTTGGCTAAGCTCGTACCTGCTCATCGTCTAGCTTCATTTGTTCCTGTTCATCCGCCAACGTCTCCACTCGTAGCTTTTCTACAAATATGTTAGCATTGAAACCCCCGATCTTTGATTTTCTTGTGTGCATCTGATGTGAAATTGATACTGAAATACCAAATATATCAATTCTTTTGATATTCTTTTATGCATATGTATTTGATTTGTATGTCGCGACTTCTAAACCTTTTTAGATGTTTTAGAGCACTTTGAAAAAGCCGTCAAAAAATTGGAGATGTATATGAAATCCTCTAGCAATAACGACCACAACGTCTATTTCCCGACTCTATCCCTGAAACTCGTTGCTAGTTAACCATGACCTTCCGAATTCACACATTGAATGTGAGGTAAATAGATCCTACAAAGGCACTAAGGATAATTAATTACATGTCATAATACAGCGCGAGATTAAATTTCTAAAGAAAATGATGCTTCTGCTGTTGTGACGCCGCTTCTAAGAGAAATTAACTTCACTTATTTGCTTTTGCTAATTGCTATTTGAAGAACCAAAGATAAATTCAGCTTTAAAAATACTTATTAGTTCTTGGTGTTTACTATCTTTTTCATTAAGTAATATTTACTATCTCATGTTATAGTTAGTGTGTCTTTACTCAAATGGATACATTCTAATTAGATGGATTAGTTGATGGTTTTATAGTGGTTCTCTAGTAAATTACCTCTTGATGCTTGCTTGTTTCTTCTATATGCTACTTTTTGAATGAGCTATTATAAAATTTGGATATAAATAGAACAATGAATTGATGAATTTGTTTGATATATCAGGTTCTGACATGAAAAGTAACCGATGCAATTATTTTTTGACAAGCTAGCTGTTCAAAGTGGTTTTCTTTACATAATTTTGCTTTGAAGTTTTGTTTCTGCAATATAGCCTCTGCAGAGTAAATTTGTTATAGTAAAGGAGTGGTTTTTTTTGACCAAAAGTAAAGGAGTGGTTTTGTAGATGATAGAATTGGATGATAATGAATCTTTGGATTATAGTTGAATGAGTCATTATAAGAAATTTTATGTTATTAGGAAACCAATTAATTTTCAAAAACTCTTTATAGGATAGTACCATTGAAAGAAACTCTATTTGAAAATGTAAATTCAACTTTTAATTCCAAAAGGAGATGTATACATTTATGAAACCATTCCAACAAAGAATAACAATATCATATGCTCTTAAACTACTTCATCTTGACGTGTGCTATTCGAGGTGATAGTTTCATATGATCCAACCCAAACCCATTTTATTCTTTGATTTTCATATGATCTGAATAGATTTGTAATGGGACCAATGCTTCCCTGAACTTTTCCATGCCATGAGCACCAAGTTGCCATTCTTTCTTAATTCCTGGCCACCATATTTGTGTCAAAATTTGTGTGTCCACATAATATTATTGTTCTTTATATTATATTCATAGACTGAAAATATTAACGAAAAGGATAAAATGTTTCCTTACAGGTCCAAGAGCTTTACTTCATTCCCTTCTGTATTAAATTTATTGCAATTGTTACTTCATGTTAGTTTTTTATTATTTTTTAGGCTTTTAATATTAACTAGTATTTTACCTGTGTATTTGCACAGGTGACACTATGAAATTATAAATATGTTGAAACAAAAAGGAAAAATGGATAAAAGGCTATATTTCTAATTAATTAAAATAACCGTGTTGCAAAAGGATAAAAAAAAGTCAGTATCTTCTTATAATATTAATAACTTAGTAAAAATAAGGAAAAAAGAAAATGAGATTTAACATAAGATGTGCACCCTCGTTGGCACTCCTGCTGGCGCTCTCGTTGCCTCTCCCGTTGGCGCTCCCCTTGGGCTCCCGTTGGTGTTCTCATTGCCGATCTCGTTGCCCCTCCTGTCGCCGCTTGTAACATCTCTAGGTTAGTTAATTTCGGTTTTACGAAATTAACTAGCGATTTATTATTCGAGTAAATGATAAGTCGAGTCACGGACACGTTAGAGGTGCGAAAGCAATATTTAATTGCTTAGAAAGATGATTTAAATGCATTATTGATTGAATTGTATGAATTGTTATGTGACTGTTTGGGTAGAAATTGGGTTTTATATAGAGAATTAAGAGTAAGGGTAAAACGGTCATTTCGCTAGATTTCATTTAATCAAAATTAGCAAGAGATCATAGCTAAGCTGTTTTGTTAATTAAGTAATTGGCATATCTAATAGTATGTGAGAGTTAATCTAATTGTTGAGAAGATGAGATTGTGCATTAGTAGTTGATTAGATTTGAATTTAAGAGGGAATTAGAGGAGAAGGGTAAATGAGTCATTTCCACCCCCACTTACCTTCAGCTCTCACAAAACCCGACACCACCAAACCTCTTCTCATTTTTCACAAAAACTGAAAGTTAGAAAAGTGAGAGCATTGAGAGAGAGGGAGGGAGGGAGAGAGAGAGAGAAGTATTGTCGGGACACAAAACAGAAAAGTATTTTCACCGAGATTCGAAACAAAAACTTCTACATTTCTAGGAATGAAAAATATATTTAAGCCACCAATTTAGATGAATATTTTTTCTTGATAAACAATGATTCATTGATGGGAACACTAGGGGTGCTCAAACTCGCATACACATCACAATTCAAAAGTTGTTAATACAAAGGAAGACATTATTCCACAAGAAGGAGAATAAAAAGAACCTCTGGCCACCTCATAAATAAACCAACTCCAAGATAAACATTTTTTTTGTGTGGGTCACAATCAAATCAATATTAGGAGAGCCAATGAAAGCGGCAACGAGAGGGCCAATGGAAGCCCCAATGAGAGCACCAACGGGGATGCATATTTTATTTTAAATCTCATTCTCTTTTTCTTCATTTTTACTCTATTATTAATATTATAAGAATATACTAATTTTTTTAACTCTTTGCAACTTTCAACGTATTTATAATTTCATAGCAAATTGTGCTAAATACAGTGTCACACGTGCGTATGCACGGGGTAAAAAACTAGTATTATTTAATGAGTTTATCTACCAAAAAATATATTATTAATGTATTTTTAAAACATCGGGCTTGTAACTAGATACTGACTGAACTACCATAAAGTTTATGATGAGGCCAAATATTATGGAAAAACAAGCTTTTAAAATTATATGTTAAACTTGAATAATTGACCCGTGCCATGCACGGGTATATGCTATTGAAAATTGTTGTCAAATAACTTGTATTTTGTAAGTTGGTAGCAAAATGCATGTAAAAGTAAATAGCGGTATTTTTTGTCATTTGAAGATAATATTTAAACTATAAAAACTTTGTATTTATTTGTTATCTTTAAGCACAAAGGATATCATTTTGTGGTTATTAGAGTTCTTCATCGCATACTCTATCTTTGAATACGACGATGTTAATGAGCATATCTTGACATGGTCATATCCGGTCATATATTTGGTCAAGGAAATACACAACTTTCGAGTCTCCTACCTCCGGTCTCATGTCCCTTACTTGCTCCATTTGCACAACTTATTTTGCGGAACCTTCAGTCAAGACCGAGTAAGAGATTCGAAACTTGCAGAGTAGTGGTTGTAACAGATATTCCTCAATATCAACTCCCGGATGTTTTTGAGTTCTTCCCCTTTTGCATTTCTGCTCTGTATCATTTTTCACTCATCCTACTAACTTTTATGTTAGATATTGCAGCAACCACCATAGAGAATTATCAAATTCAAAATCCCCCTCTCAGATGTATTGATTTTCTGCAAGATAACTCTTTGGCTCATTGTCTTCAAATCAATATTAGCAACACTCATAAATCAATCATGCAATGCACCAGCCTTCCAATTTCATAAGTTTGTCACTAATTCCTTCCCAAAGTTTCAAAAGAGCATGTATGTAAATATCATCTTGTTGATAACCAACTAAAATCAAGAGAAAATTATACGGTTGATAAAAGATGGATTTCGCTAAATTTTACAACAACCGAATTTAACAGTTGGTCATATAATATTTTCTTTCAGATACTATATGTGAAGAAGACATGATGAAAGAAAGCATATAATAACAATCGATAAATTAAGCTTCCATAAGTGAAAGAAGACATATTAGGCATTTTTTTAAAAGAATAGCAAGTGAGCACCATAATGCAGTGTCTAAAGTAGCATTAGGAAAAGTAAAAATAAAAAATAAATACCTCATATCTCCATATTAATAAAAAACACAGTTTTATAGTTGATCATGACTGACTAAATTTGAATCCCCTCTTAGTCACAATAAAAATATAGATGTGTTGTAACTATATATGCAAAACCCATATCTTGTGGGCATTAAGCTGACACAATATCAAATTAGCTGAGGACATGTGAAACCAAAAACATGACGACTTTAAAAAAAAAATTATACCTCCAAATATCATCCATCTCATATTTGGAGTCTTCTCTTTCGAGGATAGATTGTTAAAATCCACCAAATGCATTCTTTAATGAAGTTTTATTCAGTTTCAAAATCTTACATCACAAGAGCTCAAATTAATGAACTGTGAGCAATAAAGTTTGCAAGCTCAAAGAAAGTTGCATATACTTACTTGACAAAAGTCCTACAAAAATCAAAAAAATTTGTAGCCATTAGCAGGGACGAAGCAAGGATTGAATAGTTGCGGGGGTGAACTACAAAAATTAGGATTATATATATTTTTCATAGAACTTACTAATTTTGTTATTAGTCGAGAGAAAATAGATGTCGTAATTTTTGTCTTGATAAAATATTCTATTCTCAAGTTTAATGATCTATTTTTACAAATTTAATTTTTAGTACCTAGAATTATTTAACCAAAATTAAAATCCATCCAGTTAACTTTTGTGAAGAGATTGTTTTTGCTATAAAAATTTTAGATAAGAAAATGGCGCCTCATTCTAAAACTGGAAATTTTTTCATGAAGAAATGCTATAAAGTCTGATTTTTTATTCACCATTATCTCTCTTTTTCACTCAAATTTAGAGATAAGAATTAATAAATTTATAAAAAAAATTAAAAAGGATTCATATGGACGAAAATGACAGAATCTATGAATATGACCATGTATTATTATTATTATATGCATTTTCCAATCTTGTCCAAATTTACTATTATACTCTTTTTTTAGCATTACTATTATACATTTATATTGTTATATCAAGGTGAACAAAATTAGAACAGGGGTGGCTGGAGCCTCGGCAGCACATCAAGTAGCTCCGTCCCTGGCCATTAGAAACCTCCACTTATAATAAAGGCGGTTTGAATTCCTATCATAGTTATAGTAAACATCTAGGAAAGTTGGACAACATGCGAGTCAAGTCAGTAAAAGACTAAAAAACCAAATAACGGAAAATAAAACCAACTGGATTGGGTAAATCATTCTTAAGCAAGACAATAAAATTAGAAGAGAACATTAAAACATGAATGAAGAACAGTATATTCATTCATACATACCAAAAAGTGTGCTCATGTAACCAATGCAACAATCAGTATAGAACAAATAGAAAATTTAACCAATGCACCCATCACTGTAGAAGAAAATATAAGAAAAGCTACTACATCTAGATGGGAAAAGCAAGGTTATCAAAATCAGACGGCCCGGGCGGCCCAACCGTGAACCGGTTCCACATCCAGTCCAAGTATCCCTAATAACAGGCAAGCCTAAAAACCGAATTTCAAACCGGGAAACTGGAGAGAAATCGTAGAAAACCGGCGGTCAAGTGATTCCGACGGTTCAGAGGAAAAAAGTTTTTAACTGCATTAAAATTAAAACTATTAATAAGCGAAACGACAATCACCAGCGGATGTTACACCGTAAGTGTCTAATGACGCAATCTACCATTCAACTACACTCTCATGATCTACTTTTATAATTCGCACCTTCCACTTTTCTTGCAAAACTTTCTCGATGTGGGACTTAAGATATAGCTTATTTCCTTTGTTTTTCTCCATCGTCTTCTTTGAAAAATGAAATCGACCACTATCTTATCACATCCAATCATGTTTTTTGCCTATCTTACCCAACTCTAAAAAATGGGATGGGACCAATCATGTTAAATCACAGACTTTATCCTCTCAATCAAATAGGCCTCTATTCCCCCAGTTCTATTATGAAATCCTATTTGTTTTTCTTTCTTAGCAAGGTAGTTTACTTGCTTACTTGCTAGAGTCAGGAAAGCAGACATTGTAGATTTTCACTTCAATCATAGGAAGTAGAGAGGCCAACAATACTCCAAATAAATGGGTGTAAAATTGAAAACAACTAAAAAAATAGATTCATAAATCGTAGAATACCCCTTAAAAATTAAAGAGAAAATGAAAATATATGATTGATAATATTAGCAAGTCATAGTCAACTTTCCCTATCCTTACCTTCTATTGCATATGTAAGAAGGCGACAATAATATTGTGATTCAAAAAGAATCATTATTTGAAATGAAAATATTTAGCATTTGTCCTTATTTACATAGTCAAAAAATTATCAGCTGAAAAAATTAATTGGTATGCCAAAGTTAGGGATTTCTTGGATTGAATTTGTTTTTATACTTGATTGAAAGTTGATTTTCTGATATTTCTAGCAATTGGGGAATACAGATATTTTATAGGTGCAAATGGAAATAACCAGATTTGATTGTCATCTATTTTTATATCAAAGCATAAAATGACTATTACTACAATTTGTAAAATATCCATTACTATATTTTGAATTTGGAAATAGGCTGATTTAATTTTGACATTTATTTTGTTGACAATTTGAAAAATAATGGTTACTATATTTCAATGTTCAGATAGTCATATTTATAATCTTTAGAATTAGCCATTAATCTTTTTTGTTTTGCATATTTTAAATTTTGAAATACAAATAGGTTTATTAATATTTTTATGAGCACATGCGCACATCATGTGCATGTGCTATGTTGTTTTCTATATACTATTATAGTCTATAGATATGTTTTATATTGAAAAATTGTGTTTTCACCTGTGTTTTCTTTAATGACGACTTGCTGTGTGATTGTACCGAATTATTATTATGCTAAAAACTTATTAGGAATAAATATATAACATTAATTAATATTAAAAGATTTATTGTAATTTTTTAAATGCAATTATTAAAATAAATCAAATGCTTAGGATATACCCCTCCCCTCAAACTACTAACACACTAATTTCTAACCACTTTGCCTATCAAAAAAATGCTTAGGATATAAATTAATTAATATTAAAAATAAATTTTTAAATGCTTAGGATATAAATTTATAAGAAATCAAAATATTAAAAGATATAACATTAATTACATATGGAGCATTAAACACAAAAATTGCTAAAAAAATATTAATTACAAAAGGATATTAATTGTCAAAATGCTTAGCAGATGACACATGGAAGAGTAATAAATGAGATTCATTCTCAAATGTTATATATATAGATGAGTCAAAAAAAACTATATGTTAAAATTAATCAATAGTAAGTAATTAAATAGATTATATCTAATCATGAAGTAATTATATCTTATCAAATAAATGATTTACTTATTTAGAACACAACTATAAATTATAAAGTATTTATTTCCTTTTCCATGAATACTATATCACCCTTTATTTACGTCTTTATACAAGAGAACCAAACTACAACTAAAAATGGCTAAAATAATGATGAAGTAATTATTTCCTTTTCCAATTTACATGACCTAAATATGGGGGGATTGTGCAACCCCGTCATAGTAGTGAGGAAGATTGGGCACCACAAGGTTTTTTGTTAGAGAGAAAGGAATAACTCTACTAAGTGATCAATGGTTGAGTAAGTGTGTGTATGTGTGTGTGTGTGAGAGAGAGATGGTTGAGTAATTAAGTGTGTGTGAGAGAGACACACAGAGAGAGAGAGAGAGGTGCAAGATAATCTAATTAGCAAGTTGAAAATAAATTTTATTGAGGTACTAGGTGAGAACTCTAAATTTTGAGAGGATGCTCAAATACCCATAGGTCTATGTCTGCACCTATATGTGTCAATGAATGTTGGTCTAGTCGGTAAAGATATGACTCATGTATCACATTAAGTTTCAAATTTTGTTGTCGATGTGAGATTGTTTAGTGAGTAATATGAAAACAAATTTAAGAAGGAATAGAGTTAAAAGACACTAATGGTTCTGCAAGAAACAACAAGTCAAGTTTGTATCTAGAGCAAAAAAAATTCAAAACAAGTCTAGTACCTATAATTCCTAGGGGTCTAGCATTCCAAAAAATTAATTTCGTTAATTAAAAGGAGGGATAGACATCACTGCTCTGGTGATATACTTACCTGGTTGCACAATGCCGCTTCTTGTTACGAAGCTTACGCTTTTGAGACTTTCATAGGACTTGTGTGAATTCTTCTTCCGCTCTTCGAGAGATAGGATCATCTAGGTTATTTTCAAGTGAGCAGCATCAACCCAAAACTCACCAACAATTTTGAGGTCTTTAAAGACCGCATTATTAATACAAGTCTCACTATGCTCCAACCCAGGTTCACCCTGAAACAAGGAACATGTAATAGCGCTTGTATCTTGTGAGTTGGAAACTGCGGTGGAAGAGGTAGAGTCCGGAACCACATCCTCTGAGGCAAAAGCATGAATAATAGGAGAGGCTGGAATCTCTTCACAGACAGAATTACTCGAATTATCTCGCTGAACAACATTGCCCTTCAAAATAAAAATTTCTTCAGGAGTACATTCTTGAAAAAAAGGATCCAAAGAACGAGGGAGACTAGCATCAAGAACCTCATCAGGGGGAAACTCTTCACTTTGTGGCACTAAAGCAACATCAGTGGCTTCATTGTCCTTTCTAACAGTGCCATTATCAACAATTTTGGTTACTTTAGGGACATAAACAAACTTAGACTTAGTAGGCCCAATTGTTTCTTGAGGAATCTTGGACGAAGATGCCCCATTTTTGGTTAAAGGAGAACCAGACAACTTGCTATACTTGAAATGGGACAAAGAATGTCCAATGGCTTGACAATGAGAACAGAAAAAGGGGAGCTTCTCATAATCTATTCCAATGAAAAACGCAAAGCCATCCCTTTCAACCATGATGGAATCATGTAATGCTCAAATAGATCAATATCAATCAACACCCTAGCAAAATGACCAGAAGTCTTGAGCCTGGTATTTTCATCAAGAGATATAGGTGTGCCCAAACAAGAAGCAATCTCAAAAAGTATACATGGGCGTCAGTATTCAAGAGGTAGCTCGTGAAACCGAATCCAACACTGATAATGAGTAGATTTTTGTTTTACGAAGTGTACCATGTTGCAGGTTTTATGTGTCAATGCTCCACACACTGCGCAAGTCCTCTGCCGATGAGAAGCTAAACTCAAAGGGTGGAGAGTTTGGGGCGAAGGGAATCAGAATTGAAGGCCTTGTCACCCCTTGAATTAATCAATCGACCATGCAAGTTGTTTTTACAACTCTCCAGGCCAAGAAGATATTCAGATTCTACCAAGAAGCTAAACTCAAAGAAGCCTCTACCAAGAGGTATCATATATCTTCCAAGGTCCAATTGGTTTCCAAAGGGTGGAGAGTTTGGGGCGAAGGGAATCAGAATTGATGGCCTTGTCACCCCTTGAAATAATCAATCGACCATGCAAGTTGTTTTTACAACTCTCCAGGCCAAGAAGATATTCAGATTCTGAGATTTTAATGGAGAGGGCATCACCCTTGTAGCAAGGCTTAGGGAGCTGACTCACAGTGATGTCGATGCTAATATGAAGGGCCTGAGCAAAGATTTTTCTTTGATCCTTATCAGAAGGAAGAGAGCAAGTTTGAACGACTTGCTTATCTTGCGTGGTAGCAACACAGCGCAAGGGCAAATAGTTTCAACACTTACCTCCATGAAGACGGTGACAACTACCTCTCAAACAAGATAAAGATACGTTCAACGAATTCGAACAGATCTCTTTCATTTTGAATGCAATGCCGAGGGAGGAGCGTTGATGAAGGCGAGCGGACAGTGCCCAAAGCAACAACCACCCATCGTAACCTGAAACAGAAATCAAGAGCAGGAAATCACCAAATGTAGACCCAAAACAAACCCCAACACAAACCAGAACCAAGATCGAAGGAAAACCCAAATCCGGAATCGAAGCACAACCCACAATCAGGTATCATGAACAGGGAAGCAGAGCCATCTTGAGTAGTAACGCAACCTGCAAGCAGAACATAAACGAAATCCAGAACAAAAAATAGGGTTTTTGATGTTCGGAAAGTTCGGATCTTTCAATGGTAATCATTTTTTCAGAGAGAAAGCCAAAAGGGGAAGGGTTGTCACTGAAGCAGTAGAAGCTGTTGTCAATACTCTTGCAATTGTAAAAAAAAAAAAAACACTCTTGCAACTGTGTCTAAGCATTCATCGCAAGCACCAAGGGAGATCTCAAAGGGATCAGGGTCGATCTATCGTACATTAATGGTCATTTGGGTGAATGACAACGTATTGAAACAGCTTCGGCGAACAAAACCACCCTATCAGAATAGAAGAAGCAAACTACGTCGTGGAGGATCTGACGTGGTCCACCACCGAGGATTCACAACATAGATAAGCCTTGCAAGTAATATGAAAATAAAATGAGATTAAAGTTGATAAACTAAACATAATAAAAAACATATATTGCTCCATGTTTAAGTCAAGTTCATTGAATTAACATATTTTATAACATGAATTTGATTTGATACCCTTGTGTGAAAATAGTTCTTTCATGTGAAAAACAAGTTATGCTATCGCAAATGAAATAATACATAGATGATGACCTAGGTGGCTCTCCTTTAGTCAAGGACCACAAGTACACAACCAGCAACACAGTTACGTGGACGCAACCAGTTAATTCCCCATTCTTGCTGTAGTTGCCCCTTCCAATAAATCCCTTTGCACACGGTCTCATTCCTTCCCATTCAAAGCAAAGCATGCCTATTTTATTATTCCAATAAATAAACTCAATTGCTTCAAAAATAAATAAATAAATAAACTCAATTCACTTGCTTCTTCATTCATTTATGATTTATGATATCCATTATAAGTGATGAGATAACCATCCACACATTTTTCTTCACCAAACGAAAAATAAAATAATCACCTAATTGTTAGTGTGCACTCTTCTTGTCCACTCCCTAATTAACGAGTCAGCATCCCCACCACGCAGCTAGCTAGGAAGTAGGAACCATCCCCAGAACTAACCTCTTATTAAGTCTCAATCTCCCATTTCAGATTTTCTGCCGTTAAAATAGCAAATCATAAACCTTCCATTTATTACTATCGGACTTACTTGTATTATTATTCTCCAATATCTCACCGATGAATATTCGTTTTCTCCTAACCACAACGCATGTAGACAAAAATCTAATTTCGAATATCTCACCGAAGATGAAGATATCACCTCCAAATTCTCGCGTCTCTTTCAAATACATTATCTCATCTCAATTATTTACATCATCAAATAAAATAAAATAAAAATTTGGGCACCTATAAATGAAGTTCCTTGCACACCAAATCCATTCAACAATAACACCAATCACTTTCTTTCTCTCTCTTTCTACAGTTTTCGTTTTCTTTGATCTTCTTCATCAATGGCGTTTAAGAAAACCCTCGCTCAGCGTCTTCTGAGCATTACCAAAATCTCACCTCAAACCCTCTCAAACTGTCGCATTTCCTCTTCCTCCGTCCAATCTCAGATCCCTCCAACTGCCGCTAACCCTAACATTGCTCCCGATCCTGGAGATAACGGCATTTACCGCCGCTTCCTCCACAAGAAGGCCGTTTTTCAACCGGAGCTCCGATCACCGACCACCGCCGAGAACCTCCTTCAGAAACTCCGGGAGATGGACATCGCTAGGAGCCGAATCCGATTTGACGGATTGAGTCCACCGGAAACGGAGGAACCGACGCTTGAAGATGTTCGGAAGGTTTTGAGAGCGGCACAATTGGAGAAGGTGAAATCGAAGCTTCGGGAGGTTCAACAGAATTGCGTAACTTATTCGGAATTCATTGAAATGTGCGCTGAGAATTGTTCTGATCAAGATCAAGCGAAAAGGATTGCGAAGATGCTGGATGATTCTGCAACTGTAATTATATTAAACGACGTCGTTTTTCTGAAACCTGAACAGGTTAGTTAATTTACTATTTCTCTAACTCTAATCTCTACCAAGTTTATTAATTCAATTTAATTTTTGTTTATTGTTTTTATGTGTTGCGTTGGGTTATTATGTTTTAATTTTGTGGAATGATACAGTGGGTCATGATGGAGAATAAGATTCGAGATAGATAGGTTTCTAGCTTTCTATCGATCAACATCAACCCATACGTATTTTTTTTAATTTTGATTTTAGACCGTTCTTTATGAGACTACCGAAAACTGATAAGATTTTATGATTATTTGTTGTCTTTTTGAACAGGAAATTTGAAAGTTTGTTGTTTGCTCAGATCCTTTGTGACGGTAAATTAAGGGCTTTTAGTCTACACCGCTAAGCTAAAGCCCTTCTTCTTTCCCACCTTCTTCATTAGGGATCCAATGGCACTACTAGCACTGTAGCACATTGATTTTTTTGCCTTTTGTTTCTGTGCTTCCTATGCAATTGTCTGTGTCTTCTGCTCCCTCTTCTCAGTACCTGCAAATAGAGTTGGAATACACTTTATTTTCTATTCACCATGAATTACTTTGTTTTATTCTATTCATCCATTTCCACTCTTCCCCGGCCCCATCCAAACATGAATTCCTTTTCATGATTTGACCCCATTTCCATTATACCACCACACCTTCCACTTTCTGACTTTCCCTTTTTAAATCCACTTGGTAGTAGCATTACTCTTTGCTCTTGTTTGTTCTTAATTCTTTATTCTCAATTCCATTTTAGTTGAGCTTCTCAGGAAACAATGAAGTGAGTGAGGTTGAGAAAAAGAATGTGGGGAGAAAGCTTTGTTGTGTTTCCTCTTCAACTTGTTCATCTTCTAGTTCCATTTCACCACTTGTCTCTTCTTCTTATCTTGAACTTTGGCATGCTTGTGCTGGCCCTCTCACTTCACTCCCCAAATGCCCTTAATATTGGGAGCTAGAACTGGAATTCCATGGAGAAAAGTTTCTAGATAATCGGGTTAACTAGGGTGAAAAAGATTTTTACATAAAAGAAATATTCATTCATAGATGCTCTAATTACTGTCAACAAAAATTAGATTTTTCATCTATGCTCTAATTCATAGATGCTGAAATTAATTTTTTGGATTACATATGTTTTTTGGTTCTTAAAAAATTGCAAATTTTGTTTTAATTCCAATAAAAAATTTACTCACATTTAGTCTCCACAAGGATTTTTAATTGTAAAAGTGAAAAATGTGGGAACTATAGATTGGTTACATATTTAATAAGAACTAAAAATAAAATTCTATAAGGACTAAAAACATATTTAATCCTAATTTTTATTGACAAAGTGCTCAAGCCAATTGACATTTATTGGTTACAAAAGTTTAGGCGAACTGTTTGAGGGGCTCACTAGGTTAAATAGGTTTGAGGGGTTCACTAGGTTAGAGAGCCAACTAGATCCTTACATCGACAACAATATTGAATCTATGTCTTTGTGGGATGTGAGTTGAATCCTTACTAAACAAACTTAGCTTTGTTTGCCAATCTTAATGATATTATAAATATGTTATGACTTATGTTTTTTTTTTACAAGTTTTTTAATTTTAATGATTATACATTGACATCAGTACAAAGTTTTAGAGAGTTGATTACTTATATCAACGTAAAATCATTAAACTTATTTTTATATTTTATATAGAGGTTATTATATGATTTTACGCATGATGTAAAACCTTTTATACTATCAATGAATACTGATTAGACTTTATTTTAAATAAAACACTTAAAAAATGGGTACAAAATAGAGTTTGTGGTGTGTGTTTGTCATTTGTCATTACAATAGTTTTATGTCATTTTCTGGGTTGTTTCCGAAGAGGATGGCTTGTGGAGGAAAAAGAGCAATCATGGTGCAAGTGGGGTAGCTAGATAGTAATTCTTAGCCGTTCGAAATTTAGGATGTTGACTATGAATGGGGATCAACTTGGGCAGGATAATATATAAAATAACAAAGTAAAAATTTAAAAATGATTCTTCGATATATTATTAGATGGCTTTATCTTATTTAAGACAGCTATTTTTTTGACTGAGTTTTAAGACAGCTATTAGCAGCGCCTAATACATTCATATAGCTTTTTTAATTATGATAATTAAACTATTGTCATATATTTTTTTAACATATTTGCGAAACTTTTAATTATTGTTTTAATGATGGTATTTTATGTTCTTATAAGTTTTGTTATTGTAGCTTGGAGAAAATTTATTTCAACAAGGCTAGCTAGTGACTATTATTGCGTTTTTTGAAACTAGGAATAGAGGAACTTGGATCCTCCGTTGCGGGAGCATCATGTTGCACTGGCCAGGACTGTTGGATCTAGAGAGAGAAGTATTCTCTCTAGATCGGATGGATCTCACAGGCACAACATGGTGCTGTTGCAATAGAGGATCGAAGTCCGGAATTGAGTACTTCAATTCTTCCATTTGATGACTTTGCTTTTTTTTCTTTTTTTATTGGACATTATTTTCAACTATACCATTTAGGAACAGAACCATTTTTTTTGTCAAGAGAACCCATGAAATCATAAGCAAATGTAGATTTAGCCTAGTTACCCAAACTCTCTCAAATTTGTTATACAGGTAACTAAAACAATTCAGGCTCTACTACCAATACCAAGAAGAGCAATGGCAAACAACTCAGAAAGAAAAGAACTTGAAGAAATGGAAAGGGAGAAAACAGCAATTGACAACAAAGCTGACACATTGGTTCGTCGTGAACTCTGGGGAGGACTTGGTTTTCTGGTTTTACAAACAGCAGCATTCATGAGGCTCACATTTTGGGAACTTTCATGGGATGTAATGGAACCAATATGCTTCTATGTGACAACTATGTACTTCATGGCTGGCTATTCATTCTTCCTCAGGACATCAAAAGAACCTTGCTTTGAAGGTTTCTACCAAAGCCGTTTCAGCACCAAACAGAAGCGCTTGATGAAACTTCATAATTTTGACATTCGGAGGTATAATCAACTCAGGGCCGGTTCATCACAAGTACCCTCTTTTGAGGTTGATTCATTCAACAAAGAGTTGTAGCCTTGTAGGGTCGCCAGTATTAATATTCTCATTTTTACTAATATACTGAAGAAATGTGCTCCACCTTATATCTGATATCAGACATCAACAAAAGCATACATGATTATGACATGACATTGAGATAGAATTAGGCGCGGCTTTATGTACCATAAATATAGAGTGTTCCTTTCGGCTTTAACTTTCTTTTTTGTATAAACAAGATATCTTTTGCGCGAAACTTTGAACTCAGAATCTTGATTAAGCTGAGCTGAAAGAGACCCCTACCTATTTATTCAAGTACTCTTGGGTACCAGCTTTTTCTCCTCGTTACCTTTTTTAATCATATTAACAACTTTTCTAATTCTAATGACGTGATAAGAGGAGGATTATGTTTTTGATAATATTAGCAGACCGAATTGTATTTTGACTAAACAATCTATAGTGCAGCCCAACACTATAAGGGGTGGAGGTAATTGTCACTCTACTCTCAACAGCGTGAGAATATTTTATCTTTCCTTGACATGAGTGTAAAATTATTTTGGCTTTTTTTTACCCACCTTCCCCCTTGTACTCCCATATTTCGTTTTATCCCCAAAATACCCCTCACTTTTTCACCAAATTTTAAGTGGAAACTGTTTTTTTTTTTTTACGTTTTCCAGAAACACCTCAAAGGAGGATAATTCTGAAGCCAAATTCATCAAAATGACTTCCGGAATTATCCTCTTTTGAGGTGTTTCGAGAAGCTATTTTTTTGATATTTTCCGGAAACACCTCAAAGGAGGATAATTTCGAAAGCCATTTTGATTGAATTCCGGAAAAATTCATCAAAATGGCTTATAGAATTATCCTCTTTTGAGGTACTTTCGGAAAACTTTAAAAACATAGCTTCTGGAATTATCCTCCTTTAAAGTGTTTCCCGAAGCCATTTTTTAAAAGGATAAGTTGCCCCATATGTGATAAATATACGACTTAAATTGTTTTTAATCTCTATATACAAAAAATGTACCCACTTTTAGTCTCTATATTTTTCTTTATTAATGTTTTGCGTCTCTCGTGACTTTTAATAGTGATTTTTTAGCTTTTTAATAGTGCTTTCTAAGCGCTTTAAAAAGTTGCACCTTAGATCCTCTCCTTCCACTCTCCCAACATCTCCCTCCATCCTCTCTATCTCTCTCTTAGTTTCATTCTCTCTCATCATTTATTTATAATTTTTTAATGATGAGAGAGAGTGAAATTAAAAGAGAGATAGAGAGGATGGAGAGAGATGTTGGGAGAGTGGAATGAGAGAATCCAAGTCTAAAATGTTGTGAGAGACTAAAATCTTTGACGAAGGAAAATGTAAGGACTAAAAGTGACAGAACTTTTTTATATAAACTAAAAGAAAATTTTCAAATTTTATATGGATAAAAACAACTTTAAAAACTTATTTTAATATTTAAACCAAACTTGTACTCAATAAGTATAAAATATAAGTTATATTCTAATGAACATTATTTTATTTTAACACTAAAAAACTAGTTACTCCGGAGGAAATGAACTGATATAATTGTTCACTAGTGGGGATGTGAGTGTGTTAGTGGGTGGTTAATGTGTTAGTGTGTTAGTGGGTGGTTATCGTTTATTAGAAACTTGTACTTACAATAAGAATTTGTGTAAGTCGCTAAGTTTGACATCTGGTGTCAATATATCCTCTCTCTCTCTCTCTCTCTCTCTCTCTCTCTCTCTCTCTCTCTCTCTCTCTCTCTCTCTCTCTCTCTCTCTCTCTCTCTCTCTCTATATATATATATATATATATATATATATATATATATATATATATACACATAAATTTATGTGATAAGTATAAGACTTAAATTAATTTTACTATAATCATACTTTTATGGGGAAATATATTTTGGATCCCTATAAAATTTGAGAATTTTGCTTTTAGTCTCTAAAAATTTCACCCCATCTCAGTCGCTACGTTTTTCTCTGTCAATGCTTTTAGTCCCTTGTGACTTTTAATAGCAATTTTAACCAAACCTGTATTCAATAAGCATAAAATATAAGCTGATATTCTGTTGAACATTTTTTTTTTTATGTTAGACATTAAAAAACTAGTTACATTTGAGGAAATAAACTGATGTAATTGTTATTGTCAACAATATCAAACTAAAAGTTAATTGCTAATGATTGGGAATGTGATTTTGTGTTAAGAATCATGGGATCATACATGCATAGATCAAAGCCATAGGAGAGGTATTGAGCATAAGAGTACTCATGTGGTAAAAGAGGTAAAAACTCTTCATAAGGAATCATATTGAAAAAGATAGTAAAAGTGAATACAATGTGCTCTATATATAGAGCTCTAGGAGATACTAACTAACTAGCAAATTACTAATTAGTCCCTAAGAGAATGTAACACCTCCTAAGTCACTATTATTTTTATTAGCCTCCCTCAAGCTGATATTGGGATCACCAAATCAGCTTGAAATACAAGCAATTATTCCCAAACACTAAAATGTGAAACACTGAACAAACACTAGCAAACACAAATAGCAATTGAGCCCAATCCAAATTTGCTTGCCATGGTGGATACTCTTTGGCCCAAAACATTTTTAAAGAATGGACAGTGGCCCAATAGATAGAAGTAGGCCAAGCATCTCCTATCAAGGAAACCAAGTGTGACCCAAAAAACACACTGAACATGTAAACAGCAAGACGCAAAAACGAACGAGAAGCTTCTCGACGGGGGCGGAATTCCCACGGGGGCTCCGGCGAGAAAGCCAGATTCCACAAATCAACAAACAACTTGTCTTCCTCCCTCTTCTTCCACGGTGCTACAGTGTCTTCAATACTTCCAACAACAGAAAACAGCAAATCGTCGAATCCTCTACTACAGATCAGATTTTCCAAGACTCCGATGGAGGTTACGTTGTCGAACCATGCGAACACAGTGGTGAAGAGGAATGTGATTGGGAATGATTGGGAATGTGATTGGGAATGTGTTTAAGAATCATGGGATCATACATGCATAGATCAAAGCCATAGGAGAGGTATTGAGCATAAGAGTACTCATGTGGTAAAAGAGGTAAAAACTCTTCATAAGGAATCATATTGAAAAAGATAGTAAAAGTGAATACAATGTGCTCTATATATAGAGCTCTAGGAGATACTAACTAACTAGCAAATTACTAATTAGTCCCTAAGAGAATGTAACACCTCCTAAGTCACTATTATTTTTAATATTTTGCTAGGCTCCAAACCAAAACTTTTAAAAGATGTGAGTATTCTCTCACACTACTTATTATTTCTAAGAAGTTTGTGCTTCTTACACTACTAGAAAAACCGATTTTAGCGTCGACCAAAAATCGACGCTAACAGGCAAAAAGCGGACGCTAACAGTGAATTAGCGTCGGAGTAGTGTCGGCCACGTGTCAACGCTAAACAACTCGAAGTTAAATGTAGCGTCCAGTAATTTAAGCCGACGCTAAATTTAGCGTCGGCTAGGCCGACGCTAAATTTATCGTCGGCTAGGCCGACGCTAAAACTGACGCTACATTCAAAGCCGACGCTTAATAGTCAACCAAAAATAGTCAACGTTTTAGCTAGCGTCGGCCAGGCGGACGCTAAGGTCAACAATAAACTAATCAACGAATTTAACTAGCGTCGGCCTGGCGGACGCTAACATAATTTTTTTTTAAATAATTAATTTTCCTACTTTTCCTTTCTACCACGGCTCCTAATGTACTTTTTATCTTTTCTACCACTGACCTAAAGCATTCATAACATAGTCATGAAATAGAATACCATATCAAAATGCCTAATCCCAAAATACCAAATACGATAACACCGAATACCAAAATACAACATAGTCATGAAACTACAAAATATAACTGTCTTCAAACTACAAAATATAACATGGTCTTGAAAATACAAAATATCAAAGTGTTCAACAAAATATAACATGGTCATCCAACAAATATAAAAGTAACCATAACAAGACAAGAAGCACACAGAAACAAGAAGCTCTCAGGTTCCATACTAAAATCAGTAATTTCATGAGTACTAAAGTCAGTGGTAGGCTAGTACAGGGTAGAAATCCATGACTTGGTGGAGGTTTCCACAGTTTCTCATAATCTGGATCCCCTCTTGAATCATTCAGCTATCAAAACAAAACGAGTTCAAAGATTAAAACAGTTTGAGACAATAAGATATCCCCCACAAGATGGGGGCATATTTCTGGGCACACATAACCACAACACCTACATCGAAGTGTTCAAGGACGGAATTAAAAGGGGATGAGGCAGGGCATGATAATTGAGAAAAGTAAACAGCATAAACAAGAAACCTAAAACCTTGGACAAAATGATTGTAGTGACAGCAACTACCTCCCAATGAGAAATATATGCAGTGTAAATCTAAAAATACAAATGAAACTAAGACCAAAGAATGCAGCACTATTATCCATGTAAAATTGTTGATCAAACTAACTAATAGAAAACAAACCAAATACGACAAGAGACCAACCTAATTGAACAACTGAGTTAGTTAAATAACAACTAAATAGTGACGCAAGAATAGAAGTGAGATCTCATAATGGAAGAATTCTAGTAGTGACATAACATGCACACAAACACTGATAGAAACTGGTTCAAAGTATAAATAGAAGAGAGATCTCATAATGGAAGAATTCTAGTAGATACATAATGTGTCATTTAGTTTAATTTCTAAACTAATATAATGTATGCTCAAATGTAACAGAAAGTTTATATGATGTACCAATACATAATGTAAGACATGCATCAGCAAAACAAATGGAATTTTACAATTATCAATATCATGTGCCCTATGCACTTGAGTTCTTCCTATTTGAGTTTATATTATAATTCTCCAAATGGGATTATCAATATCCTAACAAAAAAATCAGAAAGAACATATTTTGACCCTAACCGAACATCAATTTTGTGAAGATTTAACAAAACCCAATGCAAAAGAGAAGATTTAGGGTGATTGAGAAATTTTACCATCAGACTTGGATTGTGAAGATCTAGCATCAATATCGTCTTGACTAGTAAGGAACACTAGAACATCTCCAGCTGGTTCCTACAGAGAGAGCACTAAAGAGGAGTTAGGGTTTCGATTCCAAAATCTGTAATCAAATCTAAATCAAACATTAACAACCATTGATTCAAATCTAAATCTAAATCAAACATTAACAGAGAACCTAAGAGAAGACAATACACACGCAAAAAAAAAACGAAAAAGAAGGAATTGACGGTGATACCTTCGATGAAACCTTGAAGAAGCACCACGCCTTGAAGAAATGAAAGGCACGAAGCCTTGAAGAAGCACGATTCGAGCTTCAGAGACGAGTTTGAAGGTGAGAGACGATTTCAATGGTGAGATGCGATTTCGAAGGTGAGAGGATGAGAGATGATTTTGAGAGTTCCAGATTTAGGGTTCGTGACGATTTCTTCAAAGCTTGAAAGACGATTTCCCTATTTTGCTGTGTGAGAGACATGACCTTTGAAGAGAAAGAAGAGAGGAGAGCGGCTGAGAAAGGAGAGCCGCTGGTGGTGCTTCGAGAGAGAGGAAAGAGAGGGAAGAGTGAAAGGGAAAGTAGGAAAGTGAGGGATTTTTCGGTAAAATAACGGAGAGGTAGCGTCGGCCCACCGACGCTAAAAATAACATTAAAAAATTAAACATTTAGCGTCCCCTATTTTCAGAGTAGCGTCCGCCAAAGCCGACGCTAATTTTCTTTTTTTAACGGAAAATACATTTATGGGTTGCGTCGGTCAAACTGACGCTAGGCCGACGCTATTAGCGAGGGTGTCATGGCCGACGCTAAATTATGGAAGCTAAAATGCATTTTTCTAGTAGTGTTAAAAGGCATTTACCGACTTTCGTGTATATAGAGTTAGGATATATTGACACCAGGTGTCAAACTTAATGACTTACACAAACTAATATCTTCACGTATAAAATGAAATTTATCAATCCGACCGTTGAATAACATGATATTATCCTTGAGATTATACGTGTATATATATATATATATATATATATATATATATATATATACACATATCAAATTTCATAAAAATCCAAAATTATTTGATGGTTCATCTCACTACTCTATTTCGATGGTTAATATGTTATTTAAAATATAAGCAAATGCGTGTTGTTAGATAACATACCTATGAGTTTCCATTTTTTTTTAAATTTGATATACATGATCACAAGGATAATATGATATTATTCAACGATCGTATTGATAAATTTCGTTGTCTATATGAAATTATTAATTGGTGTAAGTCGCTAAGTTTGACACCTGGTGTCAATATATATATATGTGTGTGTGTGTGTGTGTGTGTGTGTTCAGTTGTTTCTTTAATTTTTCTCTATCTCAATAATAATTATCTTTGTACGTGTTTCAATTTAATTCAATGTTTCATCATAACCTTTATAAACATCACTAATTATACACTTAATTACTCTGTTACCTAAATTTTGTAAAATAAGATTGAAGTTAGTGATAAACATGTAATAAACTGTTGCAATCATTCAATTTAATTTAGCTCAAAATATAATGTCGTAAATATATATGTACATTTTTTAGTTCTAGTAGAAATAGTTTTATATTGTTTATCAGTTTTCTAATTGATAGGGTTAGTTCACAAAGATTTTTGTTACCGTCAGAATAGCTCTAGGTGAGAACTTTACCCAACATAAAGAATTGTTCAATTCCTATTCTATTTTAGTACAAAGACTAATTTAGCTCATGTAAGAGTGCCACATGGCACATGACCCAAATAAAACTATTTATAGAACCATTCCTTTCTACATTCTAATTGAATTTGTTAAATATGCTGAGTGTGGGTTAAATGTATGGTGCGAAGAACTTGCTAGTAAAGCTTATAAAACGAGCGCATATGCTTAGTTTTAATCACTAAGCGGCGTTGGCTTTTTTATCTGTAAATTCACATTTATCATTTATCATCGATACCTTGTATCTCTTAAAGGTGAGCTTAACATCATTTCTATACTTTCGGTGGCGGTACTGGAAGATACTTGTATCATGAATCCTCTTAGCTTACATAAGAGGACTTATGATGGAAGTTTCTTCCTTCGCCGCCACCATAAGTATGTTAGGAATGATAATGCAATGAGAATCAATGCTAAGGAAACACTACAAAAAAAAGCACTATTTTGCCACACTAAGGTAGCCATGGTTATAATTTGGTCAAAAACAAAAGGTAGCCATGGTTATTTTAACTGTGTAGAGACACCTATATTTGCTACGTCACACCCGTGGGCAAAACAACCGTGATTTCCTAAAAAAAATCTGATTCGGGTCCAGTTCGCTGTGTCAGAGTGTCTTTGCAGGTACCCTCCTCTCGCTCAAAACACACGGAGATCTGACTCGACAGGAGCACTACGTACCAACTGCAGACTCGGATCGACCCAGAAAGACAACAAGGTATAAAACAAAATCAATTCCACTCTCATTCTTTTTGTTCATTCCCTCCTTTATTTTAACCCAATTTTGTTTTCAGCAATGCTGATCCTCCCTCCATGGCTACACTCATCCTTCGTATTTGCCCTATCTTATCAGCGTCACTATTCTTCATTCTATTTCGCTGTTTATTTTTCTCTTTTGGTTAAGCTTGTATCTGCTCATCATTCATCTTCATCGGTTCCTTTTCATCGTCTAGCGTCTCCACTCGTCACTTTCTACAAATATGTTAGATGATGTAAACCCCAATCTTTGATTTTTCTTATATGCATATTTTGTTGAATTGATGGTGAAATCCCCAAAGTATCAATTCTTTTGATTTTTTTTTTATGCATATGCCTTTGATTCGTGAGTCATAGCTTCTAAACCTTTTTAGAAGTTTCAGAGCATATTGAGAAAGCTGTCCAAAAATTGGAGATGAATGTGAAATCCTCTAGCAATAATGACCATAAGGTTCTATTTCCTAGTTCTATCCTTCAGATATGATATGAGACGATTGCTATGTTAACCATGACCTTCCAAATTCACAAGTTGCATTTGAGATAAATTGATCCTATAAAGGCAGTAAGGATGATTATATTGCATGATAATACACTACTCGAGATGAAACTTCTAAAGAAAATGATACTTCTGCTATTGTGACGCTTCAAAGAGCAATTAATTCCACTTATTTTTTAAAGGCAAACGTGAGAGAGAGAGAGAGAGAGAGAGAGAGAGAGAGAGAGAGAGAGAGAGAGAGAGAGAGAGAGAGAGAGAGAGAGAGAGAGAGAGAGAGAGAGAGAGAGAGAGAGAGAGAGAGAGAGAGAGAGAGAGAGAGAGAGAGAGAGAGAGAGAGTGGTACTCAGCCCATATACAAGATACAACCGAGAAAAGTCCAACTCAAAAAGAAATACAGTCAATGACGAAAACCATAGTCTACCTCCTAGAAATACAGTCGATTAATTCTACTTATTTGCTTTTACTAATTGCTATTTCTATTTGAAGTACTTGAATTAAATTTTGGTTTAAATAATTATTAGTTCTTGGTGTTTAATATGCTTTTGAGCCTTTACTCACATGGATATATTCTCGTTAGATAGACTAGTTAATGGTATTATAGTGGTTCTCGGGTAAATTTCCTCTTGATGCTTTCCTGTTTGATTCTAATTACTACTTTTAGAATGAGCTATTATAAAATTTGGATATTTTGTCGAAAATTTTTTTGAATATGAAAAAAACAATGAATTGATGAAATTGTTTGAGTATATCAGGTTCTGACACGCAAAGTAACTTGTGCTCTTTGACAAGCTAGCTGTTTAAAGGCCAGGATATTTGGGTGTTCCTGCGAATATCAGGAACACCATGTAAATCCGCCTATGTCCCCTTGGCCCTTTTAATTTTAGTTGTCCTTTTGAGTTGTAGATTCAAAAACAAGTTGGCTGGACAACCAAACTATTGTCTTAAGATATTAGGGGCTGCATGTAGTGGATTTGTGTTGGGTTTAATATCAACTGCTTGTCTGTGGTCACATTAGGCGTATGAAATGGTTGGTCTGTTGAATTAATGCCTGCTATATTTGATGATAATCATTACGATCTTTATCTATGTGAAATTGTGAATGCATGGGATGGATTTCAGAATGTTCTAATTAATTACTGCTATATGTGGTGATGATAATCAGTACGATTGTTATGTTTGTCTTTGTCCTTGATTCTCAGATGAAACCCACAAGTTTATTCTTTGATTTTCTTTGATTCATCTTCTCTAAAATTTTTGTTATATAGGAAACAGAGAAGAACGACAGACTTGGTAATTGTTTATTGGTTTTTTATAAAAAACCTAAAATACCCTCAGGTTTTAAGCAACGACTATATAAAACACAACAGATAGCCGTTGCATTCCCAGCAGTCTCTAACTACCCTAATTCTTACAGATGTAAAGTAGTTAAAGTTAGTTACATTCTGTAACCAACTTATAACGAACTCTTAGAAGAGTTGTTTCAATCATGTATATATACCTACTATAGCTATTACATTTACACACAGAAAAAAGCAATAAAGTTTTACAGTCTTTATTTTACAACTTTATACATATTCTGCTATTATCTTCCTCGTGTATTCTTCTTCTTGTAATCTTCAATGCTCCTTAAGTCTTTGTGTTGTGAATTCCTTCAAAGGTGTTGAAGTCCTCGCAAAATCAAAGAGAGAAAAGGGTTAGAGATCCTATTTTAGTGACTGAAATAGAAATTGAAAGAAGAATAGAGAAAAGGAGGAGTTACACCTTTATTCGGGCTTATCTGAAAGCTTGAAAGTGATCTGGTGAGTGATTGGTCATCAAGAACAATCACAAGAGTACCTGCAATTGTAAAAAAAACCAATTAGGGTTTTTTGAAGTCACAAAATAACAATAAAAATCACTGTGAGAATAATTACTACCTTCGTGTAGTTGTTCTATATTGTCTTCGTGTTTATTCAAACGTTGGTACCTCACATGCAAACAGAAAACCACCGAATTAGGGTTTGAGTAAAAGAAAGTAAGGAGAAGAAGTATTTCAATGTATTGCTCTTTACCTCTGTGTTGGTGTCCGATTGAAAACCCAGAAGAGAGAAATCCAAAAAAGCTGAGTTACGAAATTAGGGTTTCTATGAACCTCTAATTTCGTGAACAAACCAAAGGGGTTTTGCAATCTATCACCAGCAATCGTCATTTGAGAAGTGATTGAAGCATTTGGAAGCTTTAATCACAGAGTTTCAATGTAAAAATCAGAAACCCTAACAGAGCTAGGTGGAGAAGAAGAGAGAAGAAACGACAGCGAAGAAAGAAGAGAGAAAGAGATTCTTGGAAATTCTGAAAATTAGCTCAAGAAAAGAAATTGTGATAGTTCATCCGAACCAAATTGAAACTGTTAAGTTTAATATTGAGCTGAACCAAACAGAGACTTCAGTTCAGTGCACCAGGTTTTATCATTTTTAACCGAACTGAAGAATTAGTGTGGAACTGGCTTTGAGTTTGACGCTCACAAGTCACAACAGAGTCTCTCATCTTGTCACTTCCCGCCTCTATAAGACCTGAAAGATGGCAGCGTTTGGCATACTAGCACCGTGACCCGTGCAATGCACGGGGCCAATGCTTTTGGGTCTACGGAAACATTATAAGACCAAAATTAGATTAACAGTAATTGAAGTCAAATTTTAACAACTACGTTATGTTTAAAAGATTCAAAAGGATGAAAGCGAAAGGAAAAACGATAATCGTGTTAGAAATGCTAGTTATTACATAATAATTGGGTTATCAGGGGTTAGGCCATCTGCAAAAACAAAAGCGTTGGATGAATTTTGCTAAACAGGTTGCTGGACATTTTAATATGTCAAATGTTGGATTACAAGACACAAGCATTTAATATCGCACTTTATATATTTTTTTGTTACAAAATTATTATTTTTTCACAAAATTGGTAATGGAGGAACAATATTCGAATATTTGAAGAATTAAAAAAATTTGTAACAAAATTATTTTTCATTTTTATTAATCTGATTATGAAGGAATAAACTTCGGCTATTTGAAAAACTAAAATTTTTACTGAACCATAAAATACCCTTAAAACATAAAAATATGGATTATAGATGAACAAATTTCATATATTTGAACAATTACGTTTTTCGTTGTATCATAAATTACTCTATATTAAAAAAATATGAAGGAAAAAAGAGGGATAAAAAGGGAAAAAAGAGAGAAGGGGGTATTAATCTAATTATGAAGGAATTGACTTCAGCTATTTGAACAGCTAAAATTTTTACTGAACCATAAAATACCCTTAAAACATAAAAATATGGATTATAGAGGAACAAATTTTCACATATTTGAACAATTACATTTTTTGTTATATCACAAATTACTCTACATTAAAAAAAAATATGAAGGAAAAAAAGAGGGATAAAAAGGGGGAAAAAGAGAAGGAGGGAGTTTTGGGAAAAAATAAAACAAAAAATAAGGGAAGGATTCTTTTGGGGAAAAAACAAAACAAAAAAAAGGGAGGGAGAGGGAGAAATGGCGCCAAAAGAGACGGGGAGGGAGAGAAATGGCGCCAAAAAGGTGCGAGGGATGACATCAATGCTGAAGTCATACTACGCCAGGATTTAAATGTAGAGATATATGCAATTTTAATGTTATATTTCTGTTCTTTTTTAAATATATTCAATTCTATTTTTGTATATATAATAATAATGCGTTTGTCTATTCATCGTTGCACATTAAAATATTGTAAAAAAATTATGACTAAATATTTTTCCTATAATTGAAAAAAGAATTCTTTAAAAAACATAGAAAGTGTTATGAAATGGACTAAAACTAGAGCAGAAATAAGAACAAGCAAATGAGAGAATGAGAGAAGAAGAAAATATCTCTTGTATATTACTCTTGAAGGTGTATAACTACAATGACATATGAGTCCTATTTATAGGCTCAAGTTGTGTAACCTACGACATACATTTAACCTAGACACTTAGACATCCACTTTATTCACAATACTCCCCCTTGGATGTCTATTAAGGATATGCCTCATTAAAAACCTTACTAAGAAAAAACCTAGTGGGAAAAAAATCTTAGCGAAGGAAAAGAGTACAACATCCTTTGCTTGAGGGCTGCCTCGTTAAAAACCTTACCCCGAAAAACCCATTGGGACAAAACCGTGGTGAAGGAAAAAAAGAGTGCAGAACATGTTTATTTCTCCCCCTCAACTATGTAATCATCTCTGAGACGACGAAGACCAATCTTTCGTATTAGCTGCTCAAAAGTTTTGCTTGGCAATGACTTTGTTAGAAGATCTGCTAAGTTATCACATGAACGAATTTGTTGAATATTAATATCATCATTCTTTTGAAGATCGTGAGTGAAGAAAAACTTTGGTGAAATATGCTTTGTTCTATCTCCTTTAATATACACTTCTTTCAATTGAGCAATGCATGCAGTGTTATCTTCATACATAGTTGTTGCCATCATTTTCTCAGAAGATAAACCACAGGTTTCTTGTATATGTTGAAATACTGACCTTAACCAAATGCATTCCCGACTTGCTTCATGTAGTGCTAAAATTTCTGCATGGTCAGATGATGTGGCTGTTATGGTCTGTTTTTACAGACCTCCACGAAATGGCTGTATCACCACATGTAAACAGGTAGCATGTTTGTGATCTACCATTATGAGGGTCAGATAAATAACCTGCATCTACATAACCAGTTACATCTGATTTCGATTTATTTGAATAAAACAAACCCATATCCATTGTACCTCTAAGGTAACGAAGTACATGCTTGACTCTATTTCAATGTCTTCGTGTAGGTGAAGAACTATATCTTGCTAATAAGTTAACAACAAATGATATATCAGGACGTGTATAATTAGCAAGGTACATTAGCGTGCCAATTGCACTAAGATATGGTACTTCAGGACCAAGTAGTTCATCATCTTTTTCTCGAGGTCTAAACGAATCTTTGTTCACATATACTATTTTTATAACCATTGGAGTGCAAAACATATGTGAATTTTTCACATTGAAATGTTTTAGCACTTTTGCTATAAAAGCTTCTTAAAACATTAAAAGTTCATTCTTTAAAGATTACACTTGTAATAACAAACAACTCTTTATCCTTCAAAAGTAGTTCCTCTCAAACTCTTTATTTAAGCATTTAACTTTCAGAAGCTCTTCGGGAGTTCTCGTATACTCTTTATGCCATCAATATACACAATCATTTCCAAATATTTTATAAGAATATATGGACAATGAGGTAACTTTATTTTCTTCATTTAGAATATGCACTGAAATGATTACACCACGTGCGTCCAAATTGTTTTGTCTCACAAAGAGACCAATTCAACTTAGGTGAGTAATCTTCTCTAGAGTCCAAGCTCTTACAGATTTAAATCCTTCGGGGATCTTCAAATAATTATCACTATCAAATGAACTATATAAATAAGTTGCAACACATCAATCATATGTGAATTGAGTCTTTTATGTGCTACTAGACTAGTATAGTATTAAAATTTACTCGCATCCACTATAGGTGAATATATTTTCAAAATCCAAGTTAGGTTTGTTCAAATACTCTTGAACACCTTGTCAAACTTTACTACTTCACGATTCTCATTTCCCTTTTGCACAATAATCGCTAGTATCTAAGTAGCTTTACAACTTCTGGTGTACGGACTACAAGTAGAAAAAATTTTCAGCTTGCAAAGCGAGTTCAATGGCGTCTTTTCATATGCAACCTGGTTGCACAATCATTTATTTGTCTGTAGTCCTTGATAGACTTCGGTTCATGATCCTCATTTCTAATTTATAATATTTAGCGCTATATAATATATCAAAATATCGTCACCGTTGACTTTACTTTGGTTCCATTTTTCTCCATTCATGACATAATTTATTGAGATCTTATTTCCACAAATTTCAGAATTTTTTAGGTACCTGATCAGTTCTTCTGGAACTTGAAAAATCAATTATGTCAAATTACTCTTTTAGAGCTTCCATATCCTATTTTGGGCCATCTTACTTTTAAGCTCATTTCTTTGTTTGAGGATGATTTCTTTTTCTTTGGAACCGACCATGCTACACGCTTCATGCGTGGTTAAGATTCATTTGCAATGTTTGAGTGTCCATCAGGGACATCAATTTTTATTGGAGCACTGCAGCTATGATTAATTTGCTAAACTTTGCAAATGAGTTATCCTTTGAACTTGTGGTTCACATTGGTTTGTAAGAGGATCAAGATGAGATAATAATAATTTATTTCAATTAATAATCATTTTCAGCTGCTCGTCTCTCCCCCTAATATTGGGAAGACTAATTCATCAAAACTTAGTTATAAATACGTCTCCAGTTGTTGGCTCAACATACTTTATGATGGAGATTTATATACTCATGTATTCCCAACATTCTTTAAGCATACTTCTTATTGTGTGGTAGTGTAGTAATGTGAACATACACAACACATCCAAAAACTCTAAGATGAGAGATATTGGATTATTGACTAAAAATCAATCATAAAAGGGAGAGCTTACTTGTGATACCTTGTTGGTTTGATGCGTATCAATGTATTTGCTTGCAATATTGCATGTTCCCACACTACAACACTTTTGACTTTAGGCTACGCCACTCATTGCCACGGCTAAAAAACCGTGGCTTGAACATGAAATAGGCAATGTGTTTACAAGTGTGGCTATTGATATAGATATTAGGCCACGGTTTTCTTAACTTGCTGTTACGCCACAGTTTATAACTGTTTAGGCGACGGTTAAAAAACTGTAGATACCTAAGACCATATTTGTCAGACCGTGGTCTTTAAAAATTTATTAGGCAATGAATAAAACTGTGGTCTGAAAAGGTGAGTGTGTTTTGTTTTGTCTATAGACCACAGTTAAAAAACCATGGACTAAAACTAAAACATATTTCCAAAAAAACCGTGGAGTATTCATTTTTAGCTTCTTCCTTTTTTTAGTTTCTCGTTCACACGAAATGAATAACGACAAAATGTGTAAAAACACGGAAGAAACTAAAAATAAAAAAATAAAAAGAAAGAAGCAAAACGAACCACGCGATTCTTCTTCGCAGACTTCGTAAACCCTTCTTCTCCGTATACTCTCTCTTCTCTGATCTGCCCGATCTTCATATTCTTTCTCAATAGTTGATAGATTTCGTTTTTCTCTTCCTTCAAAGCTTGGTATCATTCAAATGCCAAGATCCAACGCTACAGTCACTTTTAGACCACGAATTTTCCAGCCAACGTGAAAGGATCGATGACCGTGTCCACAATTGAGCCCCTGAAATCGTTGATGAACAGGTTTGCTCTGAAATTCTCCTTCCCTACTCCTTGATTCTTAGCAACGTGTTTCACAGATACCCAATACACAAGTACTATCTTCTATAGCTCACTGCCTACTATCCACCAAGTGTTTGATAAAATTTCAAGGAGCCTTGTGGCTGTTTGTGATGCTATATTCACTTGCCCAATCAGTGAATTTGGGCTTTTGTGAGTTTTTGGATTATGAAACACTTGCCCAATCAGTGGTTAATTTTATTATTACTATGCAATTTTACTTTTATGCCGTTCTTTATGATTATGAGGAGGAATCTGAGTACAAGGAAGCAAATTTAATGGAAGAGTGTCTCTTCATTTCCCAACATCAAAATCATTTCTGAAGTTAGTGGGTGGTATGGATTTGTCTGCCGATTCAGTGGCCAAACAAGGGAAGAAAATTAGAGTTCCTAGTCCTTTTGAAGACCATCCAAGTGACTTGCTATGCGATAGTAATTCTAGTGGGGCGGCATTTTTGCGCACAGATTCACAGTCCAAGAGTTGGCACCTAAACTACACCATGGTCACATTTGGAGCTACTGGAATGATCTCTTTCATGATGACTATAGTTTTGTTTTGGAGAATCTTTGATTGCTATTTTGATAATAGTGCAGGGGATAAAGAGTTTGATTGTGTTCCTATTGCTAGTGATAATGAAGTGCCCTTTTTATGGTTTGAATTGATGCAAGCCCACCTTAGTTCTTCATTATCACAACTTGATAGTGTTTTGAAATTCTTATTACTGTTATGCTATATCCCTTTAATTAATTGCAACTGATGATGAATTCAGGTAGTCATCAGCAAGAAAATTCTGAAACTCAGCTATTTCCCTTTAATTTGATTGAGTGTTTGTTGTGTTTTAGCCTACCGGGTTATTTTGTTGTTTTTCACTTTGGATATTTGTTTTTCAGGTTGTTTATGATGCAAAGAAACTTTTCTGGTCTAGTTGCTAAGAAGAAGAAAAGGCAAAATTGGCTATACTACTACCAACTTTAATATTCTAGAAACCAATCATAAGGCCATGTAAAAAGGTATGCCATTTCCAATAATCAGGTTCCTGTCATATTTTCTCACTTTCTCTTATTTCCAATTTATTGTAGGCAATTTTCAAGGCACCAAAAGTTCAGGCAACGGTTAGATATAATCTAGAATACATGAGCAAGTTGTCTAACTCTATCCTAGTATATCTTATTGTGATATCCAATTAAGACCTTTTGTCTTCTTCCAATCAATTCAGGCTGTATATGTGACGTGGTTTTGTAAATGTTATCTTTGATTAATTGTTCTGTTATTGTATTTGTTACAGGTTAATAAGGCAATCAACTTTGTTAAATGTGGGCTGGAAAGGCCAGAAAGTGAAGAGAAGTAAGTTCTTCATGTAGTTTGTTTCCCCAGCTTCTTAATTGGGGCATTAAGTCATGCTTTGCACTTTGAGTAATTTTTCAAAATTAGATTGTCGCCTATGTAGTGGATATCAATAGCTTTTTTGGTTGTGAAACTATGCAGCTATGTTTTTTTATAGTATTTTCTTATTCAACAAATTTATGGGCGTGAATCCCATTTGGATATATAAACAGAATTTTCTTTTCAAGATCCATACAAGAGTTTAATTTCTTAAGAAAATTGATGACTCAAACCCTCCCTCCCTCTGGATCAAGCTAAACACTCTGTTCTAGTGCATACACCATTGTATTTGATTATATCCTTCCTTCGGTAGAAATTGAAATACTGCTAGGGAGGACAGAATTATTAGATCTCTCTTTTATGCATTTAATTTTCTTATTGAGCATGATACTTGTATTAGAGAATAAATTGACTTCCATTGCTTTCTGCAGGTCTGTTGAATCTAGTTTTATTTTTCCAATTTGAGTGTCTTGACAATTATGTGTCCTGCTGGTTCTACTGCTGAAGTTACTAACTTATATCCAAGTGCTATGAAGAATGACGTGCATAATTTTTTTGGATACTGTGGTGTAATTGACCGTGTTGATGTGATAGGGTAGTGTCACTTGAGCTTACTAATAGGATTTGCTAATTAAATTGTGACTAGGCTTTAGTTTAATGTCCATGGTACAGTTTAAAATGTTAAAGAATTTGAATTCTGTTGTATTTGTTTTTGATTTATGGATGCATATTTCACTTAGTATGGCCATCTTTATTTAGATTACCAGTCATTATTTTATCATACAGCGGAATGAATCAAGTGTTAAAAGCTATTGATGTGTGGCTTGCTTCTATTTTATGGTGACTAATTATTGATATTTGAAAAAAAAAAAGCCTAAATTATAGTTTTGGTCCCTCTATTTTCAAAAATTCGGACATTTGGTCCCCCTATTTTAAAATTCAGACATTTAGTCCCCCTATTTTAAAAATTTCATCAAATTTAGTCCAAAGAGGGGTTTTTCCTTTTTTTGGGTTGAGTTGGCCTTTTGACAAAAAAAATGCTGACGTGGCTCTCATTAAATGACGTGGCAGCTGACTCAATTTGCACACATCATTTAATGATGCCACATATACTTGCCATATCATTATATATTTAACTAGCCGCCTGACCCGTGCTACGCACGGGGTTGACTAATTTTTAGTTAGCAAAATTAAAGTAAAACCGGAAGGGGAAAACCTCTTTAATAAACTAATCATTCAAGACAACAGTTTTCTGTCCACTGCAGGAATCAAACTCGGGAGCACTAAGTCGACTCTGTGTCCCAAGGTAGCTTATGCCAGTGGACCAATGATGTTGGTTTGTAAAATATATAGTTAAATAATTGTGGATTGAAATTAAATTATAGCTATAAATTAAATAAGAAGATTATAAAATTTAAAAAGAATATTGACAAAAAACGTTGAAATTAAACATCCATAGATAATGGGAAGAAAATGTCTAAAACTTTTAATAATATAATCCATATTTATCAAATGTAAATATAAAAACTTAGCCCATAATAAGAAAGAAAAGAAGACAACACAATTAAAAACTAAAACACGTGGGTATCATGCATGGTTGTATGAAAACTCATGATAAAATAGGAGCAATTATACAAAGTTGAAAGAAGATGGTGGAGGTTGTATTATAAATGTGGCTGAAGTTCCCGTTGAAAGAAGATAAAATTTAAACACCAGTTAAAATATGTTTTTAATACCGTTTGATGCGAAAAGACAAAAATAAAGAAGACAACACAAATAGAAAGTGAAACACGCGGGTATCGTGCAGGGTTAGATGAAAACCACAAATAAAATAGAATCACCTATAGAAAGTTGAAAGAGGGCGATGAGGGATCTATTGTAAACGTTGCCGTAATTCCAGTAAATAAAAATTAAATTAAAAAACTATAAATTAAATAAAAATATTATAAATTTAAAAAGAAACATTAACAAAGACATTGAAATTCAACATCCACAGATAATAAGAAAAAAAACGTAAAGAATATTAATAACAACAAATACATTGAAATTGAACATCCATAGACAATTAGAAGAAAAAGTTTAAAAAACTTTAATAACGTTATCTATATTTATCAAATGTAAATATAAAAACTTAACACATAATTAAAGAGAAAATAAGACAACATAATTAGAAAGTGAAACCCGTACCTATAGGTATCATGCAGAGTTTGATTTAAAACCACCAATAAAATAGAAGCACATATACAAAGTTGAAACTATTTTTGAAGAAAAAAGTTCGCATATTTGAATAAAATAGAAGCACATAGAAACACTATTTAGTATCGCACTACATATTTTGTCACAAATTTTTTCCACCAAACGGGTTTTTGAGGAATGAGCTTTGTGTATCCGAACATGTAAAAAAAATTGAATCCTAAAGTAACTCAACAAATTGTTTGGCATTACATTTTACATATTTTGTCACGTATTTTTTTTGTTTTTCGTCAAACAGGTTGTTGAGGAACAAACTTCAAGTATCTGAACATATAAAATTTGTTCTGGACCCTAAAATACCCCAAAATTCAATGTTGGCATCACACTTTACCTATTTTGTCACAAAACTATTATTTTTTTTGACCAAACCAGTTATTGAGGAAAAAACATCGGGTGTTTGAACAGCTAATTTTTTCTGAATTCTAAGTGCCTCAACACACACGGGTTAACATCGTACTTTACGTATTTTGTTAAAAAAATATTTTTTTCACCATCGAGTATACCAAAGCACACTGTTTAGCATATCATTTTATGTATTTTGTCATGAAATTAAATCTTTTTTTCACCAAATCGATAATTGAAAAACAAAATTCGCATATTTAAACATCTAAAATTTTTCGAGACCCTAGAGTACTCGTTAAAATATTAAAAAGGAAAAAATCGAAAACATTAAAATAAAAAAGAGGACAAAACAAAAAAAAAACAAAAAGAAAAAAAAACTAAAGTTAAAAAAAAAGTGCCTCAACACACACGGGTTAACATCGCACTTTACGTATTTTGTTAAAAAAATATTTTTTTCACCATCGAGTATACCAAAGCACACTGTTTAGCATATCATTTTATGTATTTTGTCATGAAATTAAATCTTTTTTTCACCAAATCGATAATTGAGAAACAAAATTCGCATATTTAAACATCTAAAATTTTTCGAGACCCTAGAGTACTCGTTAAAATATTAAAAAGAAAAAAATGGAAAACATTAAAATAAAAAAGAGGACAAAACAAAAAAACAAAAAGAAAAAAAAAACTAAAGTTAAAAAAAAAAAGTGCGGCAATTCCCGCACGGGGTTGGCTAAATTCTATCGTACTAATATCTCATTATGCTTGAATACAAATTTTGCACTGGTCAACACTGAGTTTGTCAACTGTGAGAATCAAAATCAGGAGCACGGGATCGACTACTGGGCCCCAGGGTAACCTGTGCCATTGGGCAAATGGTGTTAGTCTGCAAAATATAAAATCTAATAACTGTGAATAAAAATTAAATTATAAATATAAATTTTAATCAAAAGATTATAAATTTTAAATAGAACATTAACCTTTGATAAAATAAGAAGAAAAAGTCTAAAAAAATTTAATAACATAATCCACATTCATCAAATGTAAATAAAAAAAATTAACCCATAATTAGAAAGAAAAAAAGACAACATAATTAAAAAGTGAAACATGTTGGATTTCAAGCATGGTTGAAGGAAGTCCATGATAAAATAGGTGTAGTTATACAAAATTGAAAAAGATTTTGGAGATTTTATTGTAAATGCGACTGAAGTTCCCGTTGAAAGAAGATCATGAAGGTTGTATTGTGAATGTGGCTGAAGTTCCCACAGGAGTCAATGCAGCAATGTTGTACTCGAATTTTAAAGAAAGATAAAAATATAAACACCAACTAAAGAATGGTTTAAATACCCGTTGGTACGAAATGACCAAAACATAGAAGAAAACACAAATAGAAAGTGAAACACGTGGTATCGTGTAGTGTTGGATGGAAATTACAAATAAAATATAAGCACCTATAGAAAGTTGAAAGAGTACGATTGAGGGACCTATTGTAAATGTAACTAAAGTTTACGTAAATAAATATTTTTGAGACTTACGTAAATATTTATTTACGTAAAAATTTGCATATTTAAACATTTAAAATTTTTGAGACCGTAAAGCAGCTCTTAAAATATAAGAAAAAAAAGAAGAAAAAACTGAAGTAAAAACCAAAGGGTGCTTTTAGGTTGAGGGAGCAAATTAAATCCGTCATCGATAACCACAAAAATTGATCGTAGGATATTGTGTAAAATGCTATTAGTGGTTAAGATTGAATCAACTTGTATTAAATCTCAACCGTTGATGAATTTTTATACTACATCCTACAGTCATATTTAATGGTTCTGAGGAATTTGATTTGTTCCCTCACCCTAAAAGCACTCAAAAACAAAAAAGGAAAAAAAAGTAAAGGAAAAAAGGAAGAAGATAAAAAAAGTGAAGTAATATAAATAAAAAAAAGGCTGAAGTCTGGCTAAATTCTATCGTATAATTAAATCTTTTCGAAAGACTAATATCCCATCGTGCTTGAAAACAAATTTCGCACTGGCCAACACCGAGTTTGTCAACGGTGAGAATCAAACTCAGGAGCACGGAATCGACTCACGTACCCCAGGATAGCCTATCCCATTGGGCAAATGGTGTTAGTTAGCAAAATATAAAAGCTAATAACAGTGAATAAAAATTAAATATAAATATAAAATAAATAAAAAGATTATCAATTTTAAAAGGAACATTAACAAAGACGCACATCCTCTATAGATAAATAAGAAGAAAAAATCTAAAGAATTTTAATAGCATAATCCACATTCATCAAATGCAAATATAAAAAATTAACCCATAAATAGAAAAAGAAGACAACACAATTAAAAAGTGAAACATGCTGGGTATCATGCATGGTTGAAGGAAAACCCATGATAAAATAGGAGTAATTATACAAAGTTGAAAAAGATTATGAAGGTTTTATTGTAAATGTGACTGAAGTTCCCGTTGAAAGAAGATCATGAAGGTTGTATTGTAAATGTGGCTGAAGTTCTCACGGGAGTCAATGCAACAACGCTGTACTCGAATATTAAAGAAAGATAAAATATAAACACAAATTAAAGAATGGTTTTAATACCCGTTGGGGCAAAATGAGCAATATAAAAAAGAAAACACAAATAGAAAATGAAACACGTGGTATTGTGTTGGGTTGGATGGAAATTACCAATAAAATAGAAGCATTTATAGAAAGTTGAAAGTGTGCGACTGAAGGATCTATCGTAAATGTGACTGAAAAAAACTGAAAAAAAGAAGAAGAGAAAAAAAAAGAAACAAAAAGCAAAATAAAAAAATTGAAATAAATTTGTCAAAAAAAAAAATTGAAATAAAAAAAAAAACTTGTCACTTGCGCGCGCAAGTGACAAGCTGCATTATATCTTAAGATAAAATATGAAAACTAAAAATACATTACAAAAACTAAAATTAAATTAAAACCAAAACATAGCTCTCTTCTTGTGAACAACAACAACATTCAGTTCTATCAAATGAAACATCCAAGCTCGACCAAAAAAAAAGAAAACACCCAAATCATCCCAAAAGAAATAAAACATCTGAACCCAGAAATTCAAAATCAAATCTTTGAAGAAAATATAATGAATGGACTCTTGTTGCCTCAAAGGCTCTTGTAAGCTATGAACCCTAAACTATCATTAAACATCTTCTTCTTTAGATCTGTTTTTCCTCTTCTCCAAATCTGTTTTTCCTCTTATCCAGATCTGTTTTTCCTAAACCCCTCTCTTCAGATATCGTTCTTCGAGTTTCCACAAACATCTCTTTCTGCTCCTTTAGTTTCAATATTTCTGCGCAAAAAGCTGGTTTTGTAGAATCGGTGCCGCTTCGTACTGTAATTTTTCGTTTACACCAGCAGCGGCGGTGGCAATAAGGATATAATAGCCTGTTAATAACGCTCAGCAAGAGAGTGGTGGTGAGGCGAGATTTACGAAACTAGGGAGGTGAGATGGCTGTTATTTGTGTTGGGGTGCTGATGCGGATGAGAGAAAAGAGTGGGAATAGAAGAAGAAGTGAGATCTAAGGGGATTGAGATGGTGGAAGATGAGTTATTTCTTTTCGGAGATAAGGAGATTGAGTGAATGCGTTTCTGTTCATGATGGAGAAGAACGATGGAAAATTTGGGATTAGGGTTCTTAACGTGAATCCACCTTCTCATTTGATTTTTTGTTTTCTATTTTTGTTTTAAATGATTATAGTTATTATAAATATGATTTGAGTCAGCTGCCACGTCATTTAACGAGTCACGCCAGCATTTTTTTTGTCATAAGGCCAACTCAGCAAAAAAAAAATGAAAAACCCCTCTTTGGACTAAATTTGATGAGAATTTTAAAATAGGGGGACTAAATGTCTGAGTTTTAAAATAGGGGGACCAAATGTTTGAAAATAGGGGACCAAAATTATAATTAAGCCAAAAAAAATTGGACTTAAACTTATAGGTCACGGTTATTTATGTGTGGCCAATTGAAAACCATGGCTTAAACCTATAGGCCACGGTTATTTATGTGTGGCCAATTAAAAACCGTGGCTGGAAACTAGACTAGTAAACCGTGGCCTCTTTTAATAACTCTGGCTACGGTTTTAATATTTCGTGGCCTAATGTGCCAAAACCGTAGCCTAAAGGAATAGGCGACGGCCACCTAGACAGTGCCTAAAAAACCGTGGCCAACCCGTGGCTTAAAGTTCAGGCCACGATTTTTCCACTTCGTGGCCTAATGCATGGTTCTTCAAGACCATTTTATGAATAAACATAGCTATGTGATGTCCAATATAAACTCTAATATACGTACAATTCTTACCTAATGATTCCAAGATAATTCACATAATAACCTTTTACTCAAATTAGTTGAGAAAATCATCTCACAAACTTCTAGTTGTGAGTTGGCGACAAATATATATAGTACATATGTGGTCATCTAATTGATGTATTTGTTTACGAATATCACCATATACACATTTTAGAAATGTGAGGGACTTATTCTTTCAAATTCTCAACTTCCTTTGACAACTACTAATACACAAAATTTTAATGGATTGAAGAATCTACGGGCTCTTCAATATATGTTCACTAAAATTCTTAACTCTTTTTTCGCATCATAGTAAACCCAGGATGGCCCAATCGGTCTTGCTAACGATAAACTTATTATAATCCATAAACTTCAGGTTTAAGGTAGGATGTGTTGTACTAATATGCATTTAGTATCAACCAAAAGAAACACAATTTTTTTTTCTTAATACATATTTGTATTTTCTAAAGTAAGTCTCATGATATACAGACATTGAAGATTTTCTTCATTTATTTTTCGATATGGTATATCCACTTAGATGAATATCCTTAAAACTCAATTAGTTTCTATGAGACTCGAGAGTATGACATCAATGTGTAAAATCTTTATTCTTCAATTAGATCTTCTGGAGCCTTCAATTACGTTTGCAAAATTTTGGTTGTAAGTTAATAATAAGAGCACACACTACCATCACCATGTGACTTTCTAATAGTTATATGCATTAAGAACACATGACACAAAAACTTATTATATTGAAGAATCTTCTGGTCCTTCAAAAATATTAATATGTGTCGTCATCTTTGCATTAGAAAAATATAATTGAACACATACTAAATAGTAAAATCATGTAGACTATTAAACTTTGGGTTTAAAACACTTTGTTTTAAAAAGTGCATAGCAAACTTCTGGTTTACCATAGCATAATTTTAATTGCACTCATATGCAAACTTCTTGTTTTTAAGGTAACATGAAATCAAAAAAAGAAAAAAAATAAGAACATAAAAAGATCTAATTCTTTAAGAAATACCTGATCGTATCACATGTTCTTTCTATTGTTTCCACTCATGAAATTAAATACTAGAATTCCAAAGGTAAGTAGAAAGAGAAGTTACACTTAGAAAAATTAAACTTTGCCATAATGTATATGAGTTACTACATCATTATTTTCATAAAAAGAAAACCGCTACACCATTATGAGAAATAGTAAAAGATATAACCATAAATCATATATGCAAAAATAACTATAAATCATGATAATTGAATTTTATGTTATGTAAAGGATTATCAAAGGGGAGAAACAAAATTTTATGTTATGTTCTTCAAGAACTCGCCATAAACTTTTATAAAGGGTTATCAAAGAAAATCATAATTATGATCATATGTTCTTCAAGAACTATATCTCACATCTAAACGATGACCAAAGAAAAATCATGCTTTAAGCAATCCTACAATCGAATAAAGTACTGATCAATACGTAATTTATTCACTTTTGGGAATAAAGTTCAATCCATTATGTGATCTTTCACATTATAATCATTCATAAGTCCTTTGTTCAATTACAATTGTGACTAAATTTCCAAAATATTCTAAAAATATTTTCTCACTTTTGCTACTCCAGGAGCACATATTCGAGTAGGATAAAGAAATACTTTTTCCAGGTATTTTCCTTTGTTTCAAGTTAATCTAAAATCAAGTTAGATAAGCAATAATAATAATAGTAGTAATAATAATATATTAATAATAATAAAATAAGTGAAATGAATTTAATCCATATATTTAGTGAAATATAGTAACATACGTTACTATCAAGTGAGATGAAAAAAAAAAAGAAATACTATATATAGTGAATTCTTGAATGCTTTTAAGTTAGAAAAAAAATTAATATTGAATTTTAGATGGTAGTTACCTTAAAATTAAATGGTAGTTACAAAAAATTATCATTTTAAAACTAGATGGTAGTTACCTTAAAATTAGATGGTAGTTACAAAAAAATTATCATCTTAGAATTAACGTAATGAAAAGCGTGGTACCGAAAATTGGAACCCACTCAATGGAAGTTATCATCTTAAACCCATTTTCCCACTACTTCTTCACACTAAGCAAGTATGGCTGTGAGAAACATAGTAATCCAACAGGGATTACTAGGGTGCTTAAGTGATGAATTTCTTCTGGAATTCATCAAAAATAGACAAACATAGTAATCCAACAGAGACTACTAAAATGATAGAATAAATAGTAATCCAACAGGGATTACTTAGGTGATCAAAAGTAGACAAGCATTGTAATCCATCAGGGATTACTTAAGTGATGAATTTCTTCAGGAATTCATCATAGTAAAAAGAAAAATGATAATAAAATGTCTATGCAACTAAAATGATAATATTACTAATCCTTCTTGTTAGATTATTACTCAAAAGATCATCGCAATTTTAAAGAAACCTGATTTAATGCTTTGAATAATCCTGCAGCGATTCTTGATTATTAAGTCTTATCTCTTTATTGAGTTCTTTGTGTAATCCTTCTAGGATGCTTGAATGATGAATTTCTTCTGGAATTCATCAAGAATAGACAAACATGATATTTGTCCTTATGCAATCCAACAGGGATGCTTGAATGTTGAACTCTTCGGAAATTCTTCAAGAATAGAAAAAAAAGAAGATAATTGTGGTAACTAAATAAAATTTCTTTACAAGAATATAAAATATTCACATGATACATTAAAGCTATGAGGAAGAACATTATAACATGATAATAAGTTAGAAGGAAAAATAGTAGAAGAAAACATATCCGTTGAAATAGCCTCTAAGATGATTGAGCCAAGATTTTGGTAGAGCTTCATGCTGATAATGTGTTATGAAATAGACTAAAGCTAGAGCAAAAATAAGAACAAGCAAATGAGAGAATGAGAAAATATCTCTTGTATATTACTCTTGAAGGTGTGTAACTACAATGACATGAGTCTTATTTATAGGCTCAAGTTGTGTAACCTACGACATACATTTAACCTAGACATCCACATACATTTAACCTAGACATCCACTTTATTCACAAGAAGGAGCTTAAAGAAAAAAATATTTCATTTTTTTTCCTTTCTTTCATTTAATTTTTTATTATTACTTATTTACACACCGTTTATATTTTCTGGAAATGTGAGACAAACATTTTTTTAAAAAAATAAAGTAGATAATGTTGGTTGCATTGAAAAGGAAGTGGATAACAGCTGTTCTAATAAAAATCCAGGCTCGAGACATACCGAGAGAACAGTAGTAAACTAAGAAATAGCTAGCAGTTCGCGTGGTTAACTGAACTATTTTGATATGTAAGTTCAGTCATGAACTGAGTTTAATACATTGGTTCAGTTCGTGAATTGGAATTAACAGTTCGGTTTTTTAAGTTTGGTTCTGCAGTTCAGTCCAGTTTTTTAGTTTTTTTGAACAGCCCTAGGTGCTACATCTACAGAGATATCACCATAATTATCTCCAGTAACATCTTCACCACGAGAGAATAGCCGGACTATTCAACAGGAGCTTACGACCCAACCTATGCCAGGTCCATACCAGACCAAGTTTTTTTTTATTTTAAAAATAGACTAGGCTAAGGCTTTTTAAAAAGCCTAATTAGCTATAAATGTCAGGCTACAGATCATCGAAAAAGCCTTTTAGGCCTACCAGACCGACCTATTTAAGCAAATATAAAAATACTTTTATTGATATTATTGTTATTATATTAAATTTAGTATATTGTGTTAAATCATAAATTTGCAGATATTAATTTTCAGTTAATTTATACATATCAACATACATCAATTTTTTGACATATTTAAAGTTATAATATAAAATAAAATAAAATAAAATTTAAATTGGATTTCATATAAAATAGAACTTAATTTCACTGACATATTAGCTTCTTAGTTTATCTTGAAAAGCATAAAACACCCAAAGGTCGTAGGCTTTTCTCAAAAAAGTGGTGGAATAGTCTTTTAAACAAGCTTTCAGCCTTAGCAGACTTTCAAAAAGGCCAGGCCATATCTAAAAAATGAGCCTACGACAGACCACATGCCAGACTCAGGCTTGGCAGTTTCAACGAGTATGACTTAGAGTACTAAACAATTGTTTAGTAACTCTTACTTAGAGTACTAAACAATTGTTTAGTAACTCTTACTAATTAATAAAAAAGCTGCTCATCAATACCCCCTAAAATCGAGGAAAATCAAAATCGCTTAATTCTCTGAAATCCAAAAACACGCATCATTTCTCTTCATTCTCTTCCAACGCTCCAAACCACACAGCGTCCATTAAAATGCAGCCTCCATCTCTGCTAATTAAAACGCAGCCTTCAAACACTTCATCTAACCCAATGCACTTCCATATAACCACTTCGCAATCTGAAAAATGTTAGTTATAGTGCCACAATATGAATTTGTTTTGCTTCAAAAATAGATTGTTTTCCAATGTTGAATACAATTGAAAGATCTCAGAAAGAATCACTGCGGTCAACCGGATTTGGATCCCTTACCCTCATCATCAGCAAATGGAGCAGGATTCCCAGGGGTTTGAATTTCATTCTGAACCTGAAAATCCTGAACTGCAATTTTTTTTTAAAAAAACCGACATGATAAGTACAGAACAATGGTTAGTTTTGTCAATTTGTAGAAAATACGAAATTGGTCGTTATACATGTTACTAAAAATATAGGAAACCAAAATCACCAATTTCTGTAATTATGTGGCTGTCATACATGTTACTAAATTATGTAAATTAAAGAAAATGAAACTAAACAAAAACCACAAAATTATGAGACAATCATGTCGGCTTGCTCTTCATCCTGACCCCGACAACCCTGAATTGCAACAACAAAAACAAAAACCACTACATAAGTACAGACATGGGTTAGTTTTGTCTAACCACGAAGTCACATAACTTCGGTTAGCTTACTACTAGCCACAAATAGGCTCTAGCCACCTAATTACAGAACTTTGGTTATTCATATAAAAAAGGAAATTGGTTGTTATACTTGTAACTAAAAAAATGTGACAATAAAATGTAACACTAACAACATAATTATAGAACATTGGTTACCTGAGCTCTAACCACCAAATTTTAGAACTTTGGTTATTCATAAATAATAGGCAACTGGTCGTTATAGAGTTTAATAACCACATAAGTGAACAACACTGGTTAGTTGTGATATAGATATTGTAAACATGAGTTCATTGTCGTGATTAAGAGTGTGGACAGATTACCAATGAGAAAGAAAAGACTAACGAGCAAGTAACCGTGAAAAACTGATATTAGTCCTATGTTCATCAACTGCGTAATGAGACATCAATGGCGTAAATGAAGAGCGTGTTTTAATGGTGTGCTTCAACAGTGTGCGTCACGACCTATTTTTTGTAAATGGTGAAACTTGTGAAATTCGAAAATTGTAGCAAGAAAGAAGAAACGATAAAAAAGCAACGTGAAAAAAAAAAGTGAACGAAGAAAGAAGGAAGAAGAAAAAAAAGCAACGTGAAATTGAAACAACCCCAAAAATAGGAATTAATTTGATGTATAATTAAATTTAATTAATACCAAAAAACATTAGAGAATACAATAATGCCCTTATTCAATAATAACTATTGGATGAAATTTCATTAAAATCGCATATTATAATAGTCATTAAATGCTCAATATTTTAATGTCATTCTCGTTAGGTACAAGTATATGAGATCCGAAAACATAAACCTCCCACTAGAAGTAAAAGTCAATCTCCCCTCCAGTACTATCAAAAAAATCGCATATACTTCTAGTATAAGTTACAAAGTAAGTATAGTTGGTATCCTTGTCAACAACTATAGTGGCCGGTAACACACGACCATAAAGTGTTTCTAGTCACTTTCCGAGAGTGTTTTTTTTGTGTCAAGAGGGAGTGTTAAACTATATGCTCGGTAAAACGAAGATAGTATCCTTATGCATTCCTGCATAAGACATAATGCTTGATTAACAAAACAAAACAAATCACATTCGTTGTAAAAAAATAAAAACATATTTAAAAGTGTTGATTATAAATAAAATGACTTACAGAATTACACAGGACAACACTAACAAAAGTTACGTCATCATCTAATCTGATCCCTAATGTGCTTGACCGCTGTTTCTCAGGTATCAGATATCTGTATGCTCTTCTGGTCGTGCTCCAAGCTTCGCTTCAGAGGGCGGGTGTACCTGTGAAGACACTCCAACGCCCAAGTCAGGAGCGAACGAGCAGAGTATATGTCTCAATCAATAGTGTGTACCTGACAACTGACGCCATTAATGCTTATATAGAGTTGGTGGGTAGTCCTTGGACGTTGGATCTATGCGTACGGATCAATCGGGGCCATTGATTCGTTCCCTACTCCTTTGCCCATTCGTTGTTGGGCTGGTCCAGGTAGAGTCACTGGAATGGGCTTCGGCCCATTCCAGAACAGTTGCCCCCCAAGCCAAGGTCGTTCGTGGAGCGGGCGCGGGCTTGTTTCCTGACCGTACAGATGTTTGCTCTTTGAAAATACGAGGTTGATCGATCGACCGTTCTAATTCGTGATAGATCCTGTTTTGATCGTATGACACGTGGCACCTGATATGAAGCGACGTTTCATGTCCTTTCAAGGGGCATTAATGGTGCCTCGAAATTCGAAAAGGTGGCGTCTGGTTGTGATGACGGTTCAGTTTTCAAGGCGCGTGCAAGTGGAAGGTCACGTTGTTTTGTTTGCTTTCTCCCTAAACCTTATAAATATGCTGCCCCCCTCTCCTCATTCTTCACTTTCTTAATCCTGAAGCTCTGAAAGCGGTCATATTTTTTGCTCTCGAAACGATCAATAGTTTGCCGTTCTATTCTGGCCAGGTGCTCGCCCGTGCACGATTTTCAACTCAGGCGATCCTACTCGTCTGGTCGCTTGATTTTGCTTATCAAGGAGTATACCACCTTGAGTCCGTACTTCTCTCCCACTCCAGGTATGCACTTTTTGTTTGTTTACTTTAGTTTGCTCTATTCTTCGTTGCGTAGAGCGAGGAGGGGGTGTCAGGCTCGGGGTCGACCTTGTCGCCCCCTTCTGCAAATCATCGTTTAGGGTGAGCCTGATTTTCCCTCTCCTTGCAGGGTAAGGCAGTGGCGCGAACAAAGAAAACTGCGAGGATTTTCAGTCGCCAACCTACAAATATGGCTGAGCGTGCTGCTCGCTCTGGAGATAATGGTGCGAGCGGGCTTCCGTCCGAGACTTTCTCTTCCACCGATCTCTCCACTTCATCATCATCTGGTCGCTCGTCGAACACTGTCGACACCGTTCACTCTCCCCGAGTGAACCCTGCGCCTCCTCGTGTTCCGACCAATGAGGTGCTGCCGGAAGAGCACGATTGGAGCGGTAGGCTTGACGATGACCGCTCCTGGATTTCCTCCGCTATAACCGACGAACGTTCGGTCTTTCCACCCGGTGATGAGATGTTGCCGCTTTTTACTAAGCTGATTGGTTATGGCGACCAGGAATGGCGAGCTGAGGGTGTCCCGGCTGAAGAGCATGCGGCCATAATTCTGACCTCTCTAAAATTTATCATGTACACCAATGTTCTCTGAGATTTGAGGGTGCGACCTCCTTTCACATTCTTCCAGAGACGCGTCCTGAGAACTCTTGGGGTCGCCCCCTCTCAACTTCACTTCAACGCTTGGGCGCTTGTCAAGTCCTTCGAGATAATAATGGCCGCTCTTGACCGGAAAGTGAATTGCCGTCTTTTCTTCTCCCTATTCAATGTTAGTCGTACCGTAGAGATGAAGAGTGAACCCAGGCGATGGGAACAACTTTCTTTAAAGGGGCGAAAGGGGACGATCAGACTCTTCAAACCTTTCTGCGAATCGGCCAAACCTTGGAGGCATGCTTTCCTCTAGGTCGTTCTAGTCAATGATCGGGCTAAGGAGATGGTGGGAACTGTGGATGCTGAAGGTCGTGTTACTTCGATGAAATTCCCTCTTGGTTGGTCGCACTCACACTATGACCGCGATACTATCCACTATAGGCATCAGAGGAGGCTGAGCGATTATGATATTGAGAGCGTCTTGATGCTAGAGACCCTGGTTACTTGGCTGCCCGAAGGGGTTATTCCTTGTAACAAATTTGCTTGTCTTAGGATGTCTGAGCAAGCTGAAAATAAACTTGGTGTGCTTTTACTTCTTTTTTTTGCTGTTAGTTTCGATCGTTTTACTTTGTTTTTGCCTCTAACCCTTTTTATTTTTCAGCTGAAATGTCAGGCGTAGGCTTCGAAGCCCTTTTGGCCAAGACCAAGTCAAGGAAGCAGAAGAGGGTGACCTTTGCTTCTCCTTCTCAACCCTTCCATACCGAAGGCGACCATAGACCTCCTGCTCGCGAGCAAGGAACGAACTCCGCTTCAAAGAAGAGAGATCGAGCTCAGAATTCCGTGGACGCCGTTCCGTTTGACCTTGATCCTCCCCAAGTGAGAAGAGAAACACCAAGGAGGTCGTCCTTGGATTTGGACGATCTCAAGGATGTCGATTTGGAACGCCTTCGAGCAGACCCTCTGTTGTTCGTTGCAGAAATTGCCCAGACCGCTTCTCAAAAGCTTGCTCGTTATAAATCTGAGGAGGCTGGCCGTCAAGCAGGTATGCGCTTATTCCACAGAAACTTAAAGTTGGAGGGTGACTTCTTGGATAAAACTGACAAGTATAAGTCCGCTCTTGGTCATATTACAGATTTGCGGGCAGAACTCGAGAGTACCAAGAAAAAGCTTGAGGATGCTGAGGTCGCCCTTCAACCCACAAAGGAAGCACTTGGTTCAGTCACTGCTGAACGTGACGCGGCCATAAAAGCCAAGGTAGATGTTGAAGCCAAACTTGCCACCGCTACTGCCAGTTTGACCGAGCAATCTACCAAGGTGAATCGGCTGGAGGAGCAGGTGGTCGGTCTAAAGGAAACTTTGAAGGCCGTCGAGGGCGAGCAGGACCAGGCCAAGGGTGAGCTAGAGGCCTTGGAAGACATGACTATTTCCATCGCCAAAGGGCGCTTTGACGAGGCTGTTGCTCAGATCCAGTATTGCTATCCCTTTCTGGAGATTAACCCTGAGATCGTGAGCAACGATCATTTTTTGAGGAACGGCCAGATCGTTCGTCTTGCGGAGAAAGATGAGTATGGGAATGTCATCCAAGAAGCAGTTATCTACAGCCGTCCTGAGTGACTCGCCCCTTTTTTATATTTTCAAAAAGTGTGCCTTTTGTTTTCTTTGTGGGATTTAGAGGCCGCCCTTTTTTCTTGTAATCTCGTGGAGCCCGGCCTTCTCAGGGCAGACTAATATTAAGAACTGGTTATAATCCTTTGTCTATCTTTTCTTTACTTTTTCTAAATTTTTGACTTACTTTGCTCGTGACCTACGGGCTCTATAATCCTGTTTCAGCCCTCGTTGGGCCGACTTCATGGGGATCCCTGTAAACAACTTACCAAGTTTCTACTTGAGTTTTAGCTCGTTTACCAGGTGTGTTCGTACTTAAGATCGCTTAAGCTTCCTCCTAAGCAGTTTATCAAACTCGGTTTCAACTTAACTCGCTTAAGAGGTAATTGGTTATTTGGGTCGATCAATAACTTTTAAAGAGATCAAGAAATTAAAAAATTCCTCGCCATTCGAATGACGGGCGAGCGGGCCTCAATAAAAAACCCCATAGGGAAAAAGAGTGTCCCGCTCGTTTGATTTTTTATTCATTGTTCAAGCAATAACATGACATCTTTTCATTTTTACAACTATCAAGTGAAATATCTTCTAAGGTTTGCTGCATTCCAAGTATTTGAAATAATGCCTCCGTCTACTTTCTGCAAGATATATGCCCCTTTACCCGTCTTGGCCGCCACTTGGTAAGGACCTTCCCAATTTGGGGCAAGCTTTCCTTGACCGGCATTTTTTTGGCCAATGTCCGCTCTTCTTAGGATGAGCTTCCCTTTCTCGAAGGCTCTATGAACGACCTTGGCGTTGTGTCTTGTTGCCATCACTTGTTTTACCAACGCTTCCCTGAGGGGGGCTTGCTCCGTAGTTCTTCCACTAGATCGAGCGCTTCTCTGGTTGCCTGTTCATTTTCTAACGGCGGCATAGGGTTGCTTGTTCTCCAACTTAGTTCTCCCATTTCAACGGGAATTAGCGCATCTGTTCTGTAGACCAGTTTGAAGGGGGATACTTCAATGGTCGAGTGTGGTGTGGTTCTCTACGCCCACAATACTGAAGGGAGCTCTTCTGCCCATTTCCCTTTAGCTTCATCTAGTCTTCTTTTGAGGCCCCTCAGGATGACTCTATTGGCTGCTTCTGCCTGCCCGTTCGTTTGCGGGTGTTCGACTGACGTAAAATGCTGTTTTACGCCTAGTTCTGCTAAGGCTTCTTGAAAGTTTCGGTCGGTGAACTGTGTGCCGTTGTCCGACACAACGACCTCGGGGATCCCAAACCGTACCAAGATGTTCTTTCTAACGAACTTGAGGCAATTCCTTGAAGTAATCGTAGCTAGCGGCTCAGCCTCGATCCACTTGGTAAAGTAGTCAACCGCGACGACCAGAAACTTCAGCTGACCAGGGGCGAGTGAGAAAGGTCCTAACAAGTCAATGCCCCACCATGAGAATGGACATGGGGCGGTCAAACTGTTGAGCTCGGTTGGAGGCGCAATGTGAACGTCTGCGTGCCTCTGGCGTTTGTCACACTTTTTTACTAGGTCTCTTGCGTCTTCATCCATGGTCGGCCAATAGTAGCCCGCCCTTAACGCCTTTTTCGCCAACGCTCGCGAACCCATACGATTCCCACAGATGCCTTCGTGGATCTCCTTTAGTACGTAGCTCGCTTCTGTCGGAAGAAGGCACTTGAGCAAGGGAATAGTGAATCCCCTTCTATAGAGCTGCTCGTTTACGATCGAGTAGGACGTTGCTCGTTTATGAACGAGCGCAGCTTCTTTAGGGTCCACAAGTTCTTCCCCATCCTTTATGTAGTTAAAAATGGGGTCGATCCAAGTTCGGGCCCAGTCAATTTCACATATATCTGCGCCCAGCGTGGCCTCCAGCCTTACGCTTGGTTGAGATAGAACTTTTTGTATTACACTTCTGTGGTTGCCAGGGTTCTTCGTGCTTGCAAGCTTGGATAAGATGTCTGCCCTAGCGTTCTCTGTTCTAGGGACGTGCCTGACTTCGGTGTACTCGAATTTCTGCATCTACTCCTTGACTTTTGCGAGGTATCTCTGGAGGATCTCGTCTTTGGCCGAAAAGACATCTTTGATCTGGGATACCGCTAACAACGAGTCTGATCGGAGTTCTACCTTCTTTACATTGAATTCCAGAGCGAGCAACAACCCAACCAAACAGGCCTCGTACTCAGCCTGATTGTTGGACGTTGGAAAAGAGAAAGCTAAGGAGACCTCGATAGTCGTTCCTTGTCGTTCTCAAGGATTAAGCTAGCTCCGCTGCCCTTGCCGTTGGACGACCCATCAACATGCAGTGTCCATACGTCGTGAACCGGGTCCTCCATTCCTGTAGTCAATTCCACAATAAAGTCGGCCAAGACTTGTCCCTTGATGGTCGACCTAGGCTCGTACTTGATTCCAAATTCGGATAACTCTACAGCCCATTTAATCATTCTGCCCGCCATATCAGGTCTATGTAGGATCTGTCTAATTGGTTGGTCGGTCCGCAGAGCGACTTGATGGGCTACAAAATACGGCCTCAATCTTTGGGCAGACACGACCAAAGCAAAAGCCAACTTCTCAATTTTTTGGTATCTAAGCTCTGGTCCCTAGAGTACTTTACTAACGAAGTAGACCGGGTTTTGCTTCGTTCCTTCTTCTCTTATCAAAACAGCTGCCAAAGCCTCGTCTGTGATGGACAAGTATAGATAGAGCGTTTCCCCAGGCTTAGGAGTGGTCAAGATCGGTGGATCTGCCAAGGCCGTCTTCAATTGTTCGAGAGCTTGGTCGCACTCGGGTGTCCATTCGAATGCGATTTCTTTTTTCAACAATCTGAATAGGGGTAAGGATTTGTTCGCAGCTTTGGACACGAATCGTGAGAGAGCAGCAATCATGCCATTGAGTTTCTGTATTTCTTTTTTGGTCGTTGGCGGCTTCATTTCAGTCACTGCTCGACATTTGTCTGGGTTGGCGTCAATACCTCTTTCGGTGAGACAGAATCCAAGAAATTTGCCCGCCTTTACCCCAAAGGTACACTTTTCTGGGTTGAATCTTAACGAATTTTTTCTGGCTTCTTTGAACACTTCTCTTAAGTCGTCTATGTGTGTTCGATCTTGTTTGCTTTTGATAATCATATCATCCAGTTATACTTCCACCATCTTCCCTATCTGATCGTGAAAAACCTTGTTCATCATGCGCTGGTAGGTCGCTCCAGCGTTCTTCAGCCCACAAGGCATGACTCTATAACAGAAATTTCCCCTGTCCGTCATGAATGCGGTCTTCTCCTGATCGGGTGGATGCATGGCAATTTGATTGTATCCAGAATAGGCGTCCATGAAGGACAAGATTTTGTATCCACTCGCGTTATCGACCAGGCGATCAACACTAGGGACGGGGAAAGCATCCTTCGGGCATGCTCGGTTGAGGTCAGTATAGTCTACGCACATTCTCCATTTGCCATTTGCCTTCTTAACAAGGACGACATTAGACAGCCACGTGGTGTATTTTATTTCTTTTATGAAGCCTGCATCGAGCAAGTCCTCAACGGCCTTCGACGCTGCGCGCACCTTTTCCTCTTTCTGACCTCTTCTCCTTTCAGCAACCCATTTTGCTTCTGGATTCACTGCCAAGTGATGGCAGGCCACTTGCGGAGGGATTCCAGGCATATCCGCCGCGCTCCAGGCAAATAGATTCGCGTGATCTTTTAAGCATTGGACGAGCTCGTCCTGAGTTTCAGGGGAGAGACTCTTTCCAATCTTGATTGTCTTCTTCGGGTCGTCCCCTAGTTGAACGTGACAAAACTCTCCATCGGGCTCTGGTCGTTTAATCCTGTTCTTCAACTCTTTGGTCAAAAGGTCTTCTTCTTCTTCCTCCTCACTATCTGGGTCATAACGAGCATCAAGATCTGCCAAATTTACTTGTCCGTCACTTTTCATTGCTTCTTCTATTTCTCTTGCTACTTTTTACCTTTTTCCCTTAGTCCCAAGAGGAAAGCTCGCTTTGCGCACAGTAAGTCAGCTGGGACAGTAGCGCCCAATAATGCATTGATAGACCGACTTGCATGGTAAAACGATGAAATCCGTTCTGACCGTCCTGTAGAGGGGATTTTCTACAGTATCATCTCCAAAGGTCACCATCAGCTCTAACCTTCCAATAGGAGTTGTTGAGGCTCCATTAAACCCGGTCAGAACTGTTCCTCTGTACGGCCTCAAGTCGTCTTTTGAAATTTTTAGCATGTCCAACAGGTCTTCAAATATTATATCTGCTGAACTACCTTGGTCTACCAATATTCGCCTAACTTCCATGTTCGCCATTACTGCGACGATCACCAAGGGTACTTCATAGTTGGGCGTTCCGTCGATGAGATCCTCGTCTCCAAAGGAGATGGATGGCCGATCGGAAGGCGGTCGTGTAGTGGAGGTCGAGGCGACGCTCATGATCTCATCCCATCTTCTTTTGATCGACCTGTTAGTCGATGCGTCCGTGGGTATTCCTCCGGATATGACCATAGCGACAGGCCTTCCCTTCGACTTCCTAGCGCCTATACTATTCTCTTCATCGTCGTCCTCTTCTACGACTTTGATCGTCTCATCTGCTTCTGCTTTTCCCCTTCTAGGTGAACGGGTAACCTTCCGCTCCTCTTGTGCTTCCACATGATCCCTTTTTACGTACTGAGTCAACTTCCCTCTGCGGATCAGAGCTTCCACATCATCTTTAAGAGCCATGCAGTTGTTAGTGTCATGCCCGTTACTTTTGTGATATCTACAATATTTCTTCGAGGGACGCTGCCCGTCTTTGAGCACGAGGGGTTCTGGTGGTTTAACATCTCTGAATTTTGCGTTAGCACACTCCGCCAAAATGTTTACGTACGAGGTATTTAGCTTAGTGCGCTCAGCGAATCTCTTGATCCTACTTTCCCTGGTCGGGCGGTTATTGGCGTAGTCTTCTTTTGCCCTTATATCTTTTTCCGATCGCGAGTGTTGGTTCATGCCCGCCTCAGCAACTTCAATGGCAGTCGTTCTCTCCTCATAATTCATGAACCTTTGGGATTGTCTTAGGAACGTTTCTAGGTCCCTAGGAATGTGGAGTCTTACCTCTACTTCAAAACGGCTTCCTCTTAAGAGGCCCGTTCTCAAGAAGAATAGCCTCTGATTATCGTCCAAGTTTCTGACTTGATCGGCTTCTCGATTGAATCTTTCGACATAACTTCTCAAAGACTCATGTGGGCCCTGTCTGATGGCGATCAAAATGTCTTGAGATTTTGGCTTGATCCTGAAGGTCGTAAAGCGGGCGGTGAACACCCTAGCCATCTACTCCCAAGATGAAATGGTATCGGGCTTTAGCTCGGTAAACCATTCTAGCGCTGACCCTTCCAAAGTGAGGGGGAAGATTTTGCATTTTACGGGTCCGGGTGCTCCCCTATACTTCATCATGGTATCAAAGTGCTTTAAATGGGCGTCTGGATCTTTCACGCCATTGTACATCTTAAGGTCGGTCGGAGGTTTCTACAATGAGTGCGGGATGCGAAATTCATCGATTTCCCGTGTGTAAGGCCCAAGGCTGGTATCCCTTCCTTTTTTGCGGCACGATCGTTCTTTTGGGTAGCACGCTCTGTGACCATGATTGTTGGAGCAATCTCCTAACCGATGTGAGTGCCGCTCGCTAGATCGGCTGCGAGATCGGGTAGGCGAACTAGTCGAGCCACGAGAGGATCCCTCGTGCGAAGGCTCTTTCTCGGACCAGTAAGTGTAGTCAGACGTGGTCGGAGTCATTCTTGATGGTATGGCCGCCCCTCCTCGTCCCCTTCTTGGGGGTGGAGATCGATGGACCAACTGCCTTCGCAGAGGCCATCGACGAGCTCTCGAGGGGTGTGTTGGCACGGCTGAATTGCCCTCATGGTGAGGTCACTGTTCTAGGGCCGTGTGCGCCCGTCTCGAGGCGATCCGGTCTTCTAAATGCGTAAGACGGTCATCATTACGATTCAGAGACTGGTTCCGGTCGCGCAGTAGCTCTCGCAGCTCTTGGACCAGGTCGGCAGAAGCTCCACAGTGACCGGCTGTGCAGGGACGGTGTTGTTGCCCTCAACACCCGTTGGTGGTGGTCGAGTAGGGATCTCGGCCACACTTTGTAGACGAGCCGTGGCCTTTGGTCGGCCCCGGGGTGCCTTCGGGGGCATCTTCAGGATTGGTGGAAAGCACGCGGGCTCCCACTGTGGTCGCCAAATGATCTGATCCCTAATGTGCTTGACCGTTGTTTCTCAGGTATCAGATCTCTGTATGCTCTTCTGGTCGTGCTCCAAGCTTCGCTTCAGAGGGCGGGTGTACCTGCGAAGACACTTCAACGCCCAAGTCAGGAGCGAACGAGCAGAGTATATGTCTCAATCAATAGTGTGTACCTGACAACTGACGCCATTAATGCTTATATAGAGTTGGTGGGTAGTCCTTGGACGTTGGATCTATGCGTACGGATCAATCGGGGCCGTTGATTCGTTCCCTGCTCCTTTGCCCATTCGTTGTTGGGCTGGTCCAGGTAGAGTCACTGGAATGGGCTTCGGCCCATTCCAGAACATCATCTATGTTGAAGTGGAGTAGAACAGTGAGGAATAGAGATATGGTGATGAACTTGAAGATGTGTAGAGTTTGCAATTGGGTTGGCTGCGTTGTGCGTTAGGTAAGTTGATTCATTATGTGCATTTATAAAGTATGAAGAGAGAGATGGAAACAACCAAATTCACAGAATCAAGTACTATGCATGCAACAAAAAAAATAGGAGTGCAACAAAAAGAGTGCAAGAAAGAAATATCAGGTTCAATCCCTTAAAACTAACATATTCCTTCACCCCCACTAATATTGCTTATAAAAAAAAGTACTATACGTGCAAACATAAAAAAATGACCTATATCTGTATTTTAGTTTTTAGTTTTTTGATAAGTCAAAATTGTATTAAGTGGGTACAAGGAGTACCCCCAACCCTTTTACAATGTAGAGCAAACTTCTAAGAGCAAGCTTCCAAACAATTCGAAGGCCTGTTACACCAGCTATTAAAATTTAAATTACACAATAATGAGATACATCTCCTAATAGAGAACCAACATTGCTTTAACATGATACAACATTTGTGCTACATTTGTGATGCCTCCTTTAAAGATTATGTTGTTTCTATGATTCCAAATGACCCACATCACAGCTATTCAAATTATGAATCTAAATTTCTTACTCTTTTTCTTTGCACCAGCTAAACTGTGAGAAATGCTCCCCCAAACACCAGCAAATAAGCTCACATTTAAACCAGCCCAGGATTCCACTTCCTTCCATAACTGAACCGATTTGTAGTATAGGAAAAATAAGTGCTCAGCACTTTCGTCAAATCTGAAACAAAAAACGCAAGCTGGTCCGAGATTAAACGTGACTCTTCCACGCTGCTCCAGTGCCAATCGAGTTGGCAATTTATTGGGTTCAGTCGGTTAGTGATCAAGACTTTCAGAGACGTTTGATCTTTGATCAAACGGACCAAATGTCAACTACGGTACGGGATAGTGGTTCGTTCGATCTACATCCGAAAATACGTAGTTGCTTACGCGACATGACTGCACAGAAGCTACTGCTAACTCTAAATGACCCCACGATCAATCAAAAATACTTTATCTAGACCCACTTCCCTGATTCTATCACACTGTTTACATGTCCCTGATGTGACACAAACTGATGAGAGTGGATGGATTTTAGTTAACATTAAAATGGTTTTAAACAAGTAGTTATCTCTCTAAGGATTTTGAAAGGAATTTAAAAGATTTTTTTGTTAGAACAATCCTTTGGTATTCAATCAGGACTTTTAGTTAATGTAAAAAGAAATTGTATTCAATCAAGATTTTAAAAGACTTTTTAAAAGTCTCACCAAATCCAATAGTATTCGTTTGAGACTTTTTACAACTGAAAAAAATTCGTTTGTATTTAAAAACTTACCGATTTTAAAAGATTGTTTTACTAGATGGGTTTTGTGGGACTTTAGACTTTTCCACGAGAATATTTTTTCCTCTCTATCTCTTCCTTTTGTTAGTTAGTATTTCTCATTCCTGTTCGTTTGTATGAAGTTATATCCATTTGTTATGCTAACGTTAGCCATTTTTCACACTTTGAGGATTATTAAGAATTTAAGTACGGGTTTAGTACACATTAATATATATGATAGATATGAGTCACATATACACACAACTTTTCTCTCAAAAAACAATACACTTTTATCATCCATATTTTATTTTTGACCAGACTTATCAAATACAAGACACGTCTTTACCGAGTTTGTTATTTTAGTTGTAGAGCATGTTTGGTTTGGCAGTGGCAGCACCTAGAAGTGCTTTTGAGATTAACTTTCGTGATTTTAGAAGAAAAAAAGATGTTTGGGTTTTGATTGTAAAATTGATTTTTCTTCCTAGAATTGATTTTCCTAGAAGCAACTAATTGTAGCTTCTGCAAAATCAATTCTGCCAAAATCAATTCTGTCAAAATCAATTCTACTCACTGTAATGAAACAAAATTAGATTTTTTTTATAAGTACAAAATCATAGCATTTTTTTTGCTTTAGTTTAGTTTTTTATTTATAATATTGTATTTTTTATATTATATATAAATATAAATATTTTTTTTGGTTGTGATTTCTTTCACTTATTTATTTATGGTGTTTTCATCTCTATTCATATTTTTAATATACATATATTTACGACCAGGTTGAGCGGTTGAGGCTCATCCTCCCTTAACCAAGTGTCGAGGATTCGATCCTCGCCTTGGGTATGGACCAGCTTTAAATCTCTGGGCCAACTGTCTCACCCTTTGAGGTGCCTCCAATCCAGCGAGGGGATTAATCACTGCGTTCGGCGGTGGATACCCTGGTCTCGACCAAAAAAATATACATATATTTACTATATTTTTTTTGGAATAGAAGAGGACTTTCGCCCAAAATAATTTTTTTTGATAGGCAATGTTAGTGAGGGTGGGGAAATGTTTGTTTCCCGGGTTTGAACCCAAGACCTCATTCTTGCGACAATTTCATAGGAACTACATTTCATGCTAAGAACTCGTGCTTTACCAACCTCTCTGGGCCTTTTGGAACTTGTCTATCTTGGTGCTGACAATAGGTTTGTAGTTTTCTATTTTTTTGCAAAAGGCCCATAGGCCCACAAGTGTGGGTTGGCTAGTTTTTTATTTTTCCAAAAAAGTTGAAATTCAGGGCTGATGGGCTGGCCCAGGCCCACGCGGGTTTAATGGGCTTTGAGCCCATATCGCCCATATGGGCCTTTGGAAAGTGGACTTGTGGGCCTATGGGCCTTTTGACCCCAGGCCCACATGGGCCAAACTGACGGCTCTTCATATATACTCACAATTTCTGTTAATACTCTAATTACACTAACATACTCAACTAACAGAACTCAACTTCTATCCAAATCAAATTATTAGTTTAGTGAAAGGGGCAAAAACGTGATGTCTCTATCATATTAATACTTGACCAGGCATATTAAGATGAATTCAAATTAAATAGTGAAAGGTAATAATTTTTTCTAAAGATCACAAATTATATATTCAAGACAAAACATATACCGGATGATTGACTTGTTACCAAAAAGTATACTGGATGATTGACTTGTTCAATCACGTGAGATATAAACTTTTCCTGTCTGCAATGCAAGTTTCACGATCCAAACAGAAAATAATAGCAACTACCAAAATAATGACACCTTTCCTTTGCCAACTTCAGAACATCTTCAGCAACATGCTTCAGCAAACCATCTCGAAATGGTGTCTTTAGGCCAGTTACAGTAACCTGTCAGATTAAATTCTCACTATCAGTATAGAATCTAGTGTGAATAATGACTATAGCTGAAATATATATTGTCATATGGATACTGGAAATGGAAATATAATGGATAATTTTTTTTTTTGATAATTAATATAATGGATAATTAATATAAACATAGAGTAGCAAAAAGGAAATATATGTGTGAGAAAATGGAGATGAAGAATGCGGTAGAGAGCAAGAACGCAAAGAATCAATTAATTTCAACAGGACATACCTCAATCAATCAATTTCAAGAAAATGAAAAATTGAAAGAAGAAATCTGGAAAATAGGAAAGTAACTGCAGATACCTCAATCGATTTCAACAAATCTGGGAAATCCAAAGAAGTTAATTAATACTAATTAGTGACCATCAGATGATGGCCGGTATAAGAGGAAGTAATTTCCTGCATTGTTATAATTATTCCTAATGATATCTTTATGTAAATAGTTATATTTTTGTGAGTACTTTGTAGTCAGGCAATCTGATACACAGAACAACCATCAAAATAATATAAATGAAGGGCATACACGAGTTGTCAAAATTAAGGATTCCTTTGTCTGAAAAGCGAGTTATATTACTATTAGTATTATTAATAGTTATTAACATATTATATCTTAATTTAAAGCTTAATACACACCAGCGTTCACCGAGTCATACGTAACTTGGGTAAAAAAAATCAAGTCATACGCACCTGAATTAAAAGGAGGAGAGTGCTTGTTCCACGCAGAAGAATAGCATGTTGAAGAAGTAGCGTTATCAATGTTGTATTTTCCTATAAATACCACAAACATCATCACATATGTTAATAAGTCATCGCCTTTTTCAAACAATTTTACCAGTCCTTTACTTTTGGTTGCAAGCACTGTTTTCAAATTTTTACTTTTACTTATTTTGAATGTAAACAGTGGCCGAGGTTGCTTCACCAAAGATACATGAACTGTGCTCTTTCTAAAGAATCATCCAAGTACTTTTAAAGGCTATTCAACTCAAATGATGACTCCATCAAAAGTTATAGAAAAAGTTATGGCAGATACATCGATGCATGTCAATGTATGGGTAACATTGGAGTGTATCATCTTTACTGTGCTTACACTATGCCTCCTATGTTTATTTTTGTTGTTTCACTGCTCTCCGAAGACCAAGAGGAGGTTACAACAGCTTATAAAAAAAAGAGGAGGTTGTAGCAGAAAAATAATCTTTTGTAGCTAGCATTTACTTGTTTATATGTCCTTTTTTAGAATTACCTATACTTTTTTTATAGAAAATTCTAAAAAAGGACATATAAGCCGATAAATACAACAAAAGATTATTTTTCTATTAAAACCTCCTCTCTTTGTTTTATAAGCTGTTGGAACCTCCTCTTGGTCTTTGTTGAGTAGTGAAAAAACAAAAAAAAGGCGTAGTGTGATCACTGTAAAGATGACCCACTCCAACACGATCCACGTATTGACGTAGATCAATGTATTTACCAAAATGTTTTCAAAAGCTCTGGGTGGAGTCATCATTTGAATTGAATACTTGGATGATACTTGAGAAAGAGTCTGATTCATGTATCTTTGGTGAAGCTACCTCGACCTGTTTAAATTGAAAATAAGTAAAAGAATTTTTTTGAAGAATATGCTTGCAACCAAAAGTAAAGGACGGTTAGAATTGTTTAAAGGAGATGGCTTGTTAACGTAGGAGATAATGTTTGAAGTATTTATAGGAGAAGTTCAATGCAACTTGGTCAGACTACCTCTTCAAGGTACTATTCTTTTGCATTGAACAATTCTCCTCCTATTAATTCGGGTGCGTATGACTCGGTTTTTTTTACACAAGCTACGATTAGAAAACAAACCAGCACCCTTTCATTAACTGTTGCCGTTGATAATAAGAAAACAAAATAATAATAATAATAATAATAATAATAATAATATAGATCTGTAAATGTAAAAATCACAAAGTTATTGAGACAAAAAGTCAAGTATTACATAAGCGAACAATATTAAATATTCATCTCAATTATATTCTTAAAACAACAAAATAGAATACAAGGAAATTAAACAACAAGAACTAAGAGGCCTACACAATAGACCTAAAGCCACATTGTAGGTCAAAATTACAATATTGTATCTACACGTCTAAAGAAAAAAGTGAATAAAATTCTCTCTTAAGGAATCATACATAGCGGCTTCACACGAATGAAAGAAACATTCCATTGGTATTCCTGTTATTAGCGAACCTGCAAATACCGCCATAGTGATAGATGTAGATTTGAAGACGAAAAAGGTTAATTGCACCAACTAAACCAAGAGAGATGGGGAGAGAATGAGAGATTGGAAAAATCGGCACAATAAGAACATCTGGACACACTTGAAATTAATTGAACGATATATGAAAAACCTAACATACTGCTATTCATGGAAGCTGAATTCTACCAAAGCACAAATCAATGCACTTTTCCATCCAATGCATCTGCGACTACTTGTCAACAAAAATGGAGCTGTATCAGAGTTTGGCTTGGACACTTCAACGGAATAGGCAACTGTCAATCGAAGAACAACAGGAGGTATCACACTTGGAAGATATCTTGCTCCCTCTTCAACCAATTCCGGCGAATGAAGATAAATGGGTGTGGCTTTTGGATGCGACATCGGAGTATAAAGTGAAGACGGCTTACAGCTCGTTGATTATCAAAAGCGAAACAACTCCATTTGAAGACGATAAGAGACAGAAGATACGGCACACTTGTTTTTCATTGTAGCAGGTCCTTATATATTTGGCAGCAAGTTAATGTGTGGCTGGGAATTTGTACAAAGGAGTACACTGGGGATGTATCATGGGGATGGGGATGGTTTGCTAATAAGCTGGGTGATAAATTGTCTCTTACTTTTGAGACCTGGTGTATTAATCCCTCTAATTGTTTATCCTTATTAAATTGAATTGTAAGAGGGTTGTGGTACCCCTTGTATTCACTATCAATAAAATCTTTTGGCTTATAAAAAAAACACCTAGAGGTTTCTACACAAACTAGATCAAACAACCAGTCAAATAGTCAATAATCCCATCCACAAAACAGAACTACTATTAAATATGTCCTCTTTTTTACTTTCAATGACTATTTAAGTCCTTTTAAATTTCCGTATTGAATCACTGATTCATTCTATTTCACCATATCTCCCAAAACATATTCATGAATAATATAACATAGCAAATCAAATGAAATCAAACCAACTGAGAACAAGATGTTGTGGTGGTGAAACGAGCACAACGGGGCTCCGGTTTAGCCGCAGCAACAGAGCTATGGTTCATCCAAACCTTCATTATTTTCCTTCAAAATTAGTAGAAACCCAATCAACAAAATTGACATCTTTACATCAGGGAATGAAGATTCATGCAAGAAAATTTACATCTGCAATCTATATGTTACTTTTCATCTAACAAGGAAAAAGAAGCTTCCTTAACATAATACTATGGTGAATTTTCAAGAAGAGTTCTCAAGGACTTGCTTGAGCGGCATTGAGTGAACTCTGAAAATGACTGAACTCCTTTACAATTAAGAATCTAAACACTTAATTTCATCTAGAGACTCATAACAAAAAATCAATCTAAACATCTTGAAAATGATTGCCAAAGTGCATTGAGACTCAAAACAAACTAAACTAAAATGAATCTAGAAATAAAGAGAGAATGAATTCAATCAAAAAAATATCCAAACACTATGATATTGTCCATCTCTCGATCTCATCTCAACAATCCCAAAACTATCAATTCATAGAATTGGATTCTGCTATCCCAAAAACAAGATGCCAACAACCCACCCATCTACAAAATCATCTACAAGAAAGTAAAAGCATGCAAAAAAAGTAGCGAAAAGTATACCTCCATGATCTGGAAGGAAATTAGCCCCACATAGCATGCAAAAAGTAGCAAAAAGTATACCTCCATGCAAAAATCATCTGCTTCTTTGAGCCCTTTTTGCAGCAACAACAAAAGCAAGGAAATTAAGCCCCACATAACAGTAACCACCCCCCGGCAACAAAGCATTTCATTTTCTCATAAATTTGTCAAAACCAAGATTATTACATCAATCATTACATAATATTAAGAGATACGTTGCATTTTTCTCAGGGGAGACAACCAAACCCCAACACAAAACATGGCTACTATAGAAAGCAATTCCACAGGGATAATCTGAAAGTTAAATCAAATAATGTAGTTATTTTTCTCGAGAAACTGAATTCATTGCTTCAAATGAAGCAAAGGAGTAACGGAAAACAATAGGCAACAAATTCAAAGCCAAGTAGTTCCTTCTTCTTTGTTATATTCTCTTATCTTTCTCTTAAAACCTAACATGTGTGACATCAGCGTAGTTCTAAATTTCAACTGGTTTTGTACATGCAAATGGTTCTATTTAATTTAGGCGCTTTAGGTTGTTCTCTGTGTTACGTTATACGTATTTGGACTGTATGTTGTATTTGTGGACCATCCCAATTTTCAAGCATATTGAAAAAAAAGCTGCAGTTACCTTTATAGACAGGTATGTCAACATTTCAAGACCTAATGTGGATGAAAAAAACAGTCTCCCTAACAACACGTATAATGCTTCTTTATTTGTCTCTCACTAGCTTATGACCTTTTAGTAATTATGCTATATTCATTTTAAGGGATAAATAGAGTTCTCTATTTTTTCTCTATGACTTGAATGCACGACAATTTAGGCGTAGGTGAGGTGTCTTATCAATCGAAAAACTAGAACCCAGGGACATATATAGTAAAAGACTATAAATATTAATGCGTTATGCTTTTGTTACGTTAATGTGTTCATACCTGTTTGTATAATATCTACATTTTTTTTGACAAGAATATAATGTTTACATTTTGTTAACACCGAAAAATAATTAAGTCGTGGGCCGAGGGCTAAGAGAAAAGAGAAAATGAACCAGGGTGCTGGGGCAGACCATTAGATAAAATCATAAGAGATGTTCGCTAAAAGAATAGACTCAAGAGAGGGTCTCGGGGTAAGTCACAAGGTAAACTCCCTGAGGAAGGGGTAAGCCCGAGGGATAGTAAACGAGGCCGAGGGAGAGTAAGTCTCAGGCTATATATAGAGTACCAAGGCCATGATGGCTCGAGTGCCTAGGTTCATGGCTGCAGGCCGAGGACAAGGGTCAGCTGAGGACTAAATGGCCAAAGTAAGGCAGACTTGCTTGAAAGGCAAGAGTGAGGAAGCACGTGGACAGAACGTGGGACCAGTTGAAGATCAAACGAAGAAGCGAAGCCTTGAAAAGCAGAGCGAGGGAGTTTTGCCCCACTAACCGTGCTAGTGGGATCGTGGGAAGTTACCCCTCTTCTTTAGGGCTTAGGAGCAGTGATACACGTTGATCTTTAATTGATCCAACGACAGAGAAGTGTTGGCTCGGATAGTGGCCGATGGGGGCCTTTGTATATATATAGGAAGAGGAATAATTGTAAAGTACACATTCATCAATACAAAAACTCTATTCTTTTATCGCACTTTACTTTTATCTTTATGCATTAGGCCAATAGATAATCCAACCCTCGCGTCCCATTCACTCAACCTAACCCTTTTTAGAGAAGTCAAGAAACCCACAGTCGAGGAGCAAAGTTCTCTCCTCAGCGCAATTGCTTGAAGAACAGAGAAATCAAAGACTATCTAAACCTCTGACACATCCCACGGTTAGGACCTAAGAGTTTGACGACAACACATTTAAAAAAACAAAATTCATAACCCGTGACACAAGATACAATTCAATTTTCCTAAATTTTTTAGGCTACTTTATTGTTATTTGATTTCTGAAAGGAATAAAAAAGTTTGTAACTGAAATCTTAATCTTGGGATAAAAAAGTTTCTAAAAATGGGTTTATTTTGAAAAGATGTTTCGGTAATATGACTGGTACCAAAGAGAAACAGTTGTTAATTTTGCGATATTTTGAGATCCTGTGTGAGCTACATCGTTTTGTTTGTTGTGTTTTGTTATCGTGCGTGGAATGATAGAGGATTGAACTTGAAGTGGTAAGTGAAATTGAAAACATGAACCACTTCTGGCTGTAATATTGTTTTTGCCCATGGGTTTTGGTCACTATTAGTGAATGGGTTACACTTGTGACTACAGAAAAACCAAATTCCTCACCTGTGCCTCTGGGTTACACTTGTGACGAATATATGGAAGAAAAATATCATTCTCTAAAAAATCCGTAGCTAAATTCGTCACAATTTTGAAAAGACATTTAGAGACAGATTTTGAGATGAAATGTATCATCTCTCACTAATAGTGAGGAACCTGAAATCCCTCGCTAACCAAAAATTACTCACTCCCACTTTGTTTTTTCTCTTCCCTGCTACTAATTAACTTTTCACTTTTTTTTCTTATTTCATTTAACCCTATACTCTTGCTCTGTTCTACCAAAAAAACTCTCTCTTTGTTTTCCATTCCCTCACTTGCGAAATTCGCAGTCCCATTCGAAGATAACCTTTTCGCAACTGAGTTCCTTGAAGAGTAGTATGAGGTGGACACATTCAATTCTTTAATTGCTTCCTTTTAGAAGTATTCCTCTCTTCTATTTTATGCTAGTTTTTCCTTTTACTTTACTTTTTAACATTAGTAATCTTACTTTATTCCATATTAGCTTTCATCATTTTGGCCCAATGGATAAGGGGCTGGTCTACGGAACGGAGATTCTGGGTTCGATCCAAGTGGAGTACTCATTTTTATTCACATAAAGAAACATGTATTTTTAAGAAATTTGTATAACTTTCAAGTTTAATGAATTGGTGGAATTTTGTGTTCGTAGAATTTTTAGGTTTAGTGACGGATTTTTCCCTCTTTATTAGTGACGGAAAAATTCTCTCTCTATTAGCGACGGAAAAATCCCTCCCTATTAGCGACGGAAAAATTCCCTCTCTAATAGCGACAGATTTTTCCCTCGCTATTAGCGACGGTTTTTCCCTCCCTTTTAGCGACGGATTTTCATAATACCTCGCTAAATATTTAGTGACGCCAAAATTGGATACGGATTATTGGTCGTTGCAAATTCTGTCGCTAAATCAGTTAGCGACGGATCGTTGTTGTTTAGCGAGCGATTTGGGGCGTCTCTAACTTCAGTTTTTTTAGTAGTGGGTCCAGCCCCCCATGTTTTTGAGTATTTTCCCTTTTTTATCAAAAAAAAAATCTTAGGTAGTACTATTTTTCCTTCTTGATATTTTTTCCCCAAGGAGAATTTTGCATTAAAAGTTTTTTTTTTTACAGCTGAATTAAAAGGTTTTAACGAAGCTTTATATCCATTTCTTTTAAAAAAAAAGATAAAAATGATCACAGAGGTTCATGAATTTCTGAAATCTTTGTTGTCATTGATTCTCTCGTGTTAGAGAATGCAAGGTTTTCTCTTACTTATTATATTCTGGTTGCTACTAGCTATTATAATCCTAGTTTATGACAAATTGCCAACTTCTAATCAGGTCCAGCTGATGTGATGATGATAGTATTACTGGAGGCTGATACATATGAGGTCTTTAAGCAATCACAATAAGAAAACATTCTATATTGTCGATATAATATTTTTATATTTTTCATTTGATTATGAAACTGAATATTTTTTTGTTGAGTCTCGATGATAAATCATTGTATATTCCCAAAATATTTTTTTTTAAGCAAAATAAAAAAAAATAGAATGTTTTTTTGAAGCAAAATAATTATTTATATAGCTTTGTTTTATAATTTTCTTATTTTTTCTAGAGAATTATATTGTTTGAGGTGAGAGACAAATAATATTAAAATATTATCTTCTACAAATATAGTTATTTTTTTTATATTTTGCCTTCATAAATAAATATATATTGAGTGTGGTAAAAACTGTGTTGGAAGGGGAGGACTACATAAACCGGCAAAACCGAGTATACATGTGGCCAACGAGGTTTCCCGATGTAGATTGGTCATCGGCAAAGCTAGCATATTTTGATGCAAGCTAGCATATTTTGGTGTATTTTGATGTAATCAACGATATGACATTTTACTAAAAGGGCCAACGGTGTCAACGTTAGGTAACTTAAAGACCTATTTGTTAAAAAAAAACTTAAAGGGCCAACTTATTATAAATAAATAACTTAAAGGTCCTCTGGTGTAATTCTACCTATATAATAATCATGAACTTTTCATTTTTTTAGATAAGCTGTATTTCAATAACGGAGCACTAGGGGTGCTCAAACCCAAACAATAATAAAGGATTACATATTGTTTAGGTATTCTAGTGGTCTAGACCACCAATCGGTAATGTTGAAATTAGAATTACAATGAAAATTACCGTACCCTCTATAAATCAACCAACTCCAAGAGCAACTCTTGATGCGATTAATAACGTTGTCGATGTTTGCATCCTCATTTCTAAACACCAAACCGTTCCTAGATAACCAAATGCTCCAACAAACCGTGAGCCAAATTAAGTACTTAGTCCTCTTCGCCCTCCTTCCTTTGCAAAGCTTACCAAACCATCGAAAATGATCTTGAACGGTTAACGAAACAGGCAGCTCCACGCCCAACCAAGAGCAAACAGTGGACCATATTTTTTTCGCAAACATACAGTCCACGAACAGGTGTTGTTCGTCTTCTATATGCAGCAGACAAATGGGACACACAGCAGCAGCAGCCTCGGTGATAACATGACGATGAAAAAGAAGACCACGAGTCGGCAAAGAATTGGTTAACAAACGCCACCCGAAAATACTAACCTTCGATGGAGTAACTGATTTCCATAACTTGGACAGCAGCTTATTCATTTCGTCACTCTGGACCAGCAGTTGATTCGGACATGATAGGTAATTATAACAAGTTTTGACTGAAAAAATCTTTGAGTTATCATGCAACCAATTCCACGAATCTTGCTTACTACAATTGGGTTTCACCTCCATCAATATCAAGTGAAGATTTTGGTCTTCGTCACTGCTGGTTGTGTTACTTGAATGACGCCAAGTTTCCACCCAATTCCACTCTCCATTATTCCACACACCGGCATCAGCTACCCGCAAAAGCTTGTCACCACAACCTGCATAAATATTAGGAAACACCTGCGAGAGCGGAGCGTGTCCTAACCAACGGTCATGCCAAAAAGCAATAGAACTTCCATCCCCCAAACCACGCCTAATAGAACTTTTCATTTAATACCTTTTTCCAGGAACGGAGAAATTAATATGTTCCTTTTTTTGTATCAAGAAATTAATATATTTATATTTATGCGTAATTGGACATTTTTTTGACAGGGCTCGGAATAAATACATAAACTTTCATATGGCATATATTTTTCTACATTTCATAACTGAATTGAAAAAGAAAGAAACGTTTTTTATCATAAAAAAAGTTTTTGTTTCAAAAAGAAAAACGACCAACAAGGGTTGGTACGGGTGGTAAGTGGATTCAGATCTCACCCCAAGATCTGTTGGAAGGAAGCAACTACACGGAACGGCTACCAAAAAAAGGAAAAAAAAACGAAAACTTTTGTCAAAAAATGAAAAAAATATTTATTAGCTATTTGAGTCAAGATTTGATATTAATTAGCTAATTAAATAAATATAATTTTTTCAACAAAAAATTAAATAAATACTAAATCAAAATTTCCTGATTTGTATATATGATATATAAATCAATTTTAATTTTAAAGTTCCCTTATTTAATTGAGTGGTTAGCAAATCAAATTTATTTTATATTTTCTTTATTGAAATGTATGGGAAAAAAAAAAAGAAAACTAGGAAACAAGCCTTCTTAAGTAATTGGGATTTTATAAATGGTAAGGGATCTAAATAATTTATATGAGATTATAAAGGTAAAATTTCTTTCTTATCCATTGGATTAATTAATCTCTATTTATAAAAATTACTAAGTATTGTGAATGCCAAATTTAAATATGACCAAATATATATTTAAAAATCATAAATGAATTACCCTTTTTCATTACAATTATTATTTTCTATTTATTGATATTTATAAAAATGTGATGTTTTTGACAATATAAAGGTACTTGAAAGTGTGCTAGAATTGATACAAAATTCCTATTGAAAACTCATCTTTTAGTTGAGTTGAGTTAAAGTTCCAGTTTGATTGGGAAGAAGATTATGGAAGAACCCTCGCCAATGGAAGTACCCTCGCCAATGAGTTCACCAGCCATAACTCCTGCATCATCATCACCACTAAATTCAGACCAAGATGACGATAACGACGACTATGACGACGACCAATGTTGTAGTGATGATTTGCTCCAACACAACTTTGAAAACCCTAGGCTCAATGATAATAGAACAATAGTTCAAGATGGGGAATTTAGCCCAAAATTTCCCAATGCAAAATTGTTGGAGAAGAACGACAAGACATACAAGTACACTAGCAACCTCTTTTTGTCCAACATGTCAAAGGTTGACCCTCATGCTATTGTCACAAACATTCAAGAATTTCAGATCTCAGAGTCATATGGACGGGCTCGTTGGAATGCTTTTGAGAAACAAATTGAAATCACAGAAGCTCTTCGAGGTAAGGCCAATGTTGTTTATGCTTGGTATGCAGCACCAGCAGAGAAAGTTGCTTCCATTTTCTCTCTTGGCTTTGAGTTATTATATGCCCACCCTCTTCGTAAGCGTCCATCTTTTGGAGCTGGTATTTTTTTGGCCGACTTAGAGTCACCTCAATACAGGTATTATTTTTTGTTTACAACATTGGTATAGGATTTATTTACTTTTTGATAAATTTTTTTGTCATCGTAACCATAAGTGAAATCCACTAGTTTTATGTTATAAAGTCAGTTGATAAATTGTAGTGTACTTGTGTTTCAGTGGTATGCAATATACCGTGGATGAAGACCCAGAAAAGCATCTCATACTTTGTCGTGTAGTGTTGGGAAGTGTAGAACAAGTGGATATTGAGTTTCATCAAACTTGTGCCTCTCGTGATAATTTTGATACTGGATCTGATAATCCTAAAAATCCTAAGTGGTATGTGGTGTGGGCCAATGATATCAACACACGTATACTCCCAGTTTGTGTCGTCAGTTGTCAAACCTCTGGTATTAATATGACAGGTAAATGTTACTCGCTCCATACCTAAATATAAGCAAAAGTGGGTCAATAAATGTCAATGTGTATATTTTCGGTGATCCAATTTTACTGATATTTAGGGATGGGGTAGTGCAATTTTTTTCTTATCCTATTATCAAATTGCAAGTTTGCTATATAAAATGTCTTGAATTTTTTACAGTGAATTGGGACATGTTAGCATATGAAATATTTTCGTTTCCTACGTTGATGTTAGAGATGAAGAAACGTTTACCTATTCACATTGTCCCTGCACTTCATGATATATATGATTCTCTCAAGGCAAGTTTTTTGTTGCTTTAATTTGCTCAATTGTTTATCTTTAATTTACCATGTTGACTATCGTAATGTTATGATTCTTACTACTACTCACTTGAAATTAATAGTAATAAAACAACAACAACAACAACAACAACGTGCTTCCTTATAATCCTATGTTGCATTTTCAGAAGCAAAAAGTGACCATCGAAATGTTCCAGGATCAGATTTGGACACTTGTTGATGAAGATATATTGTTGCAGATAGCTAAGGACAATCTCGAGATTTAATAAGGTTGGAGATGATCTTGGATATTGAACAGAGCAACCAGTGCTAAATTGTTAGTGCATTTATTTCAAGTTTTAGCAAACACATGCTCCACAATATGTTAGTTGAGTATGAGAGAATAAATATTTCTCGATCTAGAAAATAAAAGCACAATATTTTTTTGTTAACCGTCATTTTCCCAAAACATTATGTTATGTTTGTATCTGGAAACTATGTTGCAATTGCATGCTAATTGCCAGTGACAATAGAAAAGTGCTCCTCATTTGTTGCTAGTTTGATTTAGCCTATGTTTGGATTGGCAGCTTGTTTGTTTAACTCGTGGTAGGAAACCACGGTGCCATAGAAGCAAGTGTTTCTAGCTTCTAAAATTCCACGATCCAACAATATTTCACCGTGAAAAAATGGACGTGAACATTGTTTGATGGCCTATCCAAACATTTAGTTAGCCTACATCTATTTTATAAGCAAAAATTATATTAAACGTGATTAAGACATTAAACGTGAGATTAGAAGTGCAAAAGTAATTCCACGGATAAGACCAAGTGTCATGAGTAGCTTTCACGTTTCTTTGAAATCAATTCTTACACAAATCACAAATAATTCTTAGTTTTACCCCTTCTCACATTGTGCGGTGTTTTAAAGTAATAGACCTCTGTTATTCCGGATCCATGGTTTCACAAGAGGACACAATACTAGTGCATCTAAACTATAAGACAAGTAAGTTTCTCTCGACCATACTAGTGCATGAAGAGCCCATGCAAATTAAGAGTTTTGTTAAGATATGCAAGATTTCTCCAAGTATACAAATGGAACCCAACCATACATGTCCTCCAATTATGTCTTCCAAATCATCCACACCAACAATCCAACATTGTCCTCCAAACAGAGATTTTAGTAAATAACCAAATATATAATACTTGGATTAAGGGTTATAGAGTTTCTTTCCTCTATTTAGATGAAAATATAAAGAAATATATAGTATAATGGATGAATAGTCATTCAATGAAACTTCATTATCAATTTATTTTTTCATATGTTATAACTTCTATCTATTCCATATTTCCATCTATTATTTGTATTTTATTTTCATTACTAAGATTAAAAAAAAACTATTTTTGTGGTTATGGAAAACATCATTCTATGAATAGACAAATTAAAAGTTAGGTATTAATAAAACACGAGAACGGAGAGACATATCAAAGGATTTTAACCGAGAAATAATCGAAGAATCTATGCGCCCTCTAACGCGTAAATTAGTGATTTAGAAACTCTTTCAAAGAAATGCCGATTCCCCCATTTTTTTGGACGAAATCCAAAATTTCTTTCTTGTTGATATTTTCGATGATATATCCCAATATATGAAAGAATATTTCAGGAAAAAATACAGACAATTCAGAATTTTTGGCTTTAGAAAAGGACAGAAAAGGATCAAAAAGAGCAGAAAAAAACAACGATGGAAAAAAACTTAGAAAAATAGAAGAAGCCTGAGAGAACATTCTATATCTATAACAATTAATAAAGGGCCTTAAAAAAAAACTGACTACATTTGGTGTCAGATTTTTTTTCCCTTATTGCCCTTCACACTCAGCCTACCATTACAATAACACCCTCAGTAAACTGCACTTCTTCAAAAAACCGGCAACCACACACTACAATTTGAATTTAAAATTAATTGTGCAGTTGAGGTGTTTTTCGTGTGTGCAGTTACTGGATCCCACGTTCTCAACACAATGTTCCCCTATTTCAACAATTAATAACTCAAGAGATGGGATGAAAATAAACTAACAAAATTGATACAAATACCAAAAGCTTTTCTCTCTGAGGAATACCAGAACCTATCCGTACCGTAATACACTAATCCTTTCTCATCATGACTTTCTTCAATTAATCCGTCAACTTTGTTACTTCTGCAGGTATTATAATGTTACATATTTTAAGATTCAATTGAATTTGTTTATTTTGATCGTTTGCCATTAGCGATGGGTTCTACAAGTGCAGTTGCACGTGTTTGGCAAGGTGGGATAGCACCGTCAATTGGAAAGTCGACAGTGGTTTCTCTTCTCAAACTATTTAACCGACCTAACTTATCGGAGTGCGCAATATTTTGTCTTGGATGAAAACTCTCCTCGGAGACAATCTCATTCCCAGTCATCACAGGCATCAAAGATTGAGCAGTTACACAGCCCTCTGTTTTTATCTTTATCATCATTTTTTTAATAAATAATTTCTTAACATGTTTATTGTGTATGCATGCTTACAGAGAGGTGTCTAGAAATAAAATGCATTATAAGCAACAGAATCAAAAGAATTTCGAAAATCAACATTCGTTGTTGGTGCAGTTGTAAAAGGAGATGAAGTCGAAAGAAAAAATGTGCCAAGACACTGATGAGACCTTGAATTCTTGGAGACCAACTTTAGAAAGCATTCCGGTGAATCGCTCAATGAAGTAGTTTAATGGCTCCTGTATATCGGTAAATAGAAACAATTTTTTTTCCATTTGATGCAAAATTGTTATTGATACATGTGTGTAAATAACTACATGTTACTATGACAGCTTCTTTTGATACTTCTATATCTAACAGGAGCAATTATTAGCTTGAGGCCATCTTTCGCTTTTAATCTAAACCACTACTACATATAAATTTGGAACTCAAAATAAACAACTACTACACATAGTGGTTATTGTTATTATGTATATTCGGTCTGAGTGAACCCAGTCCGGAACTCACAATAAACCACTATTACATAATAAGTATCTACCGTAGAGCGTGGCCCGTCTTCCCCCCCTAGTGGTTTAATAATTAGAATCTTTGTAATAATGTTCCAATCAATTCTTCGAAAATAAATTATAGCACCTTCATTGATATTAACAAAAAATATCATTGGTATACTATTATTCCGAATGGTCAGAAGATTTTAGGTATTGAAAAAGAGAAGTACATATTAAATGCATCTATCAAAACATTCTAGTATCCCACAGAATTTCCGAAAAACTGGTTCGCAGAAGGTCTTCAAATAACGATCTTATCCCCTTTCCTTCTGAAACCATGACACAAATCTAAGCTACGATCTGTGCCTAGAGGTTGCAGGCTTTCTTATATATTGAAATGGACTGAATTTTCTATCTTGGAAGCGCATTTTCAGACCTGTTTTCTTCTAATTATGAAAAAGCTAGTGTAATAAAAGGAGTATATGCTGTCTTGGTAGTCGCTCAATCTAATATATTAACCTTTTTCACAATTAATAACACTTTAACTAATTATGCACAGCTTATACATTTTATTCACATTAATTACTCTAAGACAAAGATAATTCTTGTTTGTTTTGGATATAAATAACTCGCATTTTCGTGAGTTATCACACCCCAAACTTGAACCATTATTTGTCCTCAAGTAATGACAACACAGACACAAAACACTGACAGCACAAAACAAACAACATGAGGTGTCAATCTCAAAAGTGGTAATGATTCTGTCTTTCTAGCTTCTTGATGGAAGTATTTTTTTTTTTTTGATAAATTCTTGATGGAAGTATGAGTTCTGGTACTACTTACATCACTTAGAACTGATTTTAGGTCCAATGTATGCTAATCTGCTTCAGTAGTTTGCTTGTTTATCTATGAAATCAAGCTACTGAAATTAATCAAAGGCGTGGTATCATCCTGGTGTATCATCAGGTTTGGTGGCTTGGTTAATTGCTTTTATGGTGCGTGGTTGACTTGCTGTTATGCAATTCAGGGAGTGTAGCAGCACCTTTTATTTCTTTTTCAATTTTGTTCTTTTATGTGTAAATCTGGTGAGCACGTAACTGCACGTTCCGATGCTTTTAAATCAAAAACCCAATAAATATTTTGTTGCTTTATTATTTTAATTTCTTGTCAAGAAATCAAATTTAATCATCGTTCAATTTAGTAATTAATCTATTAAATTAATAATTAATCGCAATCCTTAAGTTCGACACTGGGTCTTCCCATTTTAATATTATTCGGTACATTTGCTAAGATCCTAACAAGTTCTTTGGTTAAACTCATGTACTTGGAAATTGGGCTATTTTAAATGGAAAGTTACAATTCATATCCATTATTATGCATTTCCCAAAGCTTTGAGAAAAATCACCAATTTCGTTAGATGATATTTCCTCATTTACAGCATACCACAGCTGATGTTCAAAATGGATTGGTATTTATCACATCTGACCATGTCCATAATATTCCATCTTTGTTTCCACTTGAGAGGCATATTCGGACATAAATTGGTTAGATACTCTCGTATATGCTTAGCAGTTAGCATATCAATCAACTTGAGAGACTGGTGAGAAGATACGTAACGCTTACGGCGTGCAACTACCAAAGAAAAGGAATTCGTGTTTACCAGCTTAGATGCATTGCCATTACCAAATGATCATTTAGGTTGTGGTTGGAAGTTTGGAGGGGAGAGAAGGGGAGTTCAAGAGACTAACAGTATTAATTATTTAGTAGTGAAGAGAATAACTTTTCACCATCCCTCTAATTTGGAGTGTTTATTTTTTAGTTCCTCCAAAATCCCAAATTTAGAGTGTTTTGGATGTGCTCAAAAAATAAACTTATAGAGAGAATTAGAGGGGTTTGCAGGATAACTTTTCTCCCATTCATCCAAAAATTAACATTATTAGTCTCATGTTCAGTGGCGGATCTTGGTTAAAATATTTGGGTGGGCCGCTATGAAGAGATATAGAAACTCAGTAACGCGTGAACAGAAATGCATAAATATACCTTTAGAAATGTACCGAAATGAAAAAAACTCGCGGTGGTAATGAGTAGATTGGATAATCAATCAATAAATCAAGCGCATCAGCAATGATGTGACGGAAAGACAAGATTGTCAAAATTGAGAATTTAAGTAAACTCGTTTGGCATAAATGAACGCCGCATGTAAACTCGGTCCCGAATTGGAAAAACACAAAGAATTCGACAGTATCCAAACTGTTGGAACTATAGGCTGTTAATTTAACAAAGTAAATAAACAAGACTGCGATTGTTTATGGATTTGGATTGTATGTCCCAATGTCGTGCAGTTGAAAGTACTAGTAATAATAAAAAAAACAATGAAAACTAAAACAAACAAAAATATAAAAAGCATTCCAACTTTCAAAGCTCCACCGTACACACCTCGGTCTTCTCAATGCAAAAGTAATAATAATAATAATATTAATACCAAAAAAAGAGTTAAGAAAGACGGAAACAAAACTAAAAGCCATAGTTTCTCAGTCCTTCTTCTCCAAAGAGCCATCCGCCATAACAAGTGTGCTCCCAGGACATATAGTAGGCTCATGGAATATATTTTCTTGGGGTGGGCCGTGGCCCTCCTCGGCCCTAACGAAGGTCCGCCCCTGCTCATGTTCTTCGTTCCCTACCTCTTTAAACTCCCAACCATACCCTTATTGTTTCATAACAAAAAGGGCGAAATTTGTTCACGAGAAACATGTCAACAATTGTGATGTGACCTCTTAACAACTAGAATGTTCCCACCCGTCCCATAGGAAAAGAAAACCCATACCACATATCCTATAGGAAAAAAAAAAGGCAAAATACCATCCAGAGTCCCTTAACTTATTTTCTGTTTTCGTTTAAGTCCCTTAACTTTTCGAGTTAACGAATAGGTCCCTTAACTTTAAAAAACATTGTACCCTAGTCCCATTTAACGTTTTGACACTAACTCCGTCAACCAGTGACTGATGTGGCTATTTGACTGTCGACTTAACATGCCACATAAGATATTTATGCTTATGTGGCAGCTGATTCATTATTCTTTAATTATTTTTTAACTAAAAATATAAAAATTGATTATTGTTCATCTTCTTCAACGTGAGCGAGAAGGAAGAAGAAGACATGGGTTGCAATTCGATTCTTATCGTTCATCTTCTTCGTTGAGCCTAGTTTTGCAGGCAACACAAATACCCAGAACCAATTGTTTTGTTCATCTTGTTCACCAATAACACAAATACCCAGAATTAATTGTTGTTGTTGTTGCACAAAATCAAAATAGAAAATCAGATCTGAAATCTAAAAGTAGTCTCTGTTTTTTGTAAAATATCAATCCTTCCATACAGGTTTATAGTCGAACAAGTGGGTAAACCCCAACACATGTGGTCTAACAGATTTACATCATAAAAAATCACGAGTTTTTGAATCAGAAATACAAAACCACATCGAGATATTTCTGGGGTTTTGGGGATCCATGGTAATAGGATCTGGAAATATCCATGGGTCTCGAGATATTTCTTTGTATTATTTGATTTCCAAAATCTATTATTTTTAAATGAATTTGTATGGTTGTGATGTGAGTATAGGAAGAAGATCTGGGCAGGAACGGCCGAGAGGAAGATGAAGAATATGGGAAGAAGTTGAAGAAGAGGGTTAATAAAAATTAATTAAAAAAATGACTCAACTATTGTTTATAGCCACGTAGGCATACACCTCAGCAGTCAAATAGTCAAACAAAAGACTGTTAAACGGAGTTAATCAGAAAACGTTAAAAAGGATATAGATGCAATGATTTTAAAACATAAGGGACCTATTCGTTAAAATGAAAACATAAGGGACCTAATCGAAAATGGAAAATAAGTTAAGGGACCCTAGGTGATATTTTGCCAAAAAAAACTTTACCCTATGTTTGGATGGAGTATTTTTAGGGGATAATGTAATATTTTAGCAGGAATTGAAACATTTTAATTCAAAAATTTGAACAAAAATATTCCGAAATCTCCTATTATAGATTAGGTGAACTAGTTCGTCCGGGCAATATATTTTTAAAATCTATGAAAGTACTAGTATGATTTTACAATATGCACTAATTAAATTGATGTCGCATTTAGCTATCTCTTTCAATTTTTTTTGGTATCGAACACTCGCAGGTGACCCACGCAGTGTCCCAACACTGTCAACGAATGATTAATCTGCACTCGCTACTAGAGGCTCTTAATCATTTTGCTGGCCAACACTCTATTTGACGTAGGCGGGAATCGAACCCGGGAGCAAACCGGATCGACCCCCACCACGTCCCAGTACTTTCAATTTGCAAACACGCACTAATGATAATTAACTAAAACATCAATTTAATTCACCATACTTAATCAGCCCACTTACCACGCATTATTAAATTGAAAGCGAGTTTGGACGATACTATTGCTGAAGTAACAAACACCAGCTACCATCTCAAAACTCCATTCTATTCTAATCTAATCTAATCCAATCCAATCAAATTCAATTCACCATACTTTATATTATCTTCTACACACTTCTCAAAAGGGAACATAAATTGGACCCCAATTTGCACCTTCGATTGGAATTTATTACTGTTACTTACGTGCTTCCGATTAAGACAAGGCAAGATTAACAACCGTAGACTCACCCTCAACTTTTTTCCTTTTGCCAACAAAATAGATCCTCACATAAAAGTTGAGAAAGAGGAAAAGAACAAGAGTGTTGAGCACAGAATTGAAGACCCAAGCACCAATTCCATTACAACCACCTTTAAAGAAGAAGTGAAGCAAGAAAACACCAACATGACAAGCCACGTTGCAACCAAGCAAAACAATCTGGCAATTCAACACAAATGGAAAACACGCCCCACGCAATCCTATTGCTGTCCAAAACCTGTAACCGTAAACAACTGAATAACCCAAAGTCGCCAATAAAATAGCCAGAACCTGAAATGATTGCGAGAATTCCAACCACAGGAATGAAACAAACGTTGAGATCGAGCGGTTCATTAGTTGCGAAAACGACAACCTACGACGTCGTAGGATGCTCAATAAAGTTCTCAACATGTGGATAAAACGTGAGAGGTAGTAAATGTATGACCAGAAGAAGACACGACCAGAGGGACGAGTTCCTAGAGGGAAACAAAGGAGCCATTGGAATGGGGTTTTTGATCGGTTCCAGAACCACCGTGTGTCGCGGATTTCTGCGATGGCGGAGAGGAGAGTTCCGGTGAAGATTGTGAAGGAGATGATTGACATGGAGAGGCTGTGAACGGCGGGGATGGGACCGAGAGGGATGGGGCGGCGGCGAGGAAGGAGGAGAGAGAGTGAGAGGTGAAGAAAGAGAGAGAGGAAAAGGTAGATGGTTATTGAGGTGAAGAGAAAGGACCATGTGGAACCCCATGAGTGGGTGTGACTCCAACGGAATTTAACTATGGAAGGGTGCTCGGAGAGATAGTAGATGAGGGTGCGAATCGCCGTCGCCGGCGATGACGCTTTGCCCATTATTGCGGCGGTGGTGTTCACATGCCGTTGTTGTTCATTTTTGTTGGAACTTGAAAGGGGAAAGTTTTATGGGTAGTTAGTTGGAAACAGAGAGAGAGAGAGGCACGGAAAGAATACAAAATTGGGAGAACTGCGAAGTGTTTCCCGGAGATTAAAAACTAGAGGAAGAGGGTTGTGCTGACGTGGCGGAGTCTAATTGGATACGAGTGTGGGCGTTACATAGACGCGAAAATGAGTCGTCTTTCACTCTAATAATATACTCCCTCGGATTCAATTATAACCAAAAAAAACTAATTTCACACTTATTAAGAAAGTTAGTTAAATTTTATTTAATATTCTTGGTTTCATAAAAAAATAAACTAATTTACTTATATACTCTTACTTTATTGGGAATGTGTAATATTTTTAGTTGTAAAAGTTGAATTAAATAAAGGTATTTGTAGAATCATAGCATTAAATGAAGTAGAGTTAGTTGACATTTACTTATATTTGAGTCTAAAAAATTTGGTTCTTTTTTACTTATAAATGAGTCCGGAGAGAGTACATCATCTTTCTGTTATTCTTCTCTTTTTTCTCTTTTAAAAAAGAGTATTTTTTTTTGGTGGTGTTTTTAAAAAATATCAATAAAAAAGGTAGTAGTAATTAAAAGAGAAATATTAAAAAAAGGTAGTAGAATATATTTCTAATGATAATAACGTTTTGTTGTAAAAAAATTGATAAAAACGTTTTTGTTTAAAATTTAATAATATTCTTTGTTAATAGTTATTTTATTTAAAATAAAAAGGAAGCCTTCTAATGATAAAAATGTTTATGTTTAATATTTAATAATATTCTATGTCAAATATTTTAATAATATTCCTTTTATTTTTCAACATAAATATTCCTTTTTTCCATTTTTTGGGTGAACATTCTTCCAATGATATAAACGTTTGTTTAAAATTTAATAATATTCTGTGTCAACTTTTTTTAATAATATTCCTTTTATCCTTTTTTTTTCAACAAAAATATTCCTTCTTTCTATTCTTTGGGGGGAATATTCCTTCTCCCCATTTATAGCGCAAAAAATAATAATAAACATGATGAATGATATATCCCATAAGGGTAGCTCACATGGATAAGTGAAAAAGACATTGTTAGTGGAAAAAAGTAGACGTACGGGGTTCAAACCCCGCTCCCCTTTCCCTTTAACAATTAACACACTAATTTCTAACCATTTTGTCTAAAAAAACAATAGTTGGAGGAACAACTCCCTCAATTTCTCGTTGAGAAATTCGTGGCTTTCCTACCATTCTTTCCTTCTAATTGTGCAAAAAGAAAAATCATTCCTTACATTTCTTGGGTTGGTTTCTACACAATTCTGATTTCTAATATGGGATATTGATTTTGTTTGTACAAACTATCGAGGTGCGAGATGACAGAGGAAACTAGAATGTTTAGGGATCTAATATGGCTCTTAGTGTGCCCACATGACACTTACTTGTGCTTTACAATTAGGTTGTACTTTTGGGATAAATTGTGATAGGAAATTATCTAAAAACCTAAATATATTGGAGTCGTGATCGGAATTATCTGGTATTAACATGGATTGGTGTTTAAAAATAGCTTGACATTCAATATTGATTGGCGTTGTTTATTATGTATTGAAGAAGGAGAATATATTGGAGCCGTGATAGGGAATTACTTGGTATTAATATGGCTGGATGTTTAAAATAGTTTGACATTCAATATTGATTGCCTTTGTGAATTCCCCCCATAGCCCGTCGGCGAACAAATTAAGCTATCCGAAAATGCCTCCTTTGGCCCCTTCCTTTTCTGGATACCCTAACTTGTTCGCTAAAGGGTTTTGGAAGGTGAGAGTCTGTTATGGCATAAGAGTCTGATTCATGTATCTCTGGTAAAGCTACCTCTGCCATTGTTTAAATTCAAAATAAGTAAAAGAATTTTCATAAAAAATATGTTGTAACAAAAAGTAATTAAGGACCGCTAGAATTGTTTGATGGAGATGGCTCGTTAACATAGGAGATAATGTTTTAGGTATTTATAGGAGAAGTTCACTGCAACTCGGTCAGACTAGCTACCTCTTCAACGTGCTATTCTTTTGCGTTGAACAATTCTCCTTCTTTTAATTCGGGCACATATGACTCAGTTTATTCATCTCTTTTACTCTCTCCCTTCCAAATCTTTTGATGTTTTAGTCTCCAAATTTTGTTCCAAAACTTTTTATGTTTTATAAACCCAATGCTATTTTAACTATTTTCTTTCCACTTTGCCCTTACCAGTTATGTTGTATTAATTATGAAGAATGCATTTATCAAAGCAAAGTTGTGGAGAACATATTAAATGAAGGTATTTAGACTAAATTTTACCTAATTAATGTTTTCTTATTCCATGTGTATTTGCTAAAACATCAAAAGATATGGAACGTAAAGAGTATTTATTTTTAACTCAAGTTATTCTTCTCTTTTGAAAAATAGTATATTTCAATAAAACAAGAGAAATATTGAAAAAGGTAGTAGATTATATTTCTAATGATAAAAACGTTTTGTTGTAAAAAAAATGATAGAAACGATTTTGTTTAAAATTTAATAATATTCTTTGTCAATAGTATTATTTTATTTAAAATAAAAAGTAATTCTTTTTTCTCAGTAGTATTATTATTTTTAAATAAAAAGTAATTTTTTTTTGCTTAATTACAGTTTTGGTCCCCCTATTATGTCTAATTCACTTTTTTTCCACAAGTTTAGTCCTCATATTTTTCCAATATCTAAAATCAAAATCCCCCTCTAATTTAGTCAAACTTGTTGATGACATAGACCTCACTTAACTGATGTGACAAGCCACTCTGGATTGCCACATAGTATTTTAATTTTTTTAAAAAATTAATTTTATTATAACAATTGTTTTTAAATTGTTATTTCTAAAAAAATAACGCAGTAGATCTCTAACCTAGGGCTGTTCAAAACCGAATCAAACCAATAGAAAACCGCAAACCGAACCAACCCAAACCGAAAACCGCAATCTATCGGTTTTTTTCGATTTTGTTTTCTCAGCAACCGAGCGGTTCGGTTTGGTTTGCGGTTTGAATTTAAGGAACAGAACAAAACCGAACCAAACCGCGAAAATACAATAGAGTATATTTTTTTTTATTCCACCAATAAGTGAGCCTATTTCCGATAAGTGAATTTAAGCTCAACACTCACGCAGAAGCCCAATTCAATTGCCCACATCTGATCTAATAACCTAGTGTTTACCGTGGTTTTTGGTAAACACCGCTAGTTTGAAATTTCTTCTGCTTGCAGGATCAACTAGTAAATCCTAAGACCATTTGTATTAAAGTTTTTCCAGAAATTATGAATGTCTTACATTTTTTAAAGGGAAGAATGAAAATAACTGTCCCTTTCGCGCGAAACCGTCGAAGTCACTTCGGATAGAGATGAAGAGAGCAAATAAAAATGCAGAAAATTGCTTAAAGAAACAAAGTAAAATGCATTAATTGAAAAGAAAGTTGCTACACATGATCATACATTATTCTCTGACTCGTTTTCTCTGCGATGTTGGAAGTTAGAGCGTGAGAATCTGTAATGAGTTTGTGACCCTTTTTTCCTATGAGAAACTACTATTTATACAAGGAAGGAAAACACTAAAACCTACTAACTTGACAGAGAATTTAAAAAAGAAAACTGCTTCAGCCTTCGACTAGGGTAACTGCCAGAACTTCGACGGCGAGCACTTGATTTTGACCTGCTATTGAATCCCAACCTTCTTCTCGTCGAAATATCACCCTTCAATTCTTGTTAAGTCTAAGGCTTTGTCGAATTTGTCTTTTGATACAACTCTTCTGTGTCGAAACCAACACCTTCTTCTGAGAAGACCGAAGTCAAACCTTGTTGACTGCATTTAATTTAGCCTGTCGAAATTACAGGCTAACAAATTGCCCCCCAAAAATGTCTTTTTTGACTGAAGCTTTATATGTAAGGCAGAAAAAGTGACATTTTTGAAGATTCCTTTTAACTGCTCTGATGAAGTCATTAACATCACGTTGCAGCATTGATGAGACGTTTCAGTGAAAAGTGCCTTTTGGCGCCACCGTTTCAGAATTAGTGGGCCACGTTTTGTGTTGAAACTCCCCACTACTCATTGCAAGTAACTGCTCCATTAAAGAGAAACCCAAAGGTTTCATCCTTTTACACTCAACAGCTATATAAGCTATCATTTTCTCTCCATTTTACTCTTTTCTGAAACCTTTGCAATCCCTTCTCTTCTCTTCTCTTCTTCGTGAGAACACACCTGCGCTTTCCAAACTCAGAAACTCCAGAACTCCATTAATATCTTGCACTGCTCATCAATGGCGTCTTCGTCTCAAGCTCGAACTTCTGGTTTTGGCAAGCAATAACTCTTTACTGAACCTGCTCTGATGGAAGAAGAAACAAAAATCCTACAGTCTCAGGTATTAATCCCTTTCCCTAAACCCTTGAAATACGCATTTTTAGGACCTGTTCTGTCTTCCAGTGATGACACTACTGAAATTAGGGAAATTTTCCCAAGTTACCATCGATACAACCCTAGAATTTTTCAAAAGGAACCCTACGTCATGAACTTCATGAATAACCCAAGTAGAGTCTTTAGATCTTCACCACCAGTCGACAAAAATCATCTACCTTATCTCAACTGGCTCAGCAAGATAGAGAAGAAAAGGGGAAACATTTGGAAAGAACAAGGAATCTTTGACCTCATTCAGTTGTCGAAATATGGCCCAAAATACCAAAGTTCTATGCTCCTTGGGTCTTTACATTTTTGGGAACTCACCACTAACAGCTTACACTTAAAGTGTGGCATGCTTACACCAACTTTGTTAGATGTGGCTGCTATCACTGGCCTGAAACCAACGGGAGAAATTTTCGACCCTAGCACCACTGGCCACAACCACGAATTCGACTTCAAACGTCCCTCTTTCAAAGGATATCTCGAAGACAACCACATCACCGACACTGATGAAGTTTCCGACACTGAAAGTATTGCTTTCCTTACTTTTTGGCTTTCATTCTATGTCTTCTGTTCTTCTTCACTTCAAGTAGCCAAAATGTTCATCCCCTTGGCTATCCAACTACACGAGTGTCGAGATGTGAACCTTGGACAACTCCTTCTAGGATCACTTTATGAAAGCCTACAACAAGGGGCTTACGCACTGAAAACCCTTAAACCTGAAGGAACACTTCTGGTCTGTGGACCAATTTGGTTATTCCAATTGTGGCTTCTTGCCACTTTTGAGTCAAAACTCCAAATGTACATCCCAAGTGACTATACTGAGGTTGTTGAGCAAAGAAGCATCGAAGGGATAAGGCTTGCACTTTTGACTCCCAGAGAAATTGGAGTTTCTGAGAAAGACTTATTTACATAAGCATTCACAATGTTCTAGAACTGCGAAATTTTTACTTCTTCAATGGCTCCTTTCACCAAAAAAACATTTGGGCCAACTTGGTACACCAGGGATTTTCCTGCGACCTCACTGATCGAAGAAGTAGAAAGTAATCAGATTTGGGGAGCTTTTTTAGCTCCAAAGTTACTTTCTGCAAGAATAGCGCCTGGTAAAGCTGCCACCATGTTTGGAGTGTACGTATATCATCCAAGTCTCGTCGCGTGACAATTTGGATTATGTCAGCTTCGACCAAGTCCTTTCTTTAGGTCTAGAAAAGACACGATCCTTCCAAAAAATGAGGAAGAATGGAAAGAATGTCTCAACAGCTTTGCCAATAAACCCTTTATTTTTGAACCTGTTGAATTTGAGCCTGTATTTGCTTGTACCAAGGACTTTTCTAAGTGGTGGAAAGATTACTTTATGAGTAAACTGGCTGATGTCGAAGAAACTACTCTGCTGACAAATCTAATTTCTGCTTTTCCTCTTCCGTAGAAACAGAAGACCAAGTCACAAGGTATGCACATTCAAGAAATTCGAGCCTTTCAAAAATATTTTGAAGTTATTTATGATCCAACAAATCTTAGTCGAACTGTTTCTCAAGCTGCAAGAGTTTTAAAAGAAAAACTTATCGAAAAAATTCCAACCATGGTATTTCCACCATATGTGACAAACAAATACGCTTTCGCTTTAGCGCACAATAAACTTAAATTTCCAAGTTTGCCAACCTGTAAATTGGCTTTATCACTTCATTCACCACTTCCTCCATGGTTTATGTGTGGCTCAACTTTAGCACTCAAAATTTTTTTAACAAACAAAACTGCTGAGAAAGTAGTATCGACTAAGATTTATCCACCACCGCAGAAGGTGATACATAAGACTCTTAGAGCTAATCATCCTCTTTTTCTATATGATTTATTAACACATTGGTCGAGCGTTTGCAGCCATTCCATTATCACCTGCTCTATGAAAAGAAACAACAACAACAACAACTGACAAGAAAGTGTCAAAGAAGCATACAAGCACTTTGTCGGAAGACAAACCACTCCAATCAAAGAAAACAGAGGTAAACATTTCATTATTCCTCTTTTAAATTGAATTACTGAACTCAATACTTATCAAATCTCTCATTTTATAGAGTAAGAAAAGATCAAATAGTTCAGCTATTGCTACTCCTCCAAAGAAGAAGAAAAGGACTAGACAAATGATTGTGAGCGACGAATCAGAGGTCGAAACGTTTGAAAACTCTCATAACCTCTTTTCAACGCTTGTACATTTCTTTGCTTTCTACTAACATGTGTGTTGAATTCTTTCAGTCTGACGAGAGTCCAGAAAGGATTCTAAAGACTGCCTCCAAACCCACTCAATCAAAACCTGTCGAAAAGCAAACAAGAAAGAACGACAAGGCACAAGAGAAAGCTCCAGAAAAGGCTAAGAAGAAAAAGAACCTTCCAAAGCCTGCAAGCGCACATTCTCGCGTCGACGGAGACACCTCAAAGGTAACTAGTACACCTTCTACTTATTTCCTTTGATGATTTGAATCAGGATAACATATAACTTTGTCTATAAATTTTGAACAGGACCTTGAAAACCAACCTGTCAAAACATCCATCAAAAAAACAACACCAACTTCAACTCCCACTGTTTCTGCACCAATCAATGATCCAATGGTCGAAGCAAAACTTAATGAAGATGACCTCAACATTGTAGCAGATGAAAGTACCCCAATGGCCCTTGATGATCTCCCTCTTCACCAGGAAACAACTGAGGTCGAAGACCAAGAGCATGGAGGAATTGATGTTACATTGACCGAGACTCATGCCCAAAATCAACCACAAAAGAAAAATGAAGAATTGGTTGAAAATGTCAGTCAAGATCAAACTCAAAGGGGTGATGTTCACATGGCCGAAGGCAATGACCAAATTCAAACAGCTGGAGATGACATCACAATGGCTGAGCCAATTGTCAATGATCCAACTTCACCTCTGAGACAAATCGAAAAGAAAGAGGAAGAGAAAGAAAGTGATGAAGAAAGTAAGGAAACTAGTGAAGATGAACATAATGATGACAACATAGAGTATGTTGACGAATCTCCTACTAAAGAAGATGACTCGATTGGTCTCAAACTCTCGACTGGCACTACAATGAGTGAAGATGAATGGAAGGAACTGAAGAGTAAGAAACCCCTTGAAGCTCTGCAATTACTGTTGAAGACTAAAACTTCAAGTGAGCGAAAATCAGTTACCTCGACCATTTCTGCGGGTGACCACTCTGAAAGTTCCAAAGTAAACCTACTACAAGAACTTCGCACCAGAGTCCTTGAGATAGACTTATTTCAAGCAATCGAAGAAGACCATATGGTTGCTTTCAAGATCAAAGATCTACTGCACAAACTCAACAATCCAACAGCCAGTAATTCTCTCATCGAATTTCTTGTTTCATTTGAACCTCTCTTGGAGCAAATCACAAGGGACCTTGAGAAGAAGAAGAACCATGCTTCACTTAAAGAGCGTGAAAGCACCCTGAAATTGGAAACATGGACTGCTGTTGAGGCTTCAAGAAACAAGATCTCTTCTCTACAAACCAAGGCAAAAGCTGACATGAAGGCTGTAGATGAATACGATGCTGAGATTGCTGGGTATCAAAAGGAGATTGAGAGATTGGAGTCAAAGATTAGGGCAGCAGAAAAGAAGAAATCCTCAGTCTTAAGGGAAATGAAGACTTCAGAAATTCTGGAAGCTGAAGTAAATAAGGAAGCAACCCATTGCATTGACCTCTTAGAAAAATTTGACGAACATGAAACCAAGGTCAACCAATTGGTCGAAGAAGAGAGTTTCATCAATACAAGATTAGAGCGAGCTAAGGCTCTGTTTGAGAATTTGAAAAACAATCTCGTCTTGTAATTTGCTGTTTCATCTTCCATTGCTTTGGAACTTTTGTAATTTTATCTTTCACTTCCACATCTTGTACTTCGACAATAGTCTTTGTTGGCATTTAATCTTTTTGACATGCCAAATTCGAGGTTTGCTCATCTTTAATCTTGTGTTATTTTAACTTCCTGCAAAATTGGCCTATACTTCTTTAAATACTTGCCATTTATTTGCAATATTCGACCATCAGCACCTAATTCTTCAACTTCGTAAGCACCGTTAGTATATACTTGTAAAATGCGAAATGGTCCTTCCCAATTTGGTGACCATTGTAGCGATCGAAAAATCCGGGAGAGGATTCCTCGAAGTTCGAAAGGTGAAGCCGCCACCAAAATTTAGTTTAAGGGAAAATATTGGAAAATCCCTTTAGTTTGGATAAGGTCCTTGAGACCAGGTATGGGTTCGGGAGTCGGTTATGTGTGGGGAAGGTATTAGCACCCCACGACATGCTTCCTAAAGAAGGTTGCCTTCTAATTAGTTGTATTTTATGTTTATTTTACCCTTTTATTAAAAAGAAGACTAAAAAAGATTTTATTTTTGCGCTTGACAGAGGAGTGAGCCCCTGCTCTTACGTATCTCCAGGTGCGATGGAGAAATCAAAGCTACGTAGTTCTTGGGTAGAAAAAGTTTGTTGGTTGGGGTTGTTTTTTTTAGCATGGGGATTTTAGGACTATTGAGCTGTACAACTCATTCATCCTAGAACGCTGACTAACCAGAACGTACGTTCGAATTAGTCCCCTATTTTCTGAAAATTGTTTTTTCTTTGTAGTTTGAAAAGAAAAGGTTTGATGTGTGGTTGTTTGATTTTATTAGAATAAGTATTTTAGGACTATTGAGCCGTACGACTCATTCGTCCTAGAACGCTGACTAACCCGAATGTACATTCGACTTAATCCCCTATTCGTTTTTTTTTTTGAAAAAAAAGGGTTTATTTATTTATTATTATTATTATTTATTTTTTTTATAGGGGTTCTAGGACTACTGAGCCGTACGACTCATTCATCCTAGAACGCTGACTAACCCGAATGTACATTCGACTTAATCTCCTATTTATTTGTTCTTGTATTTTTAAAAAAAATTTTATGAAAAGAATTTGTTTTTTATCAAAGAAAGTGGAAATGGGGTACACTAGTAAAAGTGGGGTGTAGAAACAGTAGGGGTGTATGATAAAAATAAATAGGTGTATTTAAAAATAAAGGATTTGCGTAGGGAGCTGTGCCAAGTAAAACAGGGGGTGTAAGTAGCGAACAGCCTAGTTTTAATCCCAAACTTAATAGCCCACAAATTGTTGGCTTATCTGAGGGGCGTGGTGAGTAAAATGGGTGGTATGAATAGAGAAAAAGGCAGGACTATATAAGGAAACATTTTATGATGAGAACCCTGATTCTCATCTCTTCTTTCCCTAGCGCCGTTTCTCTCCTGTTCCAAGGAGAGAGAATGGAGAGAGAGAGGGACGGCGAGATTTGCGTTGAGAGAGAGACGTGCGAGAACGAGAAAGAATGAAAGGAGACGCGACGGAGAGGGAGGGGTTGACGGTGGTGACCGGCGACTTCCATGGCCGGTGTTGAAACGACGGCAACGTCGAACGGTTCGTGGTATTGACGACGGTGTGGAGCTCGCTGGAGAAGGGTGTCACATAATGATGGTCACGATGTTGTGCGACCTCCGTTGATGGCAACGTGGCGGTGGCTCGCGCCGTTTCAGGCGACGGCGTTTGTTGTTCACGGCCGACGGCCACCGTCTACGGTGGCCGGAAACTACTAGGTAAGTTCTGCGATGTCTTTTTATTTTTTCCTTACTATTCCCATCTTCTTCTACACTGCTTCAGATTTTAGGTTCTGATCTTTCTTGTGTTTCTGAAAACCTTTTTCCTAAAAAACTCTTTTTTTTAATTTATAAGAACCCTAATTTTCTAATTGTTAATAAAATTTTTATAGAAGAACAGAACCCTAAATACCTAATTTCTTTCATTTTTCCTAAAAAAATAAATAAACTAAACTAATTTTGATTTTTATTAACCTAACTGAGCACTAATTTTCTGATTAAACTAACAGTTCGATCCTAGTTTTAAACCCTAATCTATACAGAGGACAAATATATACATGCATACCATAATAAAAGCAAACTTTACATGATTATTTGGCCTATTAACACCTAGAACACCTAAAGCAGGACAGATCTACATTTCTTTTATTTTGGATTCTACAGTATATACAAAAACGAAAGCACCAACCTCAATTCTAGCTTTTGAACTTCCTTTGTTGTTGCTGTTTACTGGCCTATGTGACTGCTACTGCTTCTTTGCTTTGTTTTTAGAAATTTCTTGCCTTTCGTGATTAGAGTTTTTGCGTGAAACCCTAATCCTCTTTGCTCAGAATTTCTGTGTATTTTTTGTGTAATGTTTTCTGTGTGTCTTCTGTGTTGATTCCTGTCTTTTTATAGGTGGGAAATGAAATCAGGAATTCAAGTCCTGATCAATTGTTTCTATTTTCAGGTCACCAGCTGTGGACAAGCTTTTTGGACAAGCAGCTAGGATTAGGGTTGAGGCTCACCCCTCAGCCGTAGCAACAAACAACACAGGCTGGATCTTTGGCCCTCTTTTGCATTTTTTGTAATTTTTTATATTATTTCGTTTTTGGCTATTTTAGTGTATTTTTGTGAGCATTTTGGACTTTGGACTATTGGAAGAATGTAAATTAAAACTGGTTCTATAAAATAATTTCTGGGATTTTTGTAAACCATGCGTTTTGATTAAAAATAAAAAAGAAAAGCAAGAATGAAATTGGGCTAAACCGAATAATTGTCAAAACAAAACCCAAATAGAGAAATAAGCCCGAATTGCATAAACAAACGAAAATAGGTCCAAAAGAGTTGCATTCAGTTTAGGCCCAATTGCACAAATAGGTATAATTAGATAAAAACGTTTTGGCTGGATTTGAACAACTTATCGAAAATTAACTTAATCAGATAAGACGACCTCGAGTGAATTAAGAAATGGTCTCAACATGCGAACTTAAAAAAATACAACGGACAAAATTGAGTTATGACAACTATTTACCCAAACCTCTATCTTTTTTATCTATGGGTAATATGACTTTCCACCCTAAATCCCCAAGGCGAATGTTTTTGACTTAACTTTTTTATTATAAGCTCTAGCTACTCTTTCTTTTTGCCTTATAAGAACATCTAATGCATTTAGTTTTTTTCGTCTAAATCAACCAACTCATCTAACATCATATCCCAATAAGAATCTGATGGAATTTCAAATTGCCTTTGAATTCTAGCTGATTGTGAACAAATTTCGACTGGCAAGATTGCGTTGTTTCCAAATGTGAGTCTATAAGGAGTAGTGTTAATTGATTCTCTAGGAGAACAAAAACTTGATCAAGCGTTTTATGTCAATTTTTAGGCTTCTGCCCAATGTGTTTCTTAATCAAATTGATAATAATTTTGTTGGCCGCTTCTATTTGACCATTAGCTTGGGCATAGTATGGTGTCGAAGTTAATAAATTGAAACCAAATTCAGAAGCAAAATCAACCATTTTTCGACCAATAAAAATCGTGCCTTGGTCTGTAGTAATAGTTTCAGGAGTACCAAACCTATATAAGATGTGGTTTTGAATAAAATTTATTACTGCTTTCTGATCTACATATTAGCTAAGGGAACAGCCTCCACTCATTTGGTAAAATAATCTATTCCCACTAAGATAAAACGATGCCCTTTCGACGAAGTTGGTTTGACTTCACCAATCAAATCTAAAGTCCAACCTCTAAAAGGCCTTGGTTTTACTATTGAATGCAATTCACTTGCAGGCACATGTTGTATTCCTGCGTGTTTTTGACATTCTTGACAACCCTTGGCGAAATCTATGCAATCTTTCAGCATAGCTGGCCAATATACTCTTTGTCGAAATAAAAGCCACTTCATTTTGTGACCAGCTTGATGAGATCCACAAGCTCCACTATGAGTATTGGAAATTGCTAAATATGCCTCACTTTCATTAAGACATTTCAATAACACTCCTTCAGGAGTCTTTTTAAATAACCCATTCCCAATAATAACATAACTTAAAGCTCTATACTTGATTTTCCTATCAGTCACTCCTATTGGATTTTCCAAATATTCGACAATTTGCCTTCGCCAATCATCATTCGACGTATTGTAAATGGCAAAAATTTCAACTTCAAAATTTTAAAAAGTTTTAAAATTTTCCACCAGATCAATTTAACATCTCTGCCCCCTCACCACATCGAAATCTGTTTGTGTTTGATTTCTATTAGCTCTAATAGCTTTCTTTTGAAACATTGTATCCTGATGCTATTTGTGCCAAATCGTTTGCCTCTTGATTTTCCATATGAGGCACGTGTTTTATGTGAACAGTGTCAAATCTCTTTAACAACGTATTAGCAATGGCAAAATACATTATTAAGTTCTCTTTGATGCATTTGTATTCTTTTGTTAACTGTTTCACAATTAGTTCTGAATCTCCTTTGATTTCGACATGTTTTACCCCCAATTCTAACAAGATTTGGAGTCCTGCTATTAAGGCTTCGTATTCTGCCTCGTTGTTGGAGCACGTCCCTTCAATTTTAAACTTATACTTTGTTGGTGAAATTATTAACACTCCAATTCCAACAAAATTTTTGTGGCTTGAACCGTCGAAGTATAACTTCCAAGGTTGGGTTTCCACCAAGTTTATTGTATTTTCGACCACTGAATGGTCAACTATGAAGTCAGCCACTATTTGACCTTTTATTGCTTTTAATGGCTGATAAGTCAAAGAGAATTCAGAAAGAGCCAAAGCCCATTTACCTATTCTACTATGTAAAATTGGTTTCGACAGCATATGTTTAATAATATCATAATGCGAATAAACATACACATCAACAGACTTTATGTATTGCTTCAATTTTGTACAAGAGAAATACAAGCATAAACACAATTTTTCTATAGGATGATACCTAGTTTCTGCATCATTTAAAATTCTACTGAGGTAATAAATGGCTCTTTCGACACCATTTTCATCTTCTTGAGCTAACATGCTTCCTATAGAAAATTCTGAAGCTGCTATATACAATTTCATTACTTTATTCCTAATAGGTGGTAACAAAATTGGTGGCTTCATCACGTATGCTTTAATCTCGTTGAAAGCTTGTTGGTGTTCTGCATCCCACCTAAACACATCTTCCTTCTTCAGTCGAACTAATGGCGAAAATGCTTAAGTCTTGCCACTTAGATTTGAAATAAATCTTCTAAGGAAATTGATTTTTCCTAATATTGACTGCAATTCTTTTTTGGTCGAAGGAGCTTTCGTTTTCAAGATTGCTTTCGTCTTGTTTTGATTGATTTCAATGCCTTTTTTGTGTACAACGAAGCCCAAAAAGTCACCTGCACGAACACAGAGGGCACATTTGAGTGGTTTCATTTTCAATCCATATTTTCTCATTCTTTCAAATGATTGTCGAAGATGGTCTATATGACCAAGTCCTGAAGAAGACTTAATTACAATATCATCTATGTACACTTGCATAAATTTTTCAATAAAATCATGGAACATAGAATTCATTGCCCTTTGGTAGGTTGCACCAGCATTTTTTAGGCCAAATGGCATTACAACCCATTCATAGACACCTAATGCCCCTGGGCATCGGAATGCTGTTTTCGACGTATCTTCTTCAGCAATATATATTTGGTTATATCCAGAATAACCATCAAGCATACTTAGGTATTCATAACCTGCTGCTGAATCCACTAGCATTTCTGCCACTGGCATGGCATATTCATCCTTAGGTGTAGCATTATTTAAATCTCTAAAATCTATACACACTCTAAGCGTGCCGTTTTTCTTAATTACAGGAACTATATTAGCAAGCCATTCGACATACCTGGCAGTTCTGATGAACTTGCTCTTTAGTAACCTTTCTATTTCTGCTTTGATCTTCAACAGGATTTCTGGTGCAAATCTTCTTGGTGTCTGCTTCACTGGCTTCTTTCCTGGTCGAATTGGTAGTCTTATCTCAACAACGTCACGACTCAACCCCGGCATTTCATTGTAATCCCATGCAAAGCAGTCTTTGTACTCCTTTAGCAATTCGACAATCTGCACCTTCAATGCTTGATCAACCTTAGCACTTATATACGTTGGCCTTTTCAAGGAGCCATCTCCCAAATCGATTTCTTCTAATGGATCTTGTGCTTGGATCCTTTTGGTCGAACCCATTGGATCTTTTTCAAAACCTAAAGGCTCGTCATCATAGACACAATCAAGCCTCTGGTTTTCGACAACATTGTCTCTATTTTTTTCCTCAACGGCTTCAGCAACTAATTATTGTTGTAATTCAACTTCTAAAGCTGCTTTTTGCTTATTCTCGGCCACGTATGCCGTAATTCTATCCCATGCAGTGGGCTTATCCATAAATAACTATTTATGGGCCTTCCGACCCTGTAGGCTTAACAGAGCCTTGTGGGTAGTTGTCTTCATCTATAACCTCTCTATCAGAAATGAATCCATTCTATTCCCAGCAGCATGTTGTAATTTGCCTTTGTCGAAATTACCATGAACATCGTTGGTCTCCTGATGCTTCCAACAGCAAAATCAACTTCAATGGCTCCAAGTGAGTGGCCACTTTTGCCTTCATAGTTGGTAATAATTACATTGTGTGTTTTCAAGTCAGTCTCACACTTTCCAATTCTTTTCAGCATATGTTGTGGCATTAGGTTTACAGCAGCACCACCGTCAACCAGAATTTTATTGACACCAATATTGTTCACCTTTTCTTGAATATACAAAGGTTTGAGATGGTTCATCATTCCACAGTCTGGTTTTTCAAACACAGCGTGTTGCTCTTCAACGCAACCATTTTTCAGCACATAGTAACAAATTGGTTTGTAAGTGGTTTCTTCGTCGAAATCTTCTTCGACATCATTCACTTCAGAAACCACATCATAGTCAATTGGGAGAAGTGAGACTACACCACACAAGACGTCGAATTCTGACCCAGAATCAGCGAAATATGAGCCCATTTCTTCGTCTAAGTTGAGACCCTCTTTGATCACTGAAAGTGGTGGAAATATCCTTTCAGTAGTTGGCTTTCTAGCCATTTCAAGAGATTTTGATGGTATTTGTTTAGCTTTCTCTTTGTTGGAATTTTCCACCTTGCCTGCAGCAGCAACCTTTTTCTGGCGTTGATATCTACGCCACTGAGTTCTTGTCATAGGGTTCTTCCCTTTGTAGTTATTATTATAGGCATATTTATTAGACTCAAATGCCTTGTTTTGGCTAGTAGCACTAGTGCTACCCTTAACCAAATTTGCTGATTTCTGTTGATTTCCAACATTCTTTCCAGCATAATATACTGAATAATAACCAGTACTTTTTCCACCAGAGTGCACCCATTTCTCGACAGGAGACTTTGCTGGAGCAACATAAGTTTTGATCTGTTCCTTTTGAGGATTTCTTGTCGAAGTGACTTTGTATTGAATACCTCTGTTGTTGTAGCTGAACTTTGGTCTTTTGTAGACCCACTTTCCTTTACGTTTCAGTTGAGGCTTAAATCCCTCCAGATTTTTGGCAGCCTCTTTGTCGAAGACAGAACTACACCTTGGACAAAGCATAATTGCAGTATTGTTGATTTTGCAGCGATTGAGAAAATCAATCAATTCTTCTTCAGCCCTTGGATACACTATCTTCATTTTTTCAGCTACTGGTCTTCAGTGACCATTTTGACATCAACCTTGTCGACAGCCTTCTCTACCTTAGCATTTTCAGCAACAACCTCTGTGACCTCAACCACGATGAGATCGACTTCAATAAGCAATGCATCAGCTGTTGGCAAAGGATCCGCATCAATCTTCATTGGTGGCTTAGATTTGTCACCAAATTTCAACATTCCCTCATTGAGGGCGTTCTGCACCAAATCCCTGAAAATAACACAACGAGAAGTGTTATGGCCCAAGAAACCATGAAATTTACAAAAACCTCTTTTCTGTCGCTGTTCCAATGGTGGAATTTTTAGGCCTTTAGGCACTAAAATTTGACCATCAGCCACTAACAGATCAAATATTTCATCACATTTAGAAACATCATAAGTATAAGTTTTTGCAACAAATTTATCATTCTTAGGCTCAACAGGATTTTTCCCATTAGAAGGTTTCAACAATTTGCAAGTTTAAGGAGGTCCTGGTTTAAGTTCTGCAATGTTAACCTCTTCTCCGACATCTTCATAAGATATGTCGTATTCTTGGTCACTGTCATTAGCTTCGACATAAGCAACCTTTTCTTTCTTACTTTGGAATCTACCTGTTCTGGCTTTTTCGGCTTTGAATCTTTCGACTTGTCGAACTCTATCAGCCAATTGTGCCATATCTCTTAAATGTAGTGTATCTAGTTTCTTTCTTATAGTGTAATCTAGACCACCAGCAGCCATTTTGACTAACTCGTGTTCAGGCACTTGAGTAAAGCACCTTGCTTTGAGAAGTCTAAATCTATTGAGATAATCATCAATAGATTCTGCCCTCTTGCGTCGAACGCTAGCCAATTACTTAAGACTAATTTTACATTGGCCCATATAGAATTGTTCGTGAAAGGCCTTCTCTAACTAACTCCAATTAAATATGGAATTTGGAGGCAGGGTGGTGAACCATGTAAACGCAATCTTAGTTAAATAATTTGGAAAGTATTTCATTCTTAAATTCTCGTTATGCGCAATATCACCAGCCTCAGTCAAATAGCGAGCCACGTGTTCGACAGTAGATTCACTGGTTTCTCCAGCAAATTTTGTGAACTTAGGGATTTTCCATCCCCTAGGCAGCTCCGTTTGTATGGTGTATTCCGACAAAGGCGACACAAAATTAGGCTTATGTAAACCTAAGTTAAGGCCATTCTGGGCTAGAATAGTTTCGACCATATTAGCTAGATTATTTTGTGCTCCAAAATTTTTTTGTTGCACTTGTCTGACCACTTCATCTGCATTTTGGTTTCTATTTACTAACACAACTTCAGGGATTGCCTCTACCCTCATAGGCTCTTCGACAACCTGTTGTTGTCCTTCGTTTCCCTGATTTATAGGTATTGGATTGTTAGGCCTTTCAACAGGTACTTCGACAAGCCTAACATTCTGAATTTGGGGAATTTGCTGGTTATGGACTGGTGGAGTACCAAAGAAATCAGCAATTCTGCCCATTTGCGTTGCTAACATTTGGTAACTGCTATTAGTGTTTTGTATCAAAGGATTAAACACTGTACCAATTTGTTGTGTTAACATATTGACCATATCATGATTGCTATCATCCATTTGTTGCCTCAATGCCAACAAAGATGTTGTAGTCAAATTGGATTGGGCATTTCGACTAAAAATGCCTTCTGATGAACTATGAGTAGGGGAATAGCCTGCAATTTCATTTTCTGCAAAAATAGACGAATTTGTCTGAAGGCCCGCCATCAAAGCCGTTGACATGCCACATGGGTAAGGTCTACCACTCATAGTAAATGGCAAGTTTCCAACCATTGGATTTGCCATCAAAGGACTCGTTGGTCCTACTATTGGTGGCACAGAAGCCATTGTATTAACATTCGTTAATGCTGCAGTGGTCATCATTGACACAGAGGTAATTACGGGAGAAGTTATAGCAGTTACTCCCATTGTTGTCGAAGAAGGCATAGCAATGGTTATGCCTGCGACATTTGCAGCGTTAACGTCACTAACTGTAGTTTGTTCTTGTGTACTTTGTGCATTTGATGTAGAAGCATTACTTGTACTACAGCGTGCCATCTCTGGAAGATGTTTACCACTCCTTAATTGCATGCACAGATAAACACAAAGTTTAAGAATTCAACGAAAAAACTTTAAAATTAGCACAAATGTCCCACCGGGCGTGCCAATTTGTTTACCGTGGTTTTTGGTAAACACCGCTAGTTTGAAATTTCTTCTGCTTGCAGGATCAACTAGTAAATCATAAGACCATTTATGTTAAAGTTTTTCCAGAAATTATGAATGTCTTACAGTTTTTAAAGGGAACAATGAATATAACTGTCAGTTTCGCGCGAAACCGTCGAAGTCACTTCGGACAGAGATGTAGAGAGCAAATAAAAATGCAGAAAATTGCTTAAAGAAACAAAGTAAAATGCATTAATTGAAAAGAAAGTTGGTACACATGATCACACATTCTTCTCTGACTCGTTTTCTCTGTGATGTTGGAAGTTAGAGCGTGAGAATCTGTAATGAGTTTGTGACCCTTTTTTCCTATGAGAAACTACTATTTATACAAGGAAGGAAAACACTAAAACTAACTAACTGTACAGAGAATTTAAAAAAGAAAACTGCTTCAGCCTTCGACTAGGGTAACTGCCAGAACTTCGACGGCGAGCACTTGATTTTGACCTGCTATTGAATCTCAGCCTTCTTCTCGTCGAAATATCACCCTTCAATTCTTGTTAAGTCTAAGGTTTTGTCGAATTTACCTTCTGATACAACTCTTCTGTGTCGCAACCAACACCTTCTTCTAAGAAGACCTAAGTCAAACCCCCCGTTGACTGCATTTAATTTAGCCTGTCGAAATTACAGGCTAAAACCTAGCCTCTCTTGAATTAGAACCTTATGTTTATTGTTGAATGTAGTTCAAGTTGAATCTGATTATATTATGTTTGATTTTGTTTGTTGAATGTATTTGGATTTAATTTAATTGTTGGCATTTGGCAGAACCTTATGTTTGTTTAATTGTTGGCAACTTGGCAGAACCTTATGTTTGTTATTTTGGAGTTGAATGTACTTGGATTTAATTGTTATTTTGACAGCTTTATGAATTGTTTTAGATTGATGAATTTTTATTTTAAATGGGAAGATTTATAAATTGTTTTGTTTCGTCAAAAACTGAACCAATCCAAACCGCATTGGTTTGGTTTGGTTTTTAGAATCCAACCGAACCAAACAAACCACATATATATTTACCTTGCGGTTCAACTCACTTTTTTACTCAAAATCGAACCAACCCGCACCGCGAACACCCCTACTCTAACCCTCATCTCTCTCGCACATCAAGAAATGATAATCCTTATCTTCAATCTTCCCCCGATTCCAATCATTCACATTAGTTGTATAGTAAAAAAAAAAAACCAAATCTCTCTCAACTATAACATAAAAAAGCAAAAACGTGGAAGGGGTCTGGTGTCGTTCCAGATCAGCGATGAAGATGAAGCTGTTGAGAACTGGTTGAGAAGGAAATTGATTGTGAACTCACCGACTTCATTAATTGTTGCAAGATGCAACTTATATAAAGATACAATAGAGTTCCACAAAAAACTGTTAGATTCTGTTAGTTAAGTACTAACAGTATTGACTAAACTAACTTTGACTTTTATTACAACAGTGCAATTGACTAACTAACAGATGTTTAACTACAAACTAACGGAAGCAAGAACGGGAGGTGGGGCTCTTGGTCTGATTCAAAAATCCAAAGAGAAACCAAAATCAAACTCTAAATCTGTTCAATTTAGTTCTGGGCTGATTAAAAGAAACACATATCGATTTGAGAGGGGGTGTTCAATAAGGATTTTGGTTTATTTCTTAAACCATGTGGTATCTTCATTTTGGAGGAGTTTGCGAGTGAGTTTGGGATTTATGAGTTGACCCGGTTTGAAACGAGGCGGTGAAAGTGGAGAGGCAAGGAAAAGGGAATGAGTGGGTTGCTGAGTTGAAGGGAACTCGAGATGGTGACTCAGTAAGTCCGGAAGTGTTGTTGTGTGTTTTGGTCATTTTATTGAACTGAGGATTGGTGAAGTTTCTGGGTTTGATACTTGTTAATTTTTGTTCTTCTTTTACTTTGTGAATATCTTGATTTATTTTAAAGTTTTTGAATGCACTTTTAATTTGTGTTCATATGCATGTAATGATTCGTGTTCATGGTGATTAAGATAATATTATATTTTTTAAATATCTAATTTTTGAAAACTATATATTAGATTAAAATAATATATACTTTTAAAATAGGTTTAAATATGTATTTAGTCTCTGCAAATGTCCTTGTTTTTCGATTTAGTCTCTGCAATTTTTCTTTTAAATACGTCACTGCAAAATAACATTTTTTTGGAATATGCCCCTCCGAAAGTTGGAATTTTAAATATGTACCTGCAAAATAGTTTTTTTTTTAAATACGTCCCTGCAAAATAACTTTTTTCTGAAATACATCCCAACAAAAAAAATTGTGATATTTTGCAGGGACGTATTTAAAAAAAAAAGGTTATTTTGTAGGAACGTATTTTAAAAAAAAAAAACTATTTTGCAGGGACGTATTTAAAATTCCAACTTTCGGAGGGGCATATTCAAATTTGTGTTATTTTGCAGGGACGTATTTAAAAAAAATTTACATGGACTAAATCGAAAACCAGGGATATTTGCAGGGACTAAATACATATTTAAACCTTTAAAATAAAAAGGCCATGTGTCATTCCAATGTGGCTTGACACATCAGCTGAGTGAAGTCCACGCCAGCAATAAGTTTGGTTAAATTAGAGGGAGGGACCTTGATTTTAGAAATTGGAAAAACAGGGGGACTAAATTCGTATAAAAAAATTTTGAGGGACTAAAATCGTGAGTTGGGCATAATAGGAGGATCAAAACTGTAATTGAGCCTTCTTTTTTTGACAAGAAAAAAAGAATTTTTTTTGTTACAAAAATTTATGGTGAGGAGATGGCGCCTCGATCCAAGCCACGGAAGACTTTCGAGCTTTTTGAGAGCTTACGAATGTAATTACATTTACCACAGCCTAATGGGACTTGTGGTAAATGGAAATGTAGATTGCCATTTTACGGTTTTTTTGGCACTTTCATTGACGAGAGAGAGAGAGAGAGAGGCGATGTCGCTGTTTGTGGTGATGGTGGCTTGCCGAAGAAGATGAAGATGAAGTTGTTAATTTTTTCAATTTGGTCCATCGTGTTGTTTTTAAGTTTCATTTTGGTCCCTTACATGCCAAATCATTTAAAGAATTCCAAGTCAGCAGTGACACTTAAGACCCCACGTCAGCAGTTAACTGCCAGCGTGGCGTCTGTTAACAAAAACTAACGGCAGTGATCAAAAGTGACATTTAACCTATTTAATAATATTCTATGTCAATATTTTTAATAACATTCCTTTTATCCTTTTTTTCAGCATGAATATTCCTTTTTTCCATTTTTTTGGGTGAATATTATTCTAATGATAAAAACGTTTGTTTAATAGTAAAAACTAAACCTTATAATGCTAAAAAATGGAAGATAAAATTAATATTTTATTAAAACTTAACAAAAATAGTAAAGGTCCACTGGTGGACCATTTTTAGGAGTCCGAATTAGACGCACCTAAAATTTAACTAGCCGTTTGACCCGTGCTACGCACGGGGTTGACTAATTTTTAGTTAGCAAAATTAAAGTAAAATCGGAAGGGGAAAACCGAAAACCTCTTTAATAAACCAATCATTCAAGACAACAGTTTGCTGTCCACTGCAGGAATCAAACTCGAGAGCACTAAGTCGACCCCGTGTCCCATGGTAGCTTATGCCAGTGGACTAATGATGTTGGTTTGTAAAATATATAGTCAAATAATTGTGGATTGAAATTAAATTATAGCTATAAATTAAATAAGAAGATTATAAAATTTAAAAAGAATATTGACAAAAAACGTTGAAATTAAACATCCATAGATAATGGGAAGAAAATGTCTAAAACTTTTAATAACATAATCCATATTTATCAAATTTAAATATAAAAACTTAGCCCATAATAAGAAAGAAAAGAAGACAACACAATTAAAAACTAAAACACGTGGGTATCATGCATGGTTGTATGAAAACTCATGATAAAATAGGAGCGGTTATACAAAGTTGAAAGAAGATGGTGGAGGTTGTATTATAAATATGGCTGAAGTTCCCGTTGAAAGGAGATAAAAATTTAAACACCAATTAAAGTATGTTTTTAATATCGTTTGATGCGAAAAGACAAAAATAAAGAAGACAACACAAATAGAAAGTGAAACACGTGGGTATCGTGCATGGTTAGATGAAAACGACAAATAAAATAGAATCACCTATAGAAAGTTGAAAGAGGGCGATGAGGGGATCTATTGTAAACGTGGCCGAAATTCCCGTAAATAAAAATTAAATTAAAAAATTATAAATTAAATAAAAATATCATAAAATTAAAAAGAAACATTAACAAAGACATTGAAATTCAACATCCATAGATAATAAGAAAAAAAACGTAAAGAATATTAATAACAACAAATACATTGAAATTGAAAATCCATAGACAATTAGAAGAAAAAGTTTAAAAAACTTTAATAATGTTATCTATATTTATCAAATGTAAATATAAAAACTTAACACATAATTAAAGAGAAAATAAGACAACATAATTAGAAAGTGAAACACGTACGTATAGGTATCATGCAGAGTTTGATTTAAAACCACCAATAAAATAGAAGCACATATACAAAGTTGAAACTATTTTTGAAGAAAGAAGTTCGCATATTTGAATAAATAGAAGCACATAGAAACACTATTTAGTATCGCACTACATATTTTGTCACAAATTTTTTCCACCAAACGGGTTTTTGGAATAAGCTTTGTGTATCCGAACATGTAAAAAAATTTGAATCCTAAAGTACCTCAACAAATTGTTTGGCATCACATTTTACGTATTTTGTCACATATTTTTTTTATTTTTCGTCAAACAGGTTGTTGAGGAACAAACTTCACGTATCTGAAGATTCTGAACATATAAAATTTGTTCTGGACCCTAAAGTACCCCAAAATTCAATGTTGGCATCACACTTTACCTATTTTGTCACAAATCTATTATTATTTTTTTGACCAAACCAGTTATTGAGGAAAAAACTTCGGGTGTTTGAATAGCTAATTTTTTTCTGAATCCTAAAGTGCCTCAACACACACTGGTTAACATCGTACTTTACGTATTTTGTTAATTTTTTTTTTCACCATCAAGTATACCAAAGCACACTGTTTAGCATCTCATTTTATGTATTTTGTCATGAAATTAATTTTGTTTTCACCAAATCCATAATTGAAAAACAAAATTCGCATATTTAAACATCTAAAATTTTTCGAGACCGTAGAGTACTCGTTAAAATATTAAAAAGGAAAAAAATGGAAAACATTAAAATAAAAAAGGGACAAAACAAAAAAAAGAAAAAGAAAAAGAAAAAAAAAACTAAAGTTAAAAAAAAAGTGCGGCAATTCCCGCACGGGGTTGGCTAAATTCTATCGTATATCGAGTAATTAAATTTTTTCGAAAGACTAATATCTCATTGTGCTTGAATACAAATTTTGCACTGGTCAACATTGAGTTTGTCAACTGTGAGAATCAAAATCAGGAGCACGGGATCGACCCCCGGGCCCCAGGGTAACCTATGTCGTTGGGCAAATGGTGTTAGTGTGCAAAATATAAAATCTAATAACTGTGAATAAAAATTAAATTATAAATTTAAATTTTAATAAAAAGATTAAAAATTTTAAAAAGAACATTAACCTTTGATAAAATCAGAAGGTCTAAAAAAATTTAATAACATAATCCACATTCATCAAATGTAAATAAAAAATTAACTCAGAATTAGAAAGAAAAAAAAAGACAACACAATTAAAAAGTGAAACACGCTGGATATCAAGCATGGTTGAAGGAAACCCATGATAAAATAGGAGTAGTTATACAAAATTGAAAAAGATTTTGAATATTTTATTGTAAATGCGACTGAAGTTCTCGTTGAAAGAAGATCATGAAGGTTGTATTGTAAATGTGGCTGAAGTTCCCACAGGAATCAATTCAGCAATGTTGTACTCGAATTTTAAAGAAAGATAAAAATATAAACACCAACTAAAGAATGGTTTAAATACCCGTTGGTGCGAAATGATCAAAACATAGAAGAAAACACAAATAGAAAGTGAAACACGTGGTATCGTGTAGGGTTGGATGGAAATTACAAATAAAATAGAAGCACCTATAGAAAGTTGAAAGAGTACGATTGAGGGACCTATTGTAAATGTGACTAAAGTTTACGTAAATAAAAATTAAATTAAAACTATAAATTAAATAATAAGATTATAAAATTAAAAACAAAAGGTTATTGAGGAACAAACTTCACATATTTAAACATTTTAAAAAATTTCAGGACCCTAAAGTAAGCCAAAATAAGAAGATGAGGAAGGTTCTATGTAATATGACTGAAGTTCTCTCAAGAGTCAATGTACCAACGTTGTACTCGAATTATAAAGAAAGATAAAAATATAAAAACTAATTAAAGAATGGTTTAAATACCCGTTTGGTGCGAAATGACCAAAATAAAGAAGAAAACACAAATAGAAAGTGAAACACATGGAATCGTGCAGAGTTGGATGGAAATTACCAGTAAATTAGAAGCACCTAAAGAAAGTTGAAAAAGTACGGTTGAGGGATGTGTTGTAAATGTGACTGAAATTTTTGTAAACGAAAATTAAATTAAAATTTTTCGGGACCCTAAAGTACCCAAAATACACTGTCACCATCCCACTCAACGCATTTTTTCACAAACTTATTTTTTTACCTCACCGGTTATTTACGAAAAAACTTCTTTGAAGAGTTAAATTTTTTTGAATTCCAAAGTACTTAAAAACATACAACTTGACATTTCACTTTATGCATTTCGTTACAAAATAGTTTTTTTATACCATCAGGTACACCAAAACACACTTTTTGACATCTCACTTTACCTAGTTTTTCATGAAATTAATTACTTTTTCAATGAATCAATTATTGAAGACCAAAATTTACATATTTAAACATCTAATTTTTCTCGAGACCGTAAAATACTCTTCAAAATATAAAAGAAGTAAAAACAAAAAAAAACTGAACAAAAAATTGAAAGAAAAAAAGAAGAAAAAGAAAAAAAAGAAACAAAAAAGAAAAAAAACTGAAAGCAAAAAAAAAAAGCAGGAGTTCCCGCGCGGCATGACAAGCCGCATACAATTAATAGATAATATTCTTTGTCAAGTTTTTTTTATCCGTTTTTTTCAACAAAAATATTCCTTCTTTCTACTTTTTGGGGTGAATATGCCTTCTCACCATTTATAGCGCAAAAAAAATGATAAACGTGATGAATGACATCTTGCGATTGATAGTAGGAAGTAATTCCCTCAATTTGTCCTTGAGACCTAATTTCGTGGCTTTCCTACCATTCTTTCCTTCTAATTGTCCAAAAAGAAAAACCATTCCTTCCTTGTCTCGGGTTTGTTTCTAAACAATTCTGAATTCTAAAGTGGGATAGAGATTTTGTTTGTACAAACTTTCGAGGTGTGCGATGAGAGAGAAAACTAGAATGTTTAGGGTTCGAATATGAGCTCATAGTGCGTCCATATAACACTTGTTCTTTACAATTAGGTTGTACTCTTAGGATAAATCATGATAGGGAATTATCTAAATATTAATATGGATTGATGTTTAAAAATAGTTTGACATTCAATATTGATTAGCAGTGTTTTTTTATGTCACGTATTAATTAAATAAGAAATTTTGAAGTAGAAGAAATTTAAAAAAATGAGTGGATAAGCAGAAGAAGAAAAGGAAAAAATTTAAAAAACTAAGGGCCTGTTTGATATCCATTTTGAAAACTGTTTTCAGTTTTCAAAAATTTAAAAACAAAAAAACTTGTTTGAATGATATATTTTAGACAAAATACCTCCCCAGGTCCCTTAACTTATTTATTTGTAACGATTAGGTCCCTTATCTTTTTTTATAATGCACAGGTCCCTTAACTTTTAAAAACGTAACGCATAAGTGCCTTTTAACATTTTTTTTATTAACTCCGTTACAAAAATGGTTAAGTGGCAAAACGGTGATGATGTGGCAGGTCCACCTAGAATTTTAATTAAAATTTAACTTTTATTCAAAACTTAAAAAACCTAAAATACCCTTATGCTACTATTCATCATCTTCTACCTTACAATAATCCCCAAATCCCCAATCCTCCAAATCATGTCTTCTTCTACCTTACAATAGTAGCATAGTGAAATTAAAAAAACGTGAAATCATGTCTTCTTCTTCTCCAAATCTGGAAAAAAAACAGTGGAAAATCAAAATCTTATTCAGATCGAAATCAAAATCCATGTCTTGTTGTTGTTGTTGTTGTTGTTGCCTTCAGATCTTGTTGGGTTCCACAAATCAAAATCGAAAACGCCCAAATCGAAATGGAAAACCCCAAATCGACGAGAAATAGAAAATGCCCAAATGTTCAGATCTTTTTTCCTTCGATTTCGTTTGAGTTTGTGTTTTTATTTTTGATTTCGTTTTTGTTGTGTTTTGTTTCGATTTCGATTTCAAATGTGAAGAATTTGTGAAGATGGTGATTTTCCATTTGTTGAGTTGAGAAATGAGATGCAGATTTAACAAAAAAAGGAACAAGATATATTCAGATCTTGATTTTTCATTAGTTGACATACCATAGTATTTAGGAACAAGATAATAAAAGAGAACACGAATACAGCTGGGTTCATAGTGTGATTTCAGCGTTTAGTGAAGGTGAAGCACAGGAGCATGAAGGTGAAGAAGCTGTTCATATTACTTCTCAGATTTCTGGGTTTTTTTATTTTTAATTAAAAAATAATTAAAATAACAAGTCAGCAAATAAAAATTCCATGTAAGCATAAAAAAAGCCACATAAGCAGTCCAAACAGCCACTTAACCATTTTTGTAACGGAGTTAATAAAAAAATGTTAAAAGGGACTTATGCATTACGTTTTTAAAAGTTAAGGGACCTGTGCGTTATAAAAAAAAGATAAGGAACCTAATCGTTACAAATAAATAAGTTAAGGGCCTGTTTTGCCTATATTTTATAAAACTGTTTTAAAAAACTATTTTCATTTTACTGTTTTTAAAAGTAAAAAAGGAAAACTAGCGAAAGGTGTTTCTATTTTGGTTTTTTGATTTTACTTGTTTTAGATGAAGAAAACTAAAAACACGGGAAACAGTCCATTTTCATTAATGGCAATTCCCGTAAATAAACGAAACTTTAAAACAGTCCTGATTCAATTAAATTCTTTTTTTGACCGAATTCAATTAAATTCTTTTTACACGTATTGTTTAATGGTTCGGCTTGCATTTCATTTTATTTTTTTTCCAATAGCTTGCATTCTACCTACATGCTCCTTTCATTATTTTATATATTAATTTTTGTTAGAATAGATTTATCATATCAATTAGTATTTATTAATACCTATTAGAATATTAGATATGATTTTCCATATCAATTAGGATTAATTAGTATCAATTAGGTATTATTGTAATTGATTCCTATTTCTATTATAAATAGATGTGAGTGTGCTATATTATAGACACACAGAGAAAATCACAAAATTAACGTTTTTTTGACAAATTATTTTATATTAATTAGTTTTTCCTTTTTCTATCAAATTAATTTTTCCTTTGATATAATTTATTCGTCCACAAAAAAGGGTTGGTCCAAGTGGTAATTGAACTTGGATCCCACTCCAAGGTCTCGTGTTCGAATATTTTTTGTGTCAAAAACTCTGTTGGAAGGGAAGAACCATGCAGGCCGACAAAGCCGGTACTCATAGCCAGTAAGGTTCCTTGGCGTAGATTAGTCATTGGCAAATACGATGGAAACTACGCACCAATGACATGGTAACCAAAAAAAATTATTCGTTCATTCATACTCATAAAAAATTGTAAGATACCATTCATTTTTAACGGATCAAATATCTGTCTTGACAAATAGTTTGTTTTAAATAATTTAATTATATACTTATTGTACCGAGGGTTTAGAGAAACACCGACTATAAGGGCCCCAAACACCGAGGAGAGCTCCTGCTAGCCGAGGAAGGTACCTAAGAAGTGCAATGGACACCCAAGGAGGCACAAATAGTCTTAAAGGAAGCGCACGTACCACATGCGCCGCCGTCGGATATCATGGACAGACAAGTACGCGTCCGACTAAAAGACAAACAAGGAGGACGTGATAGCCAACCATTGGCTCGTACTAGAAGTATTGGCCACCCCACTACTCTACTGGCAAAGGACAAACATCACTACCCTGCAATATAGAGCTTCGCCACCCAATCGGGGTTGAGCAGGTTGATGCGAGTACCGGCCTGCTAGTTGACTTGACCCAGTTGTGTGACGATCAGACCGGTCCGACCAACCGAGTCTGTTTGAATTTGATACATATGCTTTAAGAAGCTACTGACTTTATTGTGCATGTTCTTTAATATATACTCATGATGAATACTTTTGTACTTTTTCTTCGTTTTTTAGTACAATAAATATTATGGATATAAGAGTATTTTTTTGACGGGATGGATATAAGAGTATTAAAACTGCTTTTTTTTTACAGATTGAATGAAATGGAAAAGAGAGATAAAAATCAAACAATTAAGATTTGCGGAACCAAAATTACATATTTGTGATATCAGAGACTAAAAGTGAAATTAAGCTAAAACTATATTGTGCATTTCTTATTTTCCTATTATTATTTAATCTAATAAATATTACATTAAAAATATTTCTAATATATTCAAAATTAAATGAGAATATTAAAAAAGAATAATGAAAAACAATTATACCAAACAAGTTTTAAATTTTTAAATTCTTAGAACATATTTTGACAACAATCAATCCAAACAAGTTTTTGAGTTTTCTCATATTTAAAACAGTTTTTAAAAATAGATTGTCAAACAGGTTTTCGTTAGTTCTTTTCTTAAAAACAGTTTTCAAAAATTGGTTTATAAAACAATTCTCAAAAACTAAAAAACAAAACACAATCAAACGGGCTCTAAATATATTGGAGTTTCTTATAAACCATCACTTTCACGATAAATGTCATGTTGACTTCTTCAACACCATTCTCTACTCTTCTACTTTAGGGAAAACCATCCAAAAAGAAGAAAGCTGAAAATCTGGCAAACCAAGTTGTATCAACTGATAAAATTCTTCTCCTACCATTCTCTCTCTTATGCCTTTTGAAATTGAAATGTCAAACTTCAAAACTTCAATGTCTAGCACAAATTTCTCTCTCCCTCTTTATTTCATATGTCTCTCCAAGACAAAGCAAATCAGACAAACCAAAAAAAATTATTCGTTCATTCATACTCATAAAAAATTGTAAGATACCATTCATTTTTAACGGATCAAATATCTGTCTTGACAAATAGTTTGTTTTAAATAATTTAATTATATACTTATTGTACCGAGGGTTTAGAGAAACACCGACTATAAGGGCCCCAAACACCGAGGAGAGCTCCTGCTAGCCGAGGAAGGTACCTAAGAAGTGCAATGGACACCCAAGGAGGCACAAATAGTCTTAAAGGAAGCGCACGTACCACATGCGCCGCCGTCGGATATCATGGACAGACAAGTACGCGTCCGACTAAAAGACAAACAAGGAGGACGTGATAGCCAACCATTGGCTCGTACCAGAAGTATTGGCCACCCCACTACTCTACTGGCAAAGGACAAACATCACTACCCTGCAATATAGAGCTTCGCCACCCAATCGGGGTTGAGCAGGTTGATGCGAGTACCGGCCTGCTAGTTGACTTGACCCAGTTGTGTGACGATCAGACCGGTCCGACCAACCGAGTCTGTTTGAATTTGATACATATGCTTTAAGAAGCTACTGACTTTATTGTGCATGTTCTTTAATATATACTCATGATGAATACTTTTGTACTTTTTCTTCGTTTTTTAGTACAATAAATATTATGGATATAAGAGTATTTTTTTGACGGGATGGATATAAGAGTATTAAAACTGCTTTTTTTTTACAGATTGAATGAAATGGAAAAGAGAGATAAAAATCAAACAATTAAGATTTGCGGAACCAAAATTACATATTTGTGATATCAGAGACTAAAAGTGAAATTAAGCTAAAACTATATTGTGCATTTCTTATTTTCCTATTATTATTTAATCTAATAAATATTACATTAAAAATATTTCTAATATATTCAAAATTAAATGAGAATATTAAAAAAGAATAATGAAAAACAATTATACCAAACAAGTTTTAAATTTTTAAATTCTTAGAACATATTTTGACAACAATCAATCCAAACAAGTTTTTGAGTTTTCTCATATTTAAAACAGTTTTTAAAAATAGATTGTCAAACAGGTTTTCGTTAGTTCTTTTCTTAAAAACAGTTTTCAAAAATTGGTTTATAAAACAATTCTCAAAAACTAAAAAACAAAACACAATCAAACGGGCTCTAAATATATTGGAGTTTCTTATAAACCATCACTTTCACGATAAATGTCATGTTGACTTCTTCAACACCATTCTCTACTCTTCTACTTTAGGGAAAACCATCCAAAAAGAAGAAAGCTGAAAATCTGGCAAACCAAGTTGTATCAACTGATAAAATTCTTCTCCTACCATTCTCTCTCTTATGCCTTTTGAAATTGAAATGTCAAACTTCAAAACTTCAATGTCTAGCACAAATTTCTCTCTCCCTCTTTATTTCATATGTCTCTCCAAGACAAAGCAAATCAGACAAACCAAAAAAAATTATTCGTTCATTCATACTCATAAAAAATTGTAAGATACCATTCATTTTTAACGGATCAAATATCTGTCTTGACAAATAGTTTGTTTTAAATAATTTAATTATATACTTATTGTACCGAGGGTTTAGAGAAACACCGACTATAAGGGCCCCAAACACCGAGGAGAGCTCCTGCTAGCCGAGGAAGGTACCTAAGAAGTGCAATGGACACCCAAGGAGGCACAAATAGTCTTAAAGGAAGCGCACGTACCACATGCGCCGCCGTCGGATATCATGGACAGACAAGTACGCGTCCGACTAAAAGACAAACAAGGAGGACGTGATAGCCAACCATTGGCTCGTACCAGAAGTATTGGCCACCCCACTACTCTACTGGCAAAGGACAAACATCACTACCCTGCAATATAGAGCTTCGCCACCCAATCGGGGTTGAGCAGGTTGATGCGAGTACCGGCCTGCTAGTTGACTTGACCCAGTTGTGTGACGATCAGACCGGTCCGACCAACCGAGTCTGTTTGAATTTGATACATATGCTTTAAGAAGCTACTGACTTTATTGTGCATGTTCTTTAATATATACTCATGATGAATACTTTTGTACTTTTTCTTCGTTTTTTAGTACAATAAATATTATGGATATAAGAGTATTTTTTTGACGGGATGGATATAAGAGTATTAAAACTGCTTTTTTTTTACAGATTGAATGAAATGGAAAAGAGAGATAAAAATCAAACAATTAAGATTTGCGGAACCAAAATTACATATTTGTGATATCAGAGACTAAAAGTGAAATTAAGCTAAAACTATATTGTGCATTTCTTATTTTCCTATTATTATTTAATCTAATAAATATTACATTAAAAATATTTCTAATATATTCAAAATTAAATGAGAATATTAAAAAAGAATAATGAAAAACAATTATACCAAACAAGTTTTAAATTTTTAAATTCTTAGAACATATTTTGACAACAATCAATCCAAACAAGTTTTTGAGTTTTCTCATATTTAAAACAGTTTTTAAAAATAGATTGTCAAACAGGTTTTCGTTAGTTCTTTTCTTAAAAACAGTTTTCAAAAATTGGTTTATAAAACAATTCTCAAAAACTAAAAAACAAAACACAATCAAACGGGCTCTAAATATATTGGAGTTTCTTATAAACCATCACTTTCACGATAAATGTCATGTTGACTTCTTCAACACCATTCTCTACTCTTCTACTTTAGGGAAAACCATCCAAAAAGAAGAAAGCTGAAAATCTGGCAAACCAAGTTGTATCAACTGATAAAATTCTTCTCCTACCATTCTCTCTCTTATGCCTTTTGAAATTGAAATGTCAAACTTCAAAACTTCAATGTCTAGCACAAATTTCTCTCTCCCTCTTTATTTCATATGTCTCTCCAAGACAAAGCAAATCAGATATCACATATCATAACATAATGGGTGGTGGTGGTGTGGAGTTGGAGGAAGAATTGTGTAGTGTGGAATGGGTAATGGTGTTCGAGTAGGATGTTTGATATCAATTCGACATCGTTTACCTCATTGGTTGAAGACCATAACAGGATTTTATACCATAACAGGCTCTCACCACATCGGAAGAAGAAGAAGCGTCGTGTAGCGAAGAAGAATGCCGTCGGGTTATGTCATCCCTTTCTTACTTTCGTTAGACGACGCTTCTTCTTCGCTAGACGACGCTTCTTCTTCTTCTTATGTGGAAGGTGAGAACCTGTTATGGCATAAGAGCCTGATTCATGTGTCTCTGGTGAAGCTACATCGGCCATCGTTTAAATTCAAAATAAGTAACTGATTTTGTTTGAAGAAAGTGCTTGCAACCCAAAGTAATTAAGGACCGCTAGAATTGTTTGAAGGAGATGGCTTGCTAACGTAGCAGATAATGTTTGAGGTATTTATAGGAGAAGTTCAATGCAACTCAGTCATGATACCTCTTCAACGTGTTAATCTTTTGCTTTGAACAATTCTCCTTCTTTTAATTGGGATGCATATGACTCAGTTTGTTTACACAAGTTGCATATGCCTTGGTGAACGCTAGTGCGTATGACTCGGGTCTTTTACCCTATGGATTTTGGCCTTTAGAGGTTTTAATGAGACTTCGTGTCATTGTTCGGGTTGGAGTACTCTTATACTCCCTTCAATAAAATTTTTACTTATAAAAAAAGAACACCACAAGGAAGCTATTATGTGTTGAATAAAATATTCTGATATTGAAGTATGCATGAAGATATAGACCGTAGAATACATGACATTGAAATCCATAAAATATTCTGATATCTCCCTTATGTTTGTTGCTTTTCCTTAAAGGTACTCTACATTTCCTTCTACTGTTTCATTGGTTATAGTACAAGAGGCATAACTCTAAATTGTTGCGCATCATTTAACTTTTTTTGTTCAGTATACAAAGGGTCCTACCCACCCTTTCATTGGTGATTTCATCCACTTTTCCACCATGGCTGAGGCTACATTGAATATATGCAACACAGAAAGTGAAGCACTCGGAATGGACCCAATGTAGGCTCGCTACAACTTAATACATCGCTGCAAGGCTCTCTACTCTGTCTGGGTTACAAACTTAGGTGTCCAAATTTGTAATGCCATAACCAATCCTCTCTTGTGGCAAAGGAATCTAAACACTTATGTCAATATTAACATTAACAAGAAGCTTAAAAGCAGATTTGAAAGAGAAGTTCCATCAGAAGAGGTCGTTCAAGAGGAAAAATCTAAATAGCACATATCAATAAAAGTAGTACAAAATATATATATATATATATATATATATATATAATGTGATAACCATACGACTTAAAATAATTTGTACTATAATTATAATTTTATGGGTTAAATATGTCAACAATATGAATATGAAAGTTGTCAACCATTGGGAATGTGATTTGTTAGGTTTATAGTTTTTGACCAAATGTGATTTGTTAGGTTTAAAACTAAAACTTTTAAAATATTTCATCAACAAAAATAAGAGAAGCAATTAAAAACATCTGATAAGGGTTCAACGAAGAACAAAATAAATTCTTTAAGCAGGTTAGCTCTTTGACATTTCGACTTATATAAAAGTGGACGTGGTTAAAGTTCACCATGAGTATTATCGAGATTTAGTGGTTGACCCTGTAATTTAAGTAGCACATTTTTGTAGAGTATTTAAAATTCATCTCTAGCATTAATTAATTGAGAACTTAAATATATTATTACTGTTCTGGACTGCTGTTTTGGACTGGGCCAGTCGTCACACCCAATCCATTGGTGGTCATCCAGCCCAACAGCAGAATGATCAGCCCAACTGTCTATTAGGCCCTCAGCGCAACTGGGCTATCCAGTATCAACGATCCAGACTAACCACTATAAATAAGATCAGTCACCAGGTGTCAGGTACGCAATTCGTTCGAATATTCACACCGGGTACCAAAAATATACAATATATATAGGATACAAATTAATTTTTCTAACCCGCCCCCAAATGAAAGTTTACTCTATTTTGGGTTCTTATTTCCAGAATTCATTCGTAGCAATCATTAAAAGAAAAAAAAATTGCAAACGTATAATAACAATTGTAGCAATCTATCATTTGGAGTACGTTTATTTTTGTATTCATTGCAGATGTGATAGCTGAATGTATACTACCATTGTTAATGATGTATGAGTGATTTTGGAGAGGAAAAATTGTTAGATCTTTCTTATGAGGACATTTGTGATATTATTAAATGATTTTATTACTAATTGTTTATAATATAGGTTTTTTAAGGGAAAAAGCAGTTTGTTTATAATATAGATATAGATTAATAGAACTTTTTCAAAAGTTAAAAATAAGTTGAATGGGAAATAATATTGCAACATTAAAAAAAATAAAAGATTTTTGAAATTGTTTGAATGGAAAATATTTCTTCATATTATTGGATTAAGTTGATTTTATTACCATATATAAATTTGATACTGAATGTTCATTTGTGGAATGCCTAATTGAAGGCAATTAAAAAATTCACAAAGGTATTTTGTCAAAAAAAATAATTCACAAAAGTATAATAAATACTAAATGGCTGTGAAGATGACACTTGGATCAGAATTAAATAAGATGTAATGTTATATATATTTATTTATATTCGTTTATACCATTAATTGCATTTCTGTGATCATTGCACTGTGTTTGGCATCTGCATCCACCTATAGATGCCTCACATTTCTTCTTTGATGACCTTCACCAGCGTAAATCTCTAGGTTTAGCATTATTTACAGTTACCCTTATTTGTTGGCTGTTATTTTCTCTTCCCAAGTTTCTATTATGTGACAAGTGTTTTGTGCCATGTGCAGTCTCTTTCTCTCTCTCTAACTTTGTCTTTTATTTATTAATGCATTTGTTGTTTGTTATTTACACTTTTCCTTTTTTTCTTTATTATTCCTATTGGTTTTTACACACACATATGTGACTTCTAATCTAACCTTTTCTTTATTTGTCATTATCTTATTCCTCATGCTCTAACTTAATCTAACTATTTGACTCATTTCTGACTTAATTTTATTAAAGCATTCATTATTTGCTTTTTTCTTTTTGTCTTTATAATATATATATATATATATATATATATATATGTTCTGGACTGGGCCACGAGGCCCATTCAGCAATTTACATGGATCGGCCCAATCAACTTGGTCCATATCCACAATTCACAAGCCCAATAAGAATCTCATGATTGAAGGGCTCAGATCAACTCACTCGCACTACAAAAAAAACGCTTATTTGCGAGGGACATTAGCGAGGGAATAACATTCCCTCGCTAAAATTGACTTTAGCGAGGGAATGTGATTCCCTCGCTAAAACTGACATTAGCGAGGGAATTTGAAAATTTGACCGTTAGCGAGGGATTTAGCGAGGGAATTTGAAAAATTTCCGTCGCTAATTGTTTGGAGGGAAAATTCAGTCAAATTCACGCGAATCAAGGAAATTAGCGACGGAATTAGCGAGGGAATTAAAATCCCTCGCTAATTAAAGTGGTTTTTAGCGACGGAAAATAGTTCCCTCGCAAATTTTTTTAATTTTTTTTACTTAAATCTGTCACTCACTCTTCTTTCTCACTCTTCTTCTCTCCTCTTCACCCTTCCTCTTCCCTTCCTCTACTCTCCACCACCACCACCATCACCACCACACAACCAACCAACCACCCTCACTCTTCTTCTCTCCAATTCACCCTTCCCTTCCTCTTCCTCTACTCTATCTCTCTCACCTATAAACCCTAACCCACCACCACACAACAACCACCACCACAAAACAACCACCACTCGCGACACCACCACCACCACCACCACCACCACCTTCTTTCCTCTTCCTCTCTTCTCTCTCTCTCTCTCTCTCTCTCTCTTACACAATTTCCACTTTCACTCTTCTTCTCTCCACCTTCTTCCACCACCACCACACCACCACCACCACCCACGAGACCACCACCACACCACCACCACCCACGAGACCACCACCACCACCACCTACGAATTTCTTTCCTCTTTCTCTCCACCTTTCACCACCACCACCACCACCACCACAAAATTAATAATATATTATAATAAAAAACTGATTTTAAAAATAACATAATAATAAATATAAAAAACAAACCATTTAAATTAAGACACGTGTCAGTCAGAATTTGAAAATTTGCACAAATTTTGAGGCAACATTAGCGAGGGAATTAGCGAGGGAAATGTCCCTCGCTAATTAGCGAGGGATTCAAATTCCCTCGCTAATTTCATTAGCGTGGAAGGTATTAGCGAGGGAACCGGTCCCTCGCTAATTCCCTCGCAAATGACCATTAGCGAGGGATTTTGGTCAGTTTGCGAGGGAAATTTCCCTCGCTAATCCCTGATTTTTTTGTAGTGTCGATCCAACGACTCACAACGAGCACACTTTCCTATAAATACTGGCTCACATTGCCATAATTAGGTACACTCTCATTCCTTGCTAAATCACTCACCTACTCTCAATACTAACTTGGGCGTCGGAGTGGCTTCGCAGGTCCCCCTCCCGGGCGCTCGTTGATATCAAGCCATACCGCAAGAGACCACCGACGCAGTCCGCACAATACTGCAAGGTACAGTTCATTGGCGACCACGGTGGGAGGTCTCTACCTTTCACACCATTCCTACACTTAGATATTTTTCTCTTGCACTCACATGGCTCCAAGAGGCAGGCCACGCGTGAAAAGTGTTGCTGTGCCTTCACCCCAGCTGGAAGGCACTCCTGAGGGCAATGTCGTCACCCACGAAGACACCCCTGTTCAAGCTGTGCAAGAAGTTCCCCCGTCGGGAGGGGTTCACCCACTGGATGTCAACCAAATGTTGGACCTTCTGGCCAACCGCACTCAGACTATGCTGCTACAAGAGGCACGCCTTAGGCAAATTGAGAGACGTGTGGCCTCTATGCCCAGGCAACCTCCTCCTTTGTGGGGAACTCCCCCTCAAACGACTGTGGTATCGAGACCCCGTCGTTCCCCCCTCGAAGGCGTCATGTTCATCGTTCACCACCTAGGAGGAAGCATGTGCATCGCTCCCTACCTCGGCGTAGGAGGCATCAGGGATCCGAATCACCAAGGGTGACTCCTTCCTCTTTGGATGGGACTTATCAGCCTGATGACACCCACTCCAAAGTGTCTTCACGTGACTCCTCTGATTCACGTGACAGGTCAAGGAGCAAGGCTAAGATTCACAAGAGTCGTCGCAGAAGATCGCCATCGAGGAGATCTCCCGACAAGCACAGATACCAAGACTTTGACTACCAAGATGTCTCACCTCGCAATTTAAGGAGGTTTGCGGATGAAGGACCCTTCACTCGAAGGGTGGAGGAATGCCCGATTCCAAGGACTTTGGAAAAACTCCCAACACTAAAGATGTACGACGGAACCGGAGATCCGGACCGGCACTTGGCTCACTTTTCACTCATGATGCGCTATAGAGGCGCTCGAGAGCATGTTCATTGTAAGATCTTCCCTCTCACCCTCGAGGATACCGCATTAGAGTGGTTCCAAGAGCTGAAGCCAAACTCCATCTCTTCATGGGGGCAACTAGCAAGATTGTTCACGGCTCGTTTCACCGCCTCCCGTCTGAAGCCAAAATCTGAGGAAGTGCTGAGGGCTGTCAGACAGCGGGAAGGTGAAACACTTAGAGAATACATTGAGCATTTCAATAAGGAAGCTTCATGTGTTCGGAACTTGGAAGATAAGCAAAGACTGTTTTGGATGAAAGATGGCTTCAGGCAAGGAAGTCTTTTCGAAATTGATGTGGGAATCAACAAGCCAAGGGACTTGGCAGAATTTCTCCAGAAGTCTCAAAAGTACATGGATTATGAAGAGAATAAGATGGCTTACCACTAGGCAGCCAAAGATGGTGATGATAAGGGTGATACCAGGGAAACTCGGCAGCGAAAGGACTCAGAAGGAGGACGTCGTGAGGCAAAACCCCGACGGTTCGCCGAGCACACTCTGCTCAACCAATCTCGGGCCAAAATCCTGGCTGAATGTGCCAATGCTGAGTTTAAGAATGTTAAGAGGCCAGAGCCTTTAGTGCTGAAGGAAGGCCAAAATCCTTCAAGGAAGTGGTGTCGATACCATCGAAGTGGAGGTCACGATACCAATGGTTGTCGAGCCCTGAAAGACGACATTGAGGAAATGATTCGGAAGGGTAAACTCTTGCAATATGTGAAAAAAGATGGAGAGCCCAATGACTCGCGCAAGAGGCCCCGTTCACCTGAGAGAAGATCCAAGTGCCCTCGAAAGGGAAAGGCTGTAGCTAGTGAGGTGGTCAAAGCTGTCAAGGATAACGACACTGAATCCTCAGAGCGGGAGGACACTCGGAAAGCAAAAGGAAGGCCGGTGGCTATGGTCATTCACGGGACCAACCCCCTTGACGATTGGGGATGAAACAAGTCTATGAAGAGAACTTGGAAGGAAATTATGAATGTAGCATCAACATCAACCATCAGGGAAGGACCAGCTAGACCACCCATATCCTTTGATGATAAGGATTTGTTGGATGGGAGACCAAACAAACACATTCCATTGCTGATTTCGGCTATCATGGCAAATATTGAAGTAAAGAGAATCCTGGTTGACCAGGGGAGCTCGGTGGACATTATTTTTGAAGATTTGCTGCAAGTCCTGAATATCTCCCCCAAAGATATGACTCCTTACAGTGGAAAGGACCTCACAGGATTCAATGGAGCAAAAACCAAGCCACTTGGGCATTTAGAGCTGATGGTCACCTTTGGAGACCCCGATGGCGAGCAGCCGCTATTCAGAACTGTGAAGACAGCCTTCCTAGTCCTCCCGTGCAAATCTGTTTACCAATGCATTATCGGGAGGCCGACACTAGGCAGACTGGAGGCGGTAACATCAACAGTCCACCTAAAGATGAAGTTCTATAGTTTGGAAAACAAGTTCGTGACCCTTCAAGAAGACTTGGGCGCAGCACGGAGATGCTTCTTCATGAGCTATAAGGATGAAAATGAAATTGCTAAAGTGAAAAACCCAATCAAGAAGTCAGGGAAAGGGGCTGAGGTGAACTTGGCAGATCTAGATGCTAGATATGACCCTGACAGCGAGGAAAAGGAGGAGGATTCCGCCCTCACTAAGGAGCTCAAAAAGCGCATGAAGAGACCCGAGCCAGATGGCGAATTCATCTCCATCCAATTGGGGGAAGACCCTACTAAGACTGTCAAGATAGGCTCTGACCTCCCTGAGGATGTCAAAGAGCAACTCATCAAATACTTGAAGGAGAATGCTGATCTCTTTGCCTGGTCCGCAGTTGACATGCCAGGAATACCACTCGAGGTAGCAAGCCACCACCTTGCTGTTAATCCTAACACAAAGTGGGTGGCTCAGAAAAGAAGAGTCCAGGGGGGAGAGAAGGCCGAAGCCGCTGCTAGGGCTGTCAAAGACCTTATAGAGGCAAACTTTGTAAAAGAAATTAAGTATACCACCTGGCTGTCCAATGTAGTCCTTGTTAAGAAATCTAATGGAAAATGGAGGATGTGTGTTGATTATACTGATCTTAATAAGGCATGTCCAAAGGACGTCTTCCACGTTCCCCGTGTAGACAAATTAGTTGACAGCGCCTCAAGTTTTCGTTTATTATCTTTTATGGACGCATACTCAGGATATAACCAGATCCCGATGTACCCGCCTGATCAAGAGAAAACGGCATTCATGACGGAGCAAGGAAATTATTGCTACCGTGTAATGCCTTTTGGGCTTAAGAATGCCAGGGTAACTTATCAAAGAATGATGAATAAAGTGTTTAAAAATCAAATCGGCCGAGTGATCGAAGTATATCTCGACGATATGATAGTAAAAAGTAAGAATGACCCAGATCATCTTAAAGATATAAATGAAGTGTTCTCAGAAATTCGAAAGAACAATATGCGATTAAACCCAGAAAAGTGTACATTTGGGGTTCGAGCAGGAAAATTCCTCGGTTTCTATCTCACAGAGAGGTATTGAGGCCAACCCTAACAAGTGCAGGGCTGTGACCGAAATGTCTTCACCAACCACAAAGACAGAAATTCAAAAACTCACAGGCATGATTGCAGCGCTGTCCCGTTTCATTTCACAGGCAGCTCTCAAATCCCTACCGTTGTTTAAGCTTTTAAAGAAAGATACGGTCTTCGAATGGACCGCCGAGCAGGAGCAGGCGCTAAGTCTTTTAAAACAAATCCTCTCCGAACCACCTATCCTAACCCGACCAGAGGTCGGAGAGACCCTGCATTTATACCTCGTTGTGGCAGACGAAGCGCTAAGTGCAGTACTCGTCAGAGAGACCGACACTAGCCAGAGGCCGGTGTATGTTGTAAGAAAGGCATTACAAGGGCCCGAGTTGAGATACCAGAAGGTGGAAAAGGTCGCTTTGGCCCTAGTAATCGCAGCCCGACGCCTCAGGCCATACTTCGTAGCACATCAGGTTGTGGTTCGAACCAACCAGCCTATTAGGCAAATACTTCATCGTCCCGATCTGGCTGGAAGGATGATTAAATGGGGAGTGGAACTCTCGGAATTTGGAATCAAATATGAGACGAGACCAGCCATGAAGGCTCAGGTGTTAGCAGACTTTGTCGCCGAGATGACATCATCCCATGAAGATAATGTGGAAGCACCATGGATCCTCCACGTGGATGGATCCTCGAACAGCAAAGGAAGTGGAGCGGGCCTGATACTTGAAAACTCCGAAGGACTAATGGTAGAAGTATCTCTCTCATTCTCGTTCTCCACGTCAAACAATCAAGCAGAATATGAAGCTTGCATAGCTGGCCTACAATTGGCCAAAGACTTCGGTGCCACCCAAGTTGAACTTCGCATAGATTCACTTTTAGTGGTCTCCCAGATAAATGCAGCATATGGTGCCTACGACCTGGTGCTACAAAAGTATCTAGCTAGAGTGCGCGAACTCTTAGGACTATTCAAGAAGGCAGAAGTGAAACATGTACCCAGGGGAGAGAATACCAGAGCAGACATACTATCCAAATTGGCAAGTACTAGGGCACCGGGGAATCATAGGAGTGTTCTTCAAGAAACCTTGTCCAGTCCAAGCATCCTCCTTGATAATGGTTCTTCAACCTCGGTCCTCACAGTGGAAGCCAGTCAAAACTGGATAACTCCGATCCTCCGATACATACTCGATGGGCATGAGCCCGCCGATGAAAAAGAAGCAGCATCCGTTAGAAGGCGGGCAGCATCATATTCAGTTATGGAAGGAACACTTTTTCGTAGAGGTTTTTCCATGCCTCTATTAAAGTGTGTCGAAGGAGCCGAAGCAGACTATGTCCTGGCGGAAATCCACGAGGGAATCTGCGGACAGCACCTAGGAAAACAAGCCTTGGCGGTAAAAGCTCTTAGAGCAGGTTACTACTAGCCTACCATGAATGAAGATTCGCAAAATTACGTCAAGAAATGTGACAAATGTCAAAGACACGCTGATGTGCACGTTGCACCCTCTTCCGATTTGAAGTACCTGAGTGCTCCTTGGCCATTTGCCTGGTGGGGGATCGACCTCTTAGGACCTTTCCCCCCGACCCAGGTCAAGTGAAATACTTGATAGTCGCAGTGGACTACTTCACAAAATGGATTGAAGCCGAACCACTGGCCAGCATAACAGCAACGGGTTCGGCATACCAGAAGTAGTCATCACCGACAACGGCACGCAATTCATAGACAAAGGGTTCAGACAACTCATGAAGGAGCTTAATATCAAGCATCGCTTCACCTCAGTAGAGCACCCGCAAACCAACGGGCAGGCAGAGGCTGCTAACAGGGTAATCTTGCGAGGATTGCGAAGAAGACTTGACGAAGCAAAAGGGTGCTGGCCAGAAGAGCTACCTTATGTTTTGTGGGCTTACAGAACCACCCCACACTCATCTACTTCGGAATCACCATTCCGATTGGCTTACGGAACAGAGGCAGTCATACCTGTCGAGATTGGGCAGCTGAGTTGGAGAACCAAAAGCCCAAGTCTCCCGCAAGCCAATGAGCAAAAGCTCCGAGAGGAGTTAGACTTCGTCGATGAAGTGAGAAATCAAGCAGCATTAAAGGAAGCAGTGATCAAACAAAGGATGGCCACGAGGTATAACTCCAAAGTAGTTCGAAGGACATTGGAGGTAGGCGATCTAGTCCTACGAAGAGCGGACGTGGGTCTAAAGAATGCATCCCAAGGGAAGTTAGCCCCCAACTGGGAGGGGCCCTACAGAATTGTCGCCAAAACTGAGAAAGGAGCTTTCAAGCTAGAGACTTTGAATCAAGATCCAATCCCTAGGACTTGGAATACTGACAAGTTAAAAAAATTTATTGTGTAAATTCATGTAACGGCTTGAGCCGTCAAATGTCAAAGTATTCAGTTGAATGAAATCTTATGTTTGCTTGAAGAATGTTATTTTCCAATGTTTACCATTATTCGCAGGGTTGAAAGGCCTAAGTCCTAACGATAAAGACAAGGGACTAGCTGAACTACGAAAAGCCTGATGGTAAAAAAGGGGCCGGCATGAGATCGACGCTGTGATCGTTTGCGCTTCCTTATAAACCAAGGCGCGAGTAAGCATACTCGCAGCGCGAAGCGACTTCAAACGTGTTGCAACCTCTGATGGTCGAGTTAGAATCAGATCGGGTTCTGATAAACTGTCCTCGGAGGATACATAAACGAGACAATAGACGTTAAAATGATCGAGGCAGGGCACGCGCCCAACACCATTAATTAAAACGCACTAGTCAAGAAAAAGATGCAAGCAATCAGAAAAATGTCAGGATAAGAGGACATAGATTAAAATTGCATAACGAGAAATAAAGATAGTCGCACCGGAGATGGCCGGGCCCATAGTTAGGGTACATAACCAAATATTAAAAGGCGAAAAGAAACTACATAATTCAAAGACTAGAGAGCACAAAATCACAGGTAGATAACGTCAAAGCCACCACCACCAGTGTGGTACTTGACAATTTGCCCATCCAAGGTGTCATGATCAAAGCTAAGATACTGGGTGTCCAGCTGAGCTTCCGGATACAGGCACTGAACGTGACCCAATGCCTTAGCATAGGCTTGGTGAGAAAAGTCCACCACTTGTCCGGCAATCTGTTCCACTTTCTCCACGGCCTCATCTCTTGACTGTTTAACACCTTCTAGTTCAGCATGAACTCCTTGAAGTTGAGTGTGCAGATCTTCCATCTTCCGCAGGCATGCATCCCTATCACAAAAAGCCTCATCCCGCTCCTTCTGGTAACGCCCCACGAGTTCTTGTGCTCGATGACCGGACTCTAGAACCCCTTGTAGCTCTCGAGTAAGTTTCTGATTCTCAACAAACAAATGATTCTGTTCCCCTGCAAGAAAAGGCGATCAAGAATCGATATAACCAACAAATAGAGTATTGTAAATAAATAAGCATGAAAAGACTACATAAACTGGAGCTACCTCCCCTTTCATCCTTCCATTTGGCGTGCATTCCTTGTCCAAGCTGAACCATGCGGATGGCAAACTCCCAAGGATTGTCGCAAAAACGCTCACACTCCGCATGAGAGAAGTTAATCACCTCAGAGTCAAGTCCAAGAGGACGACTAGGGGGAGGGGCAAGCCCATCAGGAGAAGGGCACTCGACAGGCGAGCGACGCCTGGCAACACTTTTCTTACGCTTAGATGAATGGCCACGTCCCTCGGGAGTATTAGAAGCCCCTTCAATGCAAACCTCCTTGTCTCGAACATCGAAAGGAACCCTGGGAACTCCAGAGAGCCCAGCCCGACTGGGGGCACCAAGACTCAAACGAGACCCCATCGAGGGGCGTCCAGCAGCAGATGAAGGGGCGATAGGGCGACCTTCCCCATTTGAATCTTGAGGGTTCCTCCTCCCAGCCAAGGCAGCAACTTCGTTAAAAGTGAGGGGAGCAGCCATCTTATCTGCAAAGAACAAAGAAACGAGTCAATAAAGCAAGAAGCGAAATAATAAATAAAAAAAAATAGAAAGTAAAGAGCATGAGTGAACAAGGAACCTAAGTGCCAAACGGCATCACGAAGGTCCTGAGCTTTAGTGAGCTCGCTACAAATTATCTTCTTTGGCGCCACAGAAAGATGCTCGGTAATATCTCGAATTAAATTTAAAGTATCTAAATCCTCCCTGCTCAACTCAGATGGATCAACTCGATAATTCCGAGAGGCGAACTCAATATCAGAATCACTCCACCCAAGGTGAAACTTATCCCCAGCAATTGACCCTTGCTCATCCAAAAGATTCAGGCTGTCCACTGCTTCTTGGCTCACTGGGACAACATAAAAATATCTATGTTTCCAATCATGCTAACTTTCCGCATAGATTTCAAAATAGGGCAAAGCCCGACGACCCCTCAAGCAAACGAAGTCTGATCGCGTGACACCATTTGAAAGCTCTAGACGTCGCTGCACCTCAAAGAGGGTGAAGAAGAGTTTTAAAGTACGCCTGCGTCCCAAGACCCATAACACCAACTCAAAACACTTGATGAAGCACCATGAGTTTGGATGCAATTGTGAAGGAGCTATCCTGAGCCGTTTCAAAACGGAGAGTTGAAATGAGGTGAAGAATGGGGAAACCTTCATCTTGTGAATAACAGGGTGAAACATCATGAATTTTTGACGCGAGGGAATGCAACAAATTCTGTCATCCGGACCGACCGCCTCCAACCGCCAGTGCTCCCCAAGCACATCCTCACAAAGACTTGAAGGTAAGCTCCTACCGGGAGTATAGAAACTCCTGGTGGACCGAATACTACGAGCGACCCAGTCATAATTGATCCCATCAACCTCCACCACTTCTAACTCGAACCTACACTCGTCATCAATGTCCTCATCGTCGGAAGAAGTAACGGGATAGCCAGGTACTACCCCTTCTACACAAGGTGTTATTTCCGACCGAGGAACTACGATTGTGGGACCAGGGTAGGCCGCGTTCACGCGAGCGGTCGACTTGGTTCTCCCCATCTCTCAGAACCTGCAGGAAAGGGGCGAAACAAGTGGTCGCATGTCAGAAAATAACTTGTTATCAAACCCCCCTCCTGAGGTTGAAGGACAAGGCATAGAAGATAAAGTAACTAAGTTAAGAGGAATTACCTTGACAAAGTATGACGAACGAGTAATGCAATGAGAAAACGACTTCCCGAAGAACCGTTCAAAACCTGAAAATTTAAGGCGCAAGAGAAATTTATGAGAATTTTTCCTAAGTGTCATAAAGAAAGAAAAATTCATGAGAATTCCTCCAAGTGTCTAAAACTACGGGCCATGAGGCCAAGCAAAAATATTAAAAATTGAGGACCATGAGGTGCCAAATATGAGGCAACATATCTAGGCAACGTGCCGGTCTTCGAAGGCGTCCAAGGGCGCGCTAGCGCTACCCCTACCCCGGCAACCTGCCGGTTTCCAAATAGCCCAAGAAGTGCGCAAAGGCGCGTAATAAATCCTGGCAACCTGCCGGTTTCTAGTGCGAACCCGCACTCGTTTCCTCCCTCCCGCGCGCGTTGAGTGCCGGCACCCTGCCGGTTTGCATTCAACACCGGCACCTTGCCGGTTTACGCACCCGTTTCCTCTCTCGCCGCGCACACGTGTTGAGTGCCGGCACCCTGCCGGTTTACCAAAGCCACGAGGCACAAAAGGGAAGCGCTCAACCGATGAAGTTTCCTTTCTCTCGTGCACACACGAGTTGAGTACCGGCACCCTGCCGGTTTACACTCAACTCCGGCACCCTTCCGTTTACCAAGACCACGAGGCACAGAAGGGAAGCACTCAACCGATGAATTATTGGAAGAAATTATGACTAAGAAGAATAAAAGGATATTGAAGACCCACTTACCAAATGAAGTGACGAGGGAAAGCTCCAAAAAGGAAAAATGAGTGGACCACCAAAGCTTGTCTCCACCAAACCCTCTCTCAAGCCACTTCCTTCTCTCAAGTGGGGACCAAGTGAAATGGAGACCATCTATTTATAGTGGGTAAAAGAAAAATGAGAAGTTAAAAAAAAATTAATTTTTTACTACCTTCCGAGAATAAAAATCTAGATACGCGGTTGCGACTAAGGAGATTTTTCAACACGATCGGACAAGACGAGTATCGCGACACGCAAACGGACGAATCAAAAATTTCAAGCCAAGACCATCCTACGGAATAATCTCGGCTTGGGGGGCAACTGTTCTGGACTGGGCCACAAGGCCCATTCAGCAATTTACATGGATCGGCCCAATCAACTTGGTCCATATCTACAATTCACAAGCCCAATAAGAATCTCATGATTGAAGGGCTCAGATCAACTCACTCGATCCAACGACTCACAACGAGCACGCTTTCCTATAAATACTGGCTCACATTGCCATAATTAGGTACACTCTCATTCCTTGCTAAATCACTCACCTACTCTCAATACTAACTTGGGCGTCGGAGTGGCTTCGCAGGTCCCCCTCCCGGGCGCTCGTTGATATCAAGCCATACCGCAAGAGACCACCGACGCAGTCCGCACAATACTGGAAAGTACAGTTCAATATATATATATATATATATTATATTTTGTGACTTCTAACTCTAACTTTTTTCCTTTTTCCTTTCTTATTTCTAATCTAACCTTATTTCAAGCAATTTCTTTAAGAGTAGATAAATATAAAATTGGAACTATACTTGTTATGTGGTTGTAATTGGATCCTTTGATCAGTCGCTGAATGTTATTGATTTGTCCGGAAGAAAAACACTTTATGGTATCGGCATTGCCAAACTAAAGCCCTAATTTATTTTTTCTTCCATGGTTATTTCTTCGAGGCATGGTTTGTGTTCGCAAGATATTTTACTATTGTGTTACAATGCAAGGTAATATTGTTATAACTATTTAGGTGATATGATTGGGGGTTGCATAAGGGTTGAGTAATTAGATTATCCTTCTCTCTGAGTAATGTTATTTAGCAAAACAGCAAAAAATAATCAAAAACTAATTTATAACACTAATTAACCAAGTTTTTTAGGTCAATAACCAATTAACAAAGTTTTAGTCAATGGCCTAGAAAACAAGTGAAAAGTAGGTTGGTTAATAGCCTAAAAAACTTGGTTAATTGATATTGTCAAGTGATTTTTGGCGAATAAATTTTGGCTAAATAACATTATCCTTTCTCTTATGTACTAGGTTTTTGAAACTAATAAAAAATATATGGGAATATCACATCAATTATTTGGCTTCGGTTTTTTTTTTTTTTTGCGAATCCCTTAGTTAGGCATATGTTGGAGTATTTTGTTAGAATCTAAATAGTCTTTATTTTCCAGAATCAATCATGCTAATCATTAGAAAATACCGAAGCCGGAGCATACCTGAAAAATAGCGGAAGCGTAAATGATCTGAATACCGAAGAGGAAGCGTACCTGAACTATGATGATCCGGTATGTGGTTTGGCCTTTCAGGTCAACACGTACTCTCTCCGAGAGAATCCTTTAGTCTTCTCTCTGTATCTTCCTGATAATGGGATGTCAGGTAAGAACGGCTCCAAAAGTTGTAGTGTGACTTGGGGACCATAACCTCCTTATTTATAGAACCCTAACTAGGGTTGTCTATTGGTGCTTCTAATTCAGCCCATCACAAAATTAGAATTACCCTTTAGTCTCTACACATTAAAGGCCCACACCCTATTAGATACTCAAAAGCCCACATTAGCCTAACCTTATTAGATCACTTTAATTGGGCTTATTTTAAGTGACAGTCCACAATACATAATTATTAACATATAAGGCCAACGTTGGATTAATGATCCAACAATCTCCCACTTGGACTATATGTGTAACCTTATAATTATGCATTGCAACAATAAACTGTATGAGCTCAAATGACTATCGATACTGAATGTATCTATAACCAATCCGGTCCATCAATCATACCAACATAGGATTAAAGCAGTCTTCGTTACATCTATCGTAACTAAACCCATCAATGGTCACATATGCTAACACAAAAGAATGACATGGATCATGATGTGGATATGTAGCATGGAATTTTCATGTAATTTGATCTTAACATGCCTAATTCCAATTGGTTTCTCCTTAAACTTTAATGAGATCAAACTGTAACAAAATCAGAGTGTACCAAATTCTAAAACTTTATTTCTGCAGAAAATATACTTAAACCTTACTTAAACTGAAATATGTCTATATCATAAAAGCGTTAAAAATAACAAACTCCCACAAAAACTTAACATCACCTAATGATGTGATACCCATACGAGCACTGTGCTCATGAGACCTTTTGGGTAGCAATCCTTTAATGAGCGAATTCGCAAAAATTGAGTTTGTTCTGATATGCTTTATATATAGACAACTGTTCACTCTGAACTCTTTCTTTAACAACAAGAAAATTTGATGTCTATGTGCTTCAACATCTTCAAGTTCCTATTATTATTGGACAATAGAACTGCGAATTTACTGTCAAAAATAGTCTTAGTGGTCATTCAAAACCATCAATTGTATGCAGCCCCGTGACAAAATTTCGCAGTCAAATTCCATGATTGGATGCCTAATAACATGCTATAAACTCTGCTGCCACAGTGGAAGAGGCTATATAATGCACTGTTTAGAACTCTTCCTTGAAATTGCACTTCCATTCAACAGATAAACATAGCCCAACGTAGATTTTATACTATCTTGGCATCCACCGAAAATCGGAGTCAGTATACCTAATGATCTCAAACTGATCTGATCTCCGATATGAGAGCGTATACTCTTTTGTTCTCTGTAAGTACCGTATGATTTATTTGTTTGCTTTCCAATAGTCTGATCCTGAGTTACTAAAAATATTCTCAACATCCTGTAATGCACACAACATATGGTTGGGCACAAGTCTAAGCACACATTAGACTTCTTATTATTGGTGCATAAGGAATCTTCTGCATTTCCTTTTCTTCAAAGTCATTCTTAGGACACTGGTTGAGACTAAACTTGTCTCCCTTAGCCACAGGTTTACAATCCTGCATGCCATATCTCTTGAGAACCTTTTCAATATAGCCTTTTCGGGACAATCCAAGAATACCCCGAGAATGATCTCAGTGAATTTGTATGCCCAATACAAAATATGCATTACCAAGATCTTTCCTCTCAAAATACCTACCTAGAAATCTCTTGGTTTCATGCAATAAGTCTATATCGTTGCTGGCAAGCAAAATGTTATCACCATATAAAACCAGAAAAATATACTTCCTCCCATAGAACTTATGATATACATAATCATCTACTAAATTCACCTCAAAACCAAACAAGGTGATCACTTGATGAAATTTGAAATACCATTGTCGAGATGCTTGCTTGTGCCCATAGATAGATTTCTTTATTTTGCAAACCCTGTCCTTTGAGTCTACCGAAACAAAGTGTTCTGGTTGCACCGTATAAATCGTCTCTTCAATGCTACCATTGAGAAACACCGTCTTTACATCCATCTGATGTAACCAAGATCAAAATGCGCCACAAATGTCATAATAATCCTGAAAGAGTCTTTCAAAGAAACTAGAGAGAAAGTCTCTTTATAGTCAATGCCTTATTTCTGTGTAAATCCTTTTGCGACAAGACGAGCCTTGTACTTCTCCACATTGCCTTTTGAATCCCTCTTGGTCTTAAATATCCATTTATAACCAATGAGTCTCACATCTTGTGGCAATGGGAAAAGATCCCAAACGTCATTGTCCTTTATGGACTTGATCTATTCATTCGGTGCATCAACCCACTTTTGAGAATTAGAACTTTCCATGGCTTGACGGAAGTTGATCGGATAATCTTCCATCATTCCAATGTCAACCTCATGTTCTAGGAGAAGTACAAAATATTCATCTGGTATTGCACTTCTCTTTTCTCTAGTGGATCTCCTTAATGGCATAGTTTTTTGAGGTGGAAGAGTTTGTTCTTCTGTAACACTTTCTTGTATGGGGATTTCAATATTGTCTTGATTTGTTGTGTTTTCAACAAAGTCAAGGAAAGGATCCTGAACAGTGTCAATAACACATATGGGAATATCAACGTATTCTTCTTCAAAGACAAAGTCCTTAACTATATCTCCCCCTGCAAACTCGACATCCTCAAAGAAACGAGCATTTCCTGATTCGAAAATTGACTTACTTATAGGATCATAAAATTTATACCTCGTGTACTCACTGATGTGAGTCATGGTACCAAAATCTTAAATTAACCTTAAAGCAAACCAAATAAAGTTTCTAATTAAATGATGTACCTGCAGCTTCTTTATCCTTTTCTTTTTTCATTCGCTTGCCTTCATACTTGATTGAAATAAGTTTGTCAAAAATGTACATACCTTAAACTTTACGTTCACGACAAATCTATTTCAATGTCTGCAAGGAACTCCTTAACTACAATAGTCTTTTCAGATATTTTGTCCTAGAATGCTTCCGGAAAGCTCTTCTTCATGATCATCAACACATGCAATTTGATTTCTCCCACCTTTTCCTTTCATTTGTTTGTTCAAACGTACTCAAAACTGTAAGAGGTGGAGGAGAGTCGATCCTTAACACAAGGTCAATGCTGGTAGTAATATTTCCAGGATCTTTCCTAACTAATTAGAGAACTATAGTCAAACCGAATATGCTCACTTAAGCCTCAAAATAAAAGCAATACTAAATTCAAATAATGGTAAACCCCATCTCAAGATACTGGGAATCCATTAACATTTCATCTTTGGACAAAATATTAACTTTTCAGTGATACCTTGGTGTAGTAATCAAATACCGATAATAAAGAACATGTCAAACAATAAATCTTCCTTTGGGCCGATTTACTTTTCACATGTAAAACCGAATAATTATCACATATTTATCACCACAAGAGCGCTTGCAATTTTGTAAAATTGCTACATTCCTTTGGGCCGATAAATATTCACATAAGTTACAAGCACACAACCTTTTATATTTCAAAATGAATCAATCTCCACAAGAGAGATCACTTTGGTGACATGTTACTTCAATCAATTCATCCCAAAATATAAACATAAACTGTCCAATATTTGAATTCAGAATTACTCGTAAAAAAACTTATCCAAAACAATGAATACAAGTTCAAAAAATAAAATTAATAATTATCCTTTATGCAATTTGTTTCTGGAGTGAAACAAACCAAAAACGCCACAACCTGTACTCATCGTGAAACAATGTATGGCAGAAGCAAATAAAACTGCCCCAACCCTTAACTCATTTATTAATATAATAAAGAACCAAATTATTCTTTAATTTTGCCGCAACCAGAAACATAACAAAGCCACAAATTCATTAAATTCACATATACCTTAATTTGTTCCTAAATTTCAAGCTCAAGAAGAGAAACAAAATAGCAAGGAACAAAGCTGAATGCATATCAGATATATCATATATCATATCTATAATAATAAAGACAACCAGAACCTGAACTTAATATACTTTTAAGCCGCAAAAAAGAACATGCCGTAGCCACAACAGAATTCTGAACTGAATATACTATTAAGCCAAAAAAAATATTTATCGTAGTCACAACTAAATGCTGAAACATATACAGACTACAAGCACTAAAACTAGATAAAAATTAAAAGGAAAACAGAACCCAAGACTAGTAACCCAAAATACCATAGCAAACCAAAATACCATAGCAAACCAAAACCAAAACCAAAACCATATCATAATAACAAAAGTTGTAGTGTGACTCGGGGACCATAACCTCCTTATTTATAAAACCTTAACTAGGGTTGTCTAGTGATTGGACGTCCTCTCAAACCCTTCATAGAAGGTGGGAGAGTGTGTATCAATGATGCTGAGCTATAAGGACAGTAATAATATTTTTAATTATCGAAAAAAAAATTCATTCACAGTAACAAACATAAATTGGTCATTAATTCTTCTCAAAAATGAATTCCAGTACCGCATTTTCTCTCTTTCGGTACAGTGTGTATGTTTACATTGTTATCTTTGCAGTCCACATGTTTGCTTATTTGTCTCTATTGAATTTTCTTTCAATCTTTAATAGTTCTCTAACATTTTAATTTGCCTCTATTGAAGTCTGTGGAATTCTTTCATTTCTCTATTGCAGTCCACATGTTTGCTTATTTGTTTTTATTGAATTTTGTTTCAATCTTTAATAGTTCTCTAACGGTTTAATTTAAGTATGTTGAATTCTTTCACTTCTCTATAATATAGGGTAACTCTTTTAAAATGGGAAGATTTAGCAAAGTACTGTTAAGTGTTCATATTGGTTTTATAATTTATTCATTTATTTAAATAGGCTTTTAATACATAACCATGCATGCCTTCTTATGCTGAACATGTGTTGCCATTAAAAATTATGCTTCATTTGTATTTATAAAATTCAAATAGGATGCTAGCAAACTCCTAACATAATATGATGCTTCCTTTATCAATAATTACTTACTAATTGGTATAGTTTGGTTCTGCTATTTTATACGTACGATTTAGGCTTTCTTTTTGGCCATGCCTTGGCTTCTCATTCCTTTAATAAGATGTTATTTAATTTTTTCTCTGCCTTATAGTGGTTCTCATTTTATATGGTTCAAGTGACACCATGCCGCGTAAGTTGTACATGATAAGCGAGATCGATGATGAAAAATAAACGTGGAAGTTGGCTATGAGAGATACCGATTTATGGACAGTTCAATACCAATCCAAAGCATTGCACATTGAGGCAATTTTTATGGACGAAAAGGTTCTACTATTTCTACCATGTTAATTTCACTTAAGACTATACTGATATTGTAGATGTTATTTTATAATTTATATTATCTAAATGCAATTACTTGATCTTTTACTTTTGCGATTCTTGCACTTATACTTTCTTTATACACTAGGGAGATAAAATACAAATAAAGATACTTAGTGCAGATTTTGAATATTGGATTGGAATGAGATGCTGAAGGAAGATATGACATATATTGTGCACAATGTGGGTGTAAAGCCCAATGACTTGGACTACAAGGCATGTGAGCATCCCTTTAGGCTTGATTTAAGGGAACAAGTCTAAAGCGGAGCGAACTTCTAGAAATTTCTAAGAATACATACAAATTTAAAGATTTTGGGGAAATACTATCTAGAAAAGTGTGTGTATCTCAGTTAGTAGGTACTCAGTTAATGATAACTTCAGTTTTTTTTTTTCCCGACTTTTTTTCGTATAATACTAGGTGACTAATTTTTTTTCCCCTCTAATATAGATGTAATTGGAGAGTATCATAGAACCATTCATACCCAACCTACCCCACCAAAAAATAAGGTTGTCATTACAATGACAAAATCTTAGGTAATATCTTGGTATCTAATTATAAATAATTACTATTCCACCAAACTATTTTATTGTCTTTGTTCACTTCCTAATAGGAGAATTTTGTATTTTAGTGGTGTTATGCTTAGTTGTACATTATGGGGAAAGCATGCTACGAAGTGCCTAAGTATTTCTGAAAGCAAAGCTTCTGGTCCATTATTATTTTATTAAATCAAGCAAGGACCAGAGACTCAGAAGGTTAGAATAATGAACTTCAGCTCTGAATTTAAAATGATCATTTGAAATCATGTTGTCTAATGGTGGCATTATTATAACATCTACTTTGTGTCATTCATATTAGGAAAGTACCCTGTGTCAATTTCAAACTCCATGTTTGGTTCAAAGTTGCACATAAATGAGAATGTTCCTGCCATACAAGAGTTCACTGCAAGATATATAAACTTTTTTTTGGTCTTTGTCATATCAGTTACACCTGCTTATATAATACTAAATTCTAATATAAATAGTGGAAATTGTAGTTTGGGTTCATGCCAATACTCTGAATCACAAAACCATTGTAGTGGAAATTCTAATATAAGAGTGTAAGTAATTGTGTGAATATGGTGTATTAGGTAGGTGCAAAACTAGGAGTTCCGGTGCAAACAAATATTTTCTGAGTGAGCAAAATATTTTTTAATAGGATATTGGTGCTAATATTATTTTTTAGTAGGAGTATTAGTACTAATATGTAATGAAGGTGCCATGTAGGAATGGGAATTTGAGTGACAAAGCATCCAAAGAGCAACATGAGAATGCTGTGATATCTGGTAGTGGAGCGCAGAATATCTCAAATGGGACCACAACCAATACGCACAACAAGGCTGATAACGGTATACAAGTACGCAGAGGCGCAAGGGAACGCGTGAAGAGCACGAAGCTGAAGGATTTTGTACTTAAATAGTGAAGAGTGCGTGTGTGTGATTCTTATGGTGTATGACGCTAGTCACTTCTCTCTCTGTACTCATTTTCTTTCCTTCTTCCTGATACTCCAATAGGAGCTGCTGCCTTCAATCCAAATCAATTGTACTGATTGCTATTCTCAGTTATTAATGCAACAGTACCCCCTTCATTTAATTTGTGTGAGCTGTCTTAGTTCTTCATTTACCGCCATTATATTGGTGCTTTCATCACCTCCTGCAGCATGGCAGAGAATACTCGCTTCAAGGAACTCAGTAACGAGATTAAAAAGATTTCTGAAGCAATGGATAAACGATACACAGAATTGCAAACGAACATTGAGCATTTGGAAGTTGACAATCAACAACGATTTGAAAGAATGGAGCATTCGATTGTTGGATCTGAGGCTAACATCACGAAGATCATGAAGATGCTTGACCAGCTGATTAGGGAACCGACAAATAGCTCAGGGACGACGAGTGGCTCGGCATTAAAGCTCAGATCATCAGAGATTCCAGTTTCAGAGAATCAGAAATCACCATTTCAAGTAAGATCTGTTAAACTTGATTTCCCTAGATTTGATGGTAAAAATGTTGTTGGATGGATTTTTCGAGCTGAACAATTTTTTGAGTACTACAACACTCCGGATGCTGAACGTTTAACCATAGCCTCGGTGCATTTAGATCAGGATATTGTTCCATGGTTTCAAATGATGCAAAAGGTGAATCCATTTGTATCTTGGAGTGAATTTACTAAAGCTTTAGAAGTAGAATTTGGTCCATCTGCTTATGAATGTCCTAGATCAAATCTGTTTAAACTTGTTCAAACTGGTACAGTAGCTGAATACTACGTGGAGTTCACTTCTTTGGCTAATCGCACAGAAGGCGTAACAGCTGAAGCTTTATTAGATTGTTTTGTGGGTGGATTGATGGAAGATATTCGTAGAGATGTCAAAGCTATGTCACCTGTTTCCATGGTAAAAGCAGTAGCTCTAGCAAAGTTGTATGAAGAGAAATACCCTAACCTGACCAAAACCAAATCACCTGCCTATTATACCAGAAATAGCCCAAACACAAGCCTAAACAGAAACACCACACAAAATACCAAAACAGACACCACAATAAACCCAAACAAACCCTCAGGTGCACCTGGCCTGCTTCCTAACCCAAACACCAAACCATTGCATCACAAATATGCAAGCCTTAAACACATGTCACCAGCTGAGATACAATTGAGGAGAGATAAGGGACTTTGTTACTTTTGTGATGACAAATTCTCATACACACACAAATGCCCTAACAAACACTTAGCCATGATGATTACTTGTGATGAAGAGGAGGATGCTAGTGAACAAAACAAAGAACCACCTGATATTAAAAAGAAGGACAGTGGGGAAGAGACTGAACACCACTTATCATTGAATGCAATGAAAGGAGGAACTGGAATGGGCACCATTAGTTTCTCAGGAACAATTGGCAACATACCCGTGCAAATTCTACTTGATGGAGGGAGCTCAGAGAATTTTTTACAGCCTAGAGTGGCTCAATTTCTGAAGTTACCTATTGAGGCTAATCCAAGCTTTAGAGTTCTCGTTGGTAATGGAGAATCTATGCAGACAGAAGGTTGGATACCAGCATTGACAGTACAGGTTCAAGGCCAAGAATTACAATTACCAGTGTATCTACTCCCTGTGGTAGGAGCAGACTTGATACTGGGGTGTTCATGGTTAGCTACACTTGGTCCTCATGTGGCTGATTATGCTACAGCAGTCATTAAGTTTTTTCAGCAAGACAAGTTTATCATACTGAAAGGAGATTAGTACAGCAAACCAATTCAGGCTCAATTTCACCAATTGAAAAAGATGCATAATACTGATGCAATTCATGAATGCTTCACCATTCAGCAAATGAGCCCTGTCACGCCAGATGATGAGTTGCTAGAGCTACCTACTGATATAGAGCCAGAATTGGCTACCTTATTGCACACATATAGAGACGTGTTTCATACACCAACAAGATTACCTCCAAACAGAACCCAGAATCCTGCAATTCAGTTGCAAGAGGGAGCCAAACCAGTGAAGGTGAGGCCATATAGGTATCCCCATAGCCAGAAAGAGCAGATTGAGGTGATGGTTCAGGAGATGCTAGACCAGGGGATCATACAACCAAGCAACAGCCCTTTCTCTTCACCAATTGTGTTAGTGAAGAAGAAAGATGGGAAGTGGAGATTTTGTACGGATTATAGAGCTCTAAATGCTATCACTGTGAAGGATTCTTTTCCTATGCCAACTGTAGATGAACTATTAGATGAATTGTATGGTGCACAATATTTCTCTAAGTTGGATTTGAGAGCTGGTTATCACCAAATACTTCTGCAGCTTGAAGATAGACATAAATCAGCTTTCAGAACTCACCATGGACATTATGAATGGTTAGTGATGCCTTTTGGTCTCACCAATGCACCAGCCACGTTCCAAAGCTTGATGAACCAGATTTTTCAAAAGGAATTAAGGAAGTTTGTCCTAGTTTTTTTTGATGATATTTTAGTTTATAGTCCTTCGTGGCATACTCACTTAATTCATCTCGAGTTAGTGTTGCAGATTTTGAAATCACATCAACTCTATGCTAGATTATCAAAATGCTCTTTTGGATTGTTAGAAGTAGATTACCTTGGTTACAAGGTTTCTGGAACAGGAGTTGCAATGGATACATTGAAGGTACAAGCAGTCAAAGATTGGCCAACTCCAACCACAATCAAGCAACTGAGAGGATTCTTAGGCTTCACAGGTTATTACAGAAGGTTTATCAAGGGGTATGCTAATCTGGCAGGTCCATTGACAGACTTGTTGAAGAAAGAAGCATTCAAATGGTCAGAACAGGCTGCACAAGCATTTCTGAATCTCAAGCAAGCTATTAGCTCAGCACCAGTTTTGGCATTGCCAAATTTTTCTCAACCTTTCACATTGGAAACTGATGCTTCAGGAATTGGAGTAGGTGCTGTGTTGAGTCAACAAGGACACCCAATTGCTTATTTCTCCAAAAAGATGGTGCCTCGAATGCAGAAGCAATCTGCTTATACAAGGGAGTTATTTGCTATTACTGAAGCTTTGGCAAATTTTCGACACTACCTGCTGGGTCACCAATTTACAATTAAGACTGACCAGAAGAGTTTGAGAAGTTTGTTAGACCAGTCATTGCAAACTCCAGAACAGCAGCAGTGGTTACATAAATTCATGGGCTATGATTTTAAAATAGAGTACAAACCAGGCAAGGAAAATGTTGCAGCTGATGCTTTATCTCGTGTCTTCTTCATGGCTTGGTCTGAGCCCCAATCAAAGTTCTTAGAAGATTTGAAAGCAGCTGTGAGCAAGGATTCTGAATTGCAGCAAATAGTTCATTCAGTTATGCAGAAGACAGATTATAATGCTCACTACACTGTGAGAGATAATTTGTTATATTGGAAGGACAGACTGTTCATTCCAAATGAAGCAGAGTTAATACAACAAATCCTACAAGAATATCATAGTTCTCCGATTGGGGGTCATGCTGGTGTTACACGGACAATTGCAAGAATTTCAGCCCAATTCTATTGGCCTAAGTTGAAAACTGATGTGACAGCGTTTGTGAGGAACTGTGTAATCTGTCAACAAGCAAAAGCTTCAAATACATTGCCTGCTGGACTTCTAAACCCCTTGCCAATTCCAAAACAGGTGTGGGAAGACGTGGCTATGGATTTCATAACAGGATTACCACTACAAGAAAAACTGGATTTTTCGGCGACCAAAATCCGCCGGAAATGACCAAAATCCGCCGAAAATGTGGACTTTCCGGCGGATTTTTGGCGCCGGAAAAACCCTCGTCGCAAACAGTTTTCGGCGGATTTTCCGCCGGTAATTTCCGGTGGATTTTAATTTTTTTTTTTTTTTTTTTTGGAAAATCCGCCGGAAAATACCAAAAATCCGCCGGAAAATTTTTTTTTTTTAAAAAATTTCCGGCGGATTTTTTTTTTTATTTTTAAAAATCCGAAATTTTTTTATTTTTTTTTGAATTTTATAACTTAATATGTGTTTTAAATAAAAGTCAAAAATCTTGTCAAAAAAAAAAAATAAAAGTCAAAAAACAAAAGTAAAATCAAATGTTGAATGGTATTGTTGAAAAAGGAAAGAATAAAAGAGAATATGAGAAGAAATGATATATGAGAGATGAAGAAATAAGAATAAAATAGTGAGATGAAGAAGGAATAAGAATAAAGAAGTGAGAATGAAGAAGAAAGGAGAATTACAGAAGAGAGATATGTAGAGAAATTTTTGAAGATTAGAGAGTATGAGACAGAAGAAAAAAGATAAGATAGAGAAAATGTAGAAGAGAATAAGAAGGAAAGAAAGAGATAAATGAGAGAATGAGATGAGTGTAGGAGAAAGTTGTATTTATAGACGAATTTTCTTCCCTCTAAATTTTTCCGGCGGATTTTTAAAATTTCCGGCGGATTTTTTTCCCTCCAAAATTTTCCGGCGGATTTTTGAAAAAAAAAAAAAAAAATTTTGGAAAATCCGCCGGAAAGTCCAAAAAATCCGCCGGAAATGACCAAAAATCCGCCGGAAATTTCCGGCGGATTTTTGAAAAAAAAAAAAAAATTTTGGAAAATCCGCCGGAAAGTCCAAAAAATCCGCCGGAAATTTCCGGCGGATTTTTGGTATTTTCCGGCCGATTTTTGCAAAAAAAAAAAATTATAAATCCGCCGGAAATTACCAAAAATCCGCCGGAAATTTCCGGCGGATTTTTGGTATTTTCCGGCGGATTTTTGAAAAAAAAAAAAAAAATTATAAATCAGCCGGAAAGTCCAAAAAATCCGCCGGAAAGTTTCTGTGGGATAAAAATCCGCCGGAAAGTCCAAAAAATCCGCCGGAAACTACCGTGGGATCAAATCCGCCGGAAATCTATCAAATCCGCCGAAAAGTTTCCGACGGATTTATATCCGCCGGAAAGTTTTCGATAGTAAATCCACTATTTCTTGTAGTGTACCTAATTCCTATGGTTTCAATGTCATCATGGTGGTCGTGGATAGGCTATCAAAATATGCTCATTTTGTAGCAATGAAGATAGACTACACGAGCAAAAGTGTAGCTGAGGCTTTTATGACATATGTTGTGAAGCTCCATGGGATGCCCAAGTCCATTGTCAGTGACAGAGACAAGGTTTTCACTAGTGTTTTTTGGCAACATTTATTCAAACTACAAGGTACTACGTTGGCAATGTCATCTGCATACCATCCACAGTCTGATGGACAATCTGAGATACTGAATAAATGTTTGGAGATGTACTTGAGATGCTTCACATTTGATAATCCAAAGTCCTGGTTTAAAGCGCTGGCATGGGCTGAATACTGGTATAATTCAGCTTTTCACACTAGCCTTGGAATGACACCATTCAAGGCATTGTATGGTAGAGACCCACCTACCTTAGTAAAGCCTAATTATACGAATTTGGATCCTGCAGAAGTGGTAGCACAACTCACTGACAGAGAGTTGATTTTACAGCAGTTGAAGAGCAACTTAAACAAGGCACAACAAAGGATGAAAATGCAAGCAGATAAGAAACGACAGGATCTGCAGTTCTCAGTAGGGGATAAGGTACTGGTGAAACTACAGCCTTACAAACAGCACTCAGTTGCTTTGAGAAAGAACAACAAGTTGGCTATGTGGTATTTTGGCCCCTTTCCAATTGTGCAGAAAGTAGGAGCAGTAGCATATAAACTGCAGTTGCCAAATCAAGCTAAGATTCATCCTGTATTCCATGTATCTCAGTTGAAGCCATTCCATGGTCAAATGTCTGAACCATATTTGCCTTTGCCTCTGACAACATCGGAATTGGGACCAATTCTGACTCCTAAAGAGGTTATTCAAACCAGAGTGTTATTGAAAGGAAATGTTGCAGTTCAACAGGTGCTAGTTGTGTGGAATGATGATGACATTGCTACAGCAACATGGGAAGATTTTGAGGAGTTTAAGACTCATTATCCACTTTTTAATCTTGAGGACAAGATTAATTTTAAAGGGGATGGTATTGTAATGAAGGTGCCATGTAGGAATGGGAATTTGAGTGACAAAGCATCTAAAGAGCAACATGGGAATGCTGTGATATATGGTAGTGGAGCGCAGAATATCTCAAATGGGACCACAACCAATACGCACAACAAGGCTGATAACGGTATACAAGTACGCAGAGGCGCAAGGGAGCGCGTGAAGAGCACGAAGCTGAAGGATTTTGTACTTAAATAGTGAAGAGTGCGTGTGTGTGATTCTTATGGTGTATGACGCTAGTCACTTCTCTCTCTGTACTCATTTTCTTTCCTTCTTCCTGATACTCCAATAGGAGCTGCTGCCTTCAATCCAAATCAATTGTACTGATTGCTATTCTCAGTTATTAATGCAACAGTACCCCCTTCATTTAATTTGTGTGAGCTGTCTTAGTTCTTCATTTACCGCCATTACATAATACTACTTTTTCAGGGTGGTCGGTTGACCACCCTGACATACAAGTAAATCCGCCCCTGGCCACGGTGGTAGCCAATACCCTGAACAAAATTTTTTTATGTCTGGCGCAAAGGTTAAATGTATGGTTGATATAGATATGCTTCCACAGGTATGTAGTAACTCAAGATTTTTTTAAAAAAAGTATTTCCTTCATGTGTCCATAAATATTTGTCTTCTGCTTAAAATCTCACATGTTATATACTAATTATACTATTATAGTATATTATATACTATGAACTTCACAGGATACATCAATATAATAGTAAACTTATTTCCTGGTTTTTTCTCTCAAATTTTTCCACGGGATTTCAAACTTATCATACCAGCATCTTTCTAAACTAGCTCAGCTACTACATTTTGTTTAATCTAAATTTTTAAAAAATATATTTCCCTTATATTCAGCTAGTGTTTGACTATATATAGTTGCTAATTCTTATGTATCTTGAACCCATCACTAATCTTTTGTTCTAATTTTTTTGGCCCAGTTAATCATGTTAATGTTGATAGAGTGTGGCTTATATCAGTTCCACATTGATCATGCTTTTTATGCTTACATTTAACAAATAATGTCATTAAACACATCAGGCCATCTCCTATAATAACTACAATATGGATTTGTGAACAAGACACAACGTTTGTAACTATTGGAACAATTTTAAAGTTTATTATGGGGAGTGGATGGTTTTATGAAGGGTGCTTCAAGTGCTATAAAGGAAGACAATTGGCAAACGAGCCATTAATATCATATCGTCCATGACATGTGTTTGTGGGATTCACACCACGACAAACCTGCTCTAAGGTAATTATCATTATGTCACTTTGGGTTATAGAAGAATTTAGACAGTTACTAATGTCTTCTTATTTGGGTTCATGTTCTATGTGTTAGGTATAAATTACAGGTCGAAGTTTGCTATAACAAACATAGGTCTAAATAATTGGGATGAATGATGTTGCCCTAAGGCAGGTAATGATTGAGGTTTTCACTTTTATTACAACATCTCTTTATGAGAATAATAGATGAATTGTATAATAAAGCTTCGATTCTTATGTCTATAGGAGGGTGAAGAGGACCCAAAGGTTTTTCCGTAACATCTCGATATTATGTTAGGCTAAACTAGCATTTCGTTGCAAGGCACAACTGAAATTTAGATCTTCATCTGTCACAATTGTGGATGCGGATACCGATTCATAAAATCAATTGAGAAAAACATTAGACTTAATGAGGTATGTCTACATATCAATAATAACGATTTTACAAGTTTGCAAACAATTGATTTTTTTTTACAAATTTGAGGAAATTATAAACAAATTATCTTCATTTCTAAAGCTTATTTGTTGTATTTCACAAGGAACTAACACCAGATTTGATAAAGGAAAGAATGTGGTGTTCAGTGAGGAAGACATTCACGTTAACAATGTAATGAAAAATGCCTTATATTTTTTTTTATATACATTTTCGTTTTTCACAAGCTTTTATTCGAAACTAACCATTTCAAATCTTTTTTTAATAGCAATTGTTGTCTGCGACTGCAGATCATGATCCTGAAGAGGTTGAAGATGTAACACCTGCAAAAAGAAGATCAACTTACAAACATCTCGGGGACATATCTACACCAAGGATGTGGTGGGCGCTCAACAATCATCCATAAAGATGAGAAAGCACATAAAAAAAGGAATAAAACTAATTTCTATAATAGGTTAATTGACTCTGTTGTTATATAGGTGTCTTATCTATAAATGAAGTAAATAGATATATTAGAACCATGCTTTTAGTTACTTATTGATCGTGTGTACTTGACACTCTGCCAATGTCATGTGACTTTATGCCTTTGTGCGTATAGTAATCTCTTAATTAATGCAAATGTTGATGGTTTTGAATATAAAGTAGGAAACCTTGGTTTATATTGGAAATTAATGGGGTAAACTACTTCATCCTTCCGCCTCTTTGCATACTATTGTGACTCAAATTTGGAGTCCAGTTATCATCGCCCGTAGAAGCAAAATAATTAACGTATGACTGCATTTTGTCTGTTTCCTTTAGATTATCCAAAAAAATGAACAGATGCAAATATCCAACAAAATGCTTCAGATGAGACGATGTTTTGAAATTCTTCTCATAATTAACTTTTTCTTTTAAAATAGGTCTTTTTTTGTCATACACAAACAGAAAATAACTTCTCATTTTCTTAAAAATCTCGAAAAACTAATTTTTAAATTATTTAGCACCAAAATCACTTATTTTTTAATCTGCAACTAAATATTCCTAAATCAGTCTCCAACAGTAAAAAAAACTAAATTTTGTATGTCTGCCAAAAATATATAATTAGATATTATTCTAAATCATTATATATTCTTCACACACACACACATATATTCTATATTAAACTTACTATATTATTAAATTTTACATTTTTATTTTTATGGTATAAATTGGGTATCCTTTGCGCGCAACTACAGAGGCTAATTACTCGAGCTGGGTAGGACCACAATGTACGACAAAGCTCTCTCTCTTATAAATTTTTATTTGTCAACAAAAAATATATACATCATTAAATTATTAAATATACGTTATATGCTTCTTAATTATGCTTATTTTTCTTTTTAGTCCCTACGGGATCGACATTATAGGGTTTTGATGTAACTTTATTGTCTTTGGCTGCACATCAAAATGAAAAACAAATAATATTAAAATAATTAATTTACTTTTGAGTTACATATTAGCGGTATTGTTTTAGTTATGGAGTCTTTGACCACACATCAAAATGAAAAACATATAATATTAAAATAATTATTTTAGTTTTTAGTCGCATATTAGCGGTATTGTTTAACTTAAGAAAATTCTAAACTAAATGGCTTTTATTTATTTTGAAAACAAATCAATTGTTATTAGATCTAAAATTTAGCTTATTTATTATGCTTATTTTGATTTTTAGTCCTTACGGGGAAACATTACATGGTTTTGACGTAATTAGATCATCTTTGAACACATATTTGAATTTTTTAAACATAATATTAAAAGACCAATTTTACTTTTTTGTTGTGAGAATTTTTTACATATTGGCGGTATAGTTTAATTTACTAAAGGTATAAACTAATTGTCTTTTATTTCTGAAAAGAAGTAAATTTATATTAAATTTAAAATTTAACTTCATTCTAAATAAAATTTCTATTTTAGCTACATCTCAACTTTAACACATAAATAGAAAGAAAATAACTCGTGCGAATGCACGGGTATTCCACTAGTAAATATAGCTTTCTCCTACACTCTTCTCATTCTCTCATCTGACTCTTTCTTTCCTTCCCATTCTCTTCTACATTTTCTCTATCTTATCTTTTCTCTTCTTTCTCATACTCTCTAATCTCCAAAAATTTCTCTACATATCTCTCTTCTATAATTCTCCATTCTTATTCATTCTCACTTCTTCATTCTTATTTCTTCTTCATTCTCACTCCTTCATTCTTATTTCTTCATTCTTATTTTCACCTATATTATTTTTTCATTCATTCCTACTTCAACATTATCATTCAATATTCTACTTCAATTTCGTTTTTTGTTACTTTTTATTAAAATACATATTAAATTTTAAAATTTGGAAAAAAGTTTATAAAAAACAATTTGAAAAATCCAGGCGGATTTTTCAATTTTTTTTAAAAAAATTTTTGTTACATTTTTTTATTAAAAAAAATTAATAAAAAAATCGGCCAAAAATGTACATTGTCGACGGATTTTTCCAAAAAAAAAAACTAAAATCCGCCGGAAACAATTTGCTACCAGCTGTCTACCGCCGCCAAAACTCCACCGGAAAATCCAATTTTTCGACGGATTTCAGTCATCTCCGACGGATTTTGCCCGCCGGAAAATTCCATTTGGCCATCTGCCTAAAACCACACAAAAAATATTAATTTTACAAAGCAAGTGGATCGTTAACAACACTACACCCACTATATTAGAAAATTGACACTCCCATTGCTAGGTATATGGATGCTCTTACATAGTAAGAAGATAAATTACGGACACCAATAGAGAATATGAAACGGAGTAGAGTGATATCTTATATCTTATGCGGCTTGTCACCAAGCGCGCCAAACTTCAGCTTTTTTTTTTCTTTCTATTCTTTCTTTTTTTTTGTTTCTTTTATATTACTTCACTTTTTTTATTTTCTTCCCTTTTTTATTTACTTTTTTTTCTTTTTTTCTTTTTGAGTGCTTTTAATGTGAGAGAACAAATCAAATTCCTCAGAACCATTAAATATGACGGTAGGATGTAGTATAAAAATTCATCAACGATTGAGATTTAATACAAGTTGATTCAATCTTAACCACTAATAGCATTTTACACAATATCCTACGATCAATTTTAGTGGTTATCGATGATGGATTTAATTTGCTCCCTCAATCTAAAAGCACCCTTTGGTTTTTACTTTGGTTTTTACTTCAGTTTTTTCTTTTTCTTTTTTTTATATTTTAAGAGCTGCTTTACGGTCTCAAATTTTTTAAATGTTTAAATATGCAAATTTTTACTTAAATAAATATTTACGTAAGTCTCAAAAATTTTTATTTACGTAAACTTTAGTCACATTTACAATAGGTCCCTCAATCGTACTCTTTCAACTTTCTATAGGTGCTTCTATTTTATTTGTAATTTTCATCCAACACTACACGATACCACGTGTTTCACTTTCTATTTGTGTTTTCTTCTATGTTTTGGTCATTTCGTACCAACGGGTATTTAAACCATTCTTTAGTTGGTGTTTATATTTTTATCTTTCTTTAAAATTCGAGTACAACATTGCTGCATTGACTCCTGTGGGAACTTCAGCCACATTTACAATACAACCTTCATGATCTTCTTTCAATGGGAACTTTAGTCTCATTTACAATAAAATCTCCAAAATCTTTTTCAATTTTGTATAACTACACCTATTTTATCATGGGTTTCCTTCAACCATGCTTGATATCCAGCGTGTTTCATGACTTTTTAATTATGTTGTCTTTTTTTTTTTTTCTAATTATGGGTTAATTTTTTTTATTTACATTTGATGAATATGGATTATGTTATTAAATTTTTTTAGACTTTTTCTTCTTATTTTATCAAAGGTTAATGTTCTCTTTAAAATTTATAATTTTTTGATTAAAATTTATATTTATAATTTAATTTTTATTTACAGTTATTAGATTTTATATTTTGCAGACTAACACCATTTGCCCAATGGCACAGGTTACCCTGGGGCCCGGTAGTCAATCCCGTGCTCCTAATTTTGATTCTCGCAGTTAACAAACTCAGTGTTGACCAGTGCAAAATTTGTATTCAAGCACAATGAGATATTAGTACAATAGAATTTAGCCAACCCCGTGCGGGAATTGCCGCACTTTTTTTTTAACTTTAGTTTTTTTTTTCTTTTTATTTTTTTTGTTTTGTCCTCTTTTTTATATTAATGTTTTCCATTTTTTCCTTTTTAATATTTTAACGAGTACTCTATGGTCTCGAAAAATTTTAAATGTTTAAATATGCGAATTTTGTTTTTCAATTATCGATTTGGTGAAAAAAGATTTAATTTCATGACAAAATACATAAAATGATATGCTAAACAGTGTGCTCTGGTATACTCGATGGTGAAAAAAATATTTTTTTAACAAAATACATAAAGTACGATGTTAACCCGTGTGTGTTGAGGCACTTTAGGATTCAGAAAAAATTAGCTATTCAAACACCCGAAGTTTTTTCCTCAATAACTGGTTTGGTAAAAAAAAATAATAGCTTTGTGACAAAATAGGTAAAGTGTGATGCCAACATTGAATTTTGGGGTACTTTAGGGTCCAGAACAAATTTTATATGTTCAGATACGTGAAGTTTGTTCCTCAACAACCTGTTTGACGAAAAATAAAAAAAATACGTGACAAAATATATAAAATGTGATGCCAAACAATTTGTTGAGGTACTTTAGGATTCAAATTTTTTTACATGTTCGGATACACAAAGCTCATTCCTCAAAAACCCGTTTGGTGGAAAAAATTTGTGACAAAATATGTAGTGCGATACTAAATAGTGTTTCTATGTGCTTCTATTTTATTCAAATATGCGAACTTTTTTCTTCAAAAATAGTTTCAACTTTGTATATGTGCTTCTATTTTATTGGTGGTTTTAAATCAAACTCTGCATGATACCTATACGTACGGGTTTCACTTTCTAATTATGTTGTCTTATTTTCTCTTTAATTATGTGTTAAGTTTTTATATTTACATTTGATAAATATAGATAACGTTATTAAAGTTTTTCAAACTTTTTCTTCTAATTGTCTATGGATGTTCAATTTCAATGTATTTGTTGTTATTAATATTCTTTACGTTTTTTTTGTTATTATCTGTGGATGTTGAATTTCAATGTCTTTGTTAATGTTTCTTTTTAATTTTATAATATTTTTATTTAATTTATAGTTTTTTAATTTAATTTTTATTTACTGGAATTTCGGCCACGTTTACAATAGATCCCTCATCTCCCTCTTTCCACTTTCTATAGGTGATTCTATTTTATTTGTGGTTTTCATCTAACCCTGCACGATACCCGCGTGTTTCACTTTCTATTTGTGTTGTCTTCTTTATTTTTGTCTTTTCGCATCAAACGGTATTAAACATATTTTCACTGGTGTTTAAATTTTTATCTTCTTTCAACGGGAACTTCACCACATTTATAATACAACCTCCACCATCTTATTTCAACTTTGTATAATTGCTCCTATTTTATCATGAGTTTTCATACAACCATGCATGATACCCACGTGTTTTAGTTTTTAATTGTGTTGTCTTCTTTTCTTTCTTATTATGGGCAAAGTTTTTATATTTACATTTGATAAATATGGATTATGTTATTAAAAGTTTTAGACATTTTCTTTCCATTATCTATGGATGTTTAATTTCAACGTTTTTTGTCAATATTCTTTTTAAATTTTATAATCTTCTTATTTAATTTATAGCTATAATTTAATTTTAATCCACAATTATTTGACTATATATTTTACAAACTAACATCATTGGTCCACTGGCATAAGCTACCTTGGGACTCGGAGTCGACTTAGTGCTCCCGAGTTTGATTCCTGCAGTGGACAGAAAACTGTTGTCTTGAATGATTAGTTTATTAAAGAGGTTTTCCCCTTCCGATTTTACTTTAATTTTGCTAACTAAAAATTAGTTAACCCCGTGCGTAGCACGGGTCAGACGGCTAGTTTCTAATTATGAGTCGTTTCTAAATGATGCTCATTTCCTAAACAATGAGCCGGTCATCACATTTATTGTTATGTTTTAAAGTTTTCATTTTTTATTTGATTTCTATTTTTCTCATTTGAATAGGTCAGTCTATAACATATTTGATGGTAAAAACAGTAAGTACTTTAAATAAGATTTGACATGGGGAGAATGAAAATGAGGAAAAAAAATGTTTGGTATATTATGAATATGAATTCCGCTCGATAAGAAGGAGGAAATAAAATGCTACTGAAACTATAAAAATAGAACATTCAAAACAACAGCAACAGTGAGTCCAACAAAACCATTGAAGGTAATAACAAAATACCTAGCCAATAGCACAATCATAACAATAACAACCATAGTGAGTCCAGCAAAACCAATGAAGTTAGCTACACCATTCAAGAGGATATATATTTGGAACTTGTGAGGATAAATGAATTGTAAGAATCAAAAGAATATTGTTATTAGCCACAGCTAAGAAGAAGACATGCAAATGTGTTTCTTCACCAGTATATTTTGAAATGCTAGCCATTAAAAATCCCCTTTCAGTATTAGTTCCAGCACCCTTTACCTGCAAAAACACATAAACAAGTGGGAAAAATCCCAAACAGGTTGTTTAATCAATTAAACAGATCGAACAACACTAAGAAAATAAATACAATGAATTTCATATATTGCATTAGGAGCAGAAGATAAGTACAAATCAATTCATATTTTCCTGACTCCAATTTTCTTGACTCGATTGTTTCCATAACATAATTCATTCTTCGACTAAACACCCTTTCAGAATAATATGCTATTTATAAATGCTTAATATAGTGTACATCATTTACAAAGCAATCTAATCTTACCAGCTTAGTTCCACTGCCATCAGATATCTTACACACAGACATCAGAATATGATCCTTAGAAACCTTATGGACCTGCAAAAACATTTGTTAGGAATATCATCATTTTCCCACAACAATGAAATATATATTTATAACTTTGCTCTCCTCTGTCATGCTTGATTCATCAATTGCAACAAAGTGACCATTGATTAGAATTCCATCAGGATGGACCTAGAAAGAACATAAAAGAACCTAATAACAAAAGCGAAAGTAATAATTATGCAAAATACAAACAACCTTAAAAGTCAAGCTATAATTTTTAGGCGGGTCTGATTTAGGATACTAAGTCAAAAGCTTAGTAACAAATACTAAAGGGGTATATGAGTCATTTCCACAATAATTAAAAAAATTCGGTAACCACAAATATGAAGTTTGTGGTTAGTGGCCACTAAACACAGACTTCATATTTGGGGTTAGTGGAATCCAAAACACTAGTTGGATGCCATTAACCACAAATATGAAGTCTGTGGTTAGTGGCTACTAACCACAGACTTCGTATTTGTGGTTAATGACACCACCATGGCCGTCGCCACCAACTGCCGTCGGTCGCCGGAGCACCGCCGCCGGCCACCACCTGCAACCACCACATATATATTTATATTTATATTTTATATAATATATTTATATATATATATATAAATATAAAAAATTAATAAAAAATGTTTTTTTATTAATTGATGGTTGGGATGTGTAAAATTACATTGGTACTCTATTTAATTGACAGCTTTTGGATCAGATTTAATTAAAAAAATACAGATCTAATGGCTGATACTAATTTAGTATAAAAAACTAAGGAAATCTTTAGTATCCTAAACCAAAGCATTTTTAGGCTATACCTCAAAATTCAAACAACTTTAAAAAAGTCAAAGTGAATTTTATTCAGATTAGAACCACAATCAAATAGAGCACAAAAATAAAAACGAAACCCTTATGTAAGAAGAATCGAATTGGAAGGGTAGAACAACAATAAGAAACCTATTGTTATTATAAATTCAAAGTTATTTTTAATTAGGAAATTTTAATTCTAATTATATTTTAATTATAATTAGGAAATTTTATAATGCATCATAATCATAAGTATTATAAACCATGGCTTTGTCCACATAGGCTGACAAGTAGCTAGGACCAATCAGAAAAAGCCACACACATCTCCAAATAAATACGTGGGGATCGAACCCCCTTCCTCACACCCGCACCTTCCAACACTAACCATTTGAGCAACGACGTTTTTTTGTAACCAAAGCGTATTATAGAATATATACCCTTATTTTCTTTTATTTCTAGCAAAACCTATTACCTACTAATTATATTTATTTATAAGTATTTTAATATTTATTGAAATTTGTTATTAAATAGGAGTAATTTGTAATTCAAATTACTTATGATAAGTTACATATTTATATATCATATTTATTTGACATCTAATATTTTGTAATTCAAATTTGTTATTAAATATGAGTAATTTTATTGATTTTCAAATTTGTTTTTAGTTCAAAATTATATTAAATTTAAAAATATTGACTTATAATATCTTACATTTTTTAATTCTCATATTAATTTAATACCAAAGTTATTGATATCGGGTCATGTGGGTCAATTAGTGACCCCTCGGTTCGACCATTGACCCAATGACCCAGTGACCTGCTCGGGTCGATCACCGGGTCGGTTTTAATAACATTGATTGAGGTATCTGAATATAATATGATAGATATAATGCGACTGATGGACATAACATAAGTACTACAGGAAGACAGAAATGTTATTCTATAAATTAAAAAAGTTGAATAGATCCTAAGCTAATCCATTTTGTGTCGAAATAGTTCGATGATCTCCTTGTCAGTGCAAATGCTTGAGACGTGGTATGTCGTCAAAGGAATGTCGCGTTGACTAGTCCAGCCTACAACTTTGAAGAGCATGGTTTGGTTGATAATTGATTTAACCTTGATTGTTCCATCTTTCTGCGCACGGAAAAATGTTATACATTATAAATTAATCAATATACATGTCGAAAATATGTATGAAAAATAATTAGGAATGCACAAAATGTAGTGTCTCATGTGTAAGATTTAATGACAGATGTTTAAAGTGTACCTTCTTGACATGGAGAGAATCATCATTATCACTCAGATGTTGTTTGTGAAATTTAAGTGCAACAGAATTTATCATGACGAAAACAGCGGCACCGATATGATCAAAAACTCTTATTTGAGGAATATTTCTATAAATCAAATAAGATAGAATTGAAATACAAATAATAAATCAAATAAAGAGCTGGTGAAACTCGAATTTACAGATTTTAACCACTAATAATAAATTAAACAAAGAGCCAATGTGCTTTCATGTCTAGAGAGCAGATAGTTACCCGCCAGTAGGAACAACCTCAGCAATGGTATCCAAAACGATGAAACTACAATCCTGATAAGAGATTTGTACATGATGATGATGATGATTGAGACCAGATAGTGTTATATTATCATTGAAGAACAAAAACTCATCAAGTTCGCACTCCATTACACTCATATTGATCAAAAATCAAGAAATATATGATGAAATGAAATGAGTGACATTTTGTATGTTTTAGCATTAGGAGTGACTATATTTATAGTTAAAATTAGGGTTAATATAAGAGGGAAATCAAAATTTGAAATGAAAATTTTAATTTTTAAAAATGGTGGGATTTTGTATTCGAAAATTAAAATTTAATTTTCAAAGGTGATTTTGTATTTCAAATTTAAATTTGAATTGAAATTGTGATCAATTAGTATTATGGATTACAATTACTATAAATGTAAATATATATGGATGGATTATGGTTCATACTATTATTGACTAATCTTGTTGCATATAAATCTTACGGTCGAGAGAGATCCTTAAAGATCCAATGGTCTAATTTGCTTCTCTTATTTAACGAAATGGTGGACCAATTGCGAATGGCCATGTAGGATGAGCATTAAAATTTTTTCCCTTGAAACATGGTGGTGATGCCACCTATGAAAGAGGTACTTTGAGGAACTTGCACAAATATATTGTAAATAGATACGAGATGAAAAGTCTGACACGTGTTACCGTCAGATGCAATTTGGTGGCACCTGTTAAAATGAAATAAAAAGTGGAAGGATACTTGTACGAAATACCAATACTTAGAGCTAGATGTTTCCTTTTAGAGCATTTTACTAAATTAGCCTTAGAAAAGAAAGAGATTACTACGTGTTTTTCTATTAAACTCTCTTTTTCTTAACTTTTGTAAAGTAAAATTGAAGTTAATAAACGTGTAAGAAACTAATGCAACGATTCAATTTAATTCATTTCAAAATATATATTCGTAAATATAAGTGTGCATTTGTTAGTTCTAATAGAAATAGTTTTATACTATAATAAAAAAATAGTTTTTAACTGTTTATCATTTTTCTAATTGCTAAGGTTAGTTCAAGATTTTTGCTATAGACCTATAGTCGGAATAGCCATAGGTGAGAAATTAACCCAACACGTAGAATTGTTTAATTAATCTCTATTTTTATTTTTAGTATACACTCTAATTTAGCTCAGGTAAGGGTGCTTAATTTTATGGAGAAAATGTTTTTTCTCCTATTTCTGAATTAGAACCTGCTTCTCTCTTTAGAATGGAGAAACATTAGTTTTTATCCTAAAACTAAGTCACACATTCTTTTGGTTATCGTGTCATTGGTGCATAGTATCTATTAGTCTTGTCAATGACTAATCTATGACGGAGAATCTGGTTGACCTCGAGTACCTAACTTTCCTAGCCCGAGTGATTCTCACCTCCTAACAGACTCTAGATTCAAACTCGAGACCTTGAGGTGAGATCAAAATCAAGTTATCGTTTGGACCAACTCTTATTGGTACTAGGGGTGTGCAAAAAAACTAGTTTACTTGAACCATACCAAAAACTGTATTGGACCACTATAAAAAGTCCATACCATTTAAAGAAAAAACCATCCCGTTCCCTTTTGGTAAAAGACTGGAAATATGGGAAATTGTTTTATCTAAACCGGTAATTACCACATCCCATGAGATTTCGCAGATCGGGTTCTCAATGTCATTCGCTCACTTACCTTTATTCACTTGATTTTTTCAATAGCAAATTTGATGGCCAAATTCCCCATCGTAAATCTAAAAGCCTTAAATCCATTTCTATCTTTGCAAATCCAGTTCTGCGGTAATTACCATTTCTTGTGTACTCCTTTTTAAGATTCACATTTTCTTTCAATGTATTGATTACTAATGTTATTTTATTACTTTATTTTTATTATTTTAATGATTAGATGAGGCTGTAAAAAAAATGATTAGATGAGCACTTGTATTGTATTCCTTACTATTACTATAATATATTTTTTAATTATTTAAATGATGAGATGAGCATCTGTATTGTTTCTCTAAAAAAAAAAGCACTTGTATTGTTAGATAGAAACAAGTATTCGGTGCAATAAAATTAGCAAATGTTTGGAACGTATTTGCAAAGATCAGCGTAGTGGAGAAAGATGATAACTGTTGACTTACCTTCAGTGTCCCGAGGTCAGGGTGTCAAATTTTTTAAATACACAATTTGTTAAAAATATAATTAAAACATCTATAATATATTTAAATAAATAAATTATACATTTCATAATTGTCCTCTACGTGATTTCATATTCTAAAATCGTTGAATAATAAGCTCAGACTTCACTTCACTATACCAAAACACTAAACAATTGCAATTTCTATACTAATAGTAATTAAACATAAATTAGGGATTTCACATATACCAAATCAATTGAGGATTCCACATATACGAAATCAATTGCAATTTCTAATAGTAATACTAATACTAATACCAAATCAATTGGGGATTAATGCCTCTTCTAAGATGTGAGAAAGGAATACAAAACTTCAGCATCATGTAGTGTATACCAAATGAATTCCATTGAGTACTGCTTCCAAACATTATAAAATAGAACAAATTGGGGATTTAACAAAATTAGGGTTTTCAGTTTTCACATATAAATTAGGGATTAAAGTTTCAGTTTAAACATAAATTAGGGAAGAAAAATTAGGGTTTAAGGCTTACCAATTAGTTACCAGAGAGAAGAGGAGAAGATGACATCGCAGGAAGAGAGAAGAGGAGATTGAAGAAGATGAGATCGCAGGAGCCAGGAAGAGAGAAGAGAGAAGAGAGGCCGCGTCGTTGGTGGTGGTCGTTGCGTCGTTGATGGTGGTCGTCGCTGGAAGAGAGAAGAAGGAAAGCTGTTTGGAGGTTGTGGTTTCAGACTTTCAGTTTCACGCGTGACTGACTGAGGAGAGACAGAGTGGTGGGTCTGAGTGTCAAAAAAAAATTCAGGAGTGTCAAAAAAAATTATATGGGGTGGTAAGTGCAAATTTTTTTTTCCAGGGGTGTCAGCTGAACCCCCTCAGCATAATGTGGGTCCGCCCCTGCTTACCGTTTAGCATTTGAAAACAGGTAATGAACCGATGCTAAACTAGCTTTATATTGGTTTACTTCTACAAATTTGAATTATGAAAACCTGTTTGGAGAAGTGGTAAACCCTTTTCGACAGTAAAAATTGGTTTGTAGAAATGGGAAACCGTTTTTGGATAGCAAAAACTGATTTTCAGAAACGGTAAACTGTTTTCCAGAACCAAAAACCAGTTTTAAACCGGTAAACTGGTTTCCTGATCTGAACCGGTTGAACCGGTTTAAAAACACAAATTGCTTTTTACATAAATGGTAAACCAAAACCGGATCTTAAAGAGGTATGGTGTGGTGTGGTATGGTATGATTTTTGTACCATGCACACCCAATTTGGTACTACATAGCACGTTTGCTCTTGCATGCCTGTTTTTTTGACCATACTATTGCCTTTGTTGTCCCACGTTTTATTTATTTTCTTTAGTTGTGTTTAATTGGTCAGATTTTTATCTCTTTTTTTTTTACAAAAGATTTTTATCTCTTTTAAAATATATTATTTTAATACCTTTAATTTGTTATCAAGTATTTGTCAATTTATTTTTGTTATCACAAGTAGTTTTGTAAGTTCCTTTTGAACGGATCGATTCTGGCTTGAATTGAGGAAATAATGGAGCTAAAATTCAGAAAGTGATGGAGTAGTTAGAAAAAAGGGGGAACAATTTTTATGTTGTTATTATTCTATTTAAAATACATTCCAGCTTTGAGAGTACGTACAACAACAATTGAGTACCACTTCAAATTATATTGAATAAAAAATTGCATCTTTAATAGCCTGTCTCTCGGTCTTATTCTTATTAGAGTAACGTTATTTAGCCAAAGTTTTCCAGCTAAAAATAGTCGAAAACCACATTACAACACCAATTAATCAAGTTTTTTAAGTCATTAACCAACCTATTTTTTCACAGTTTTTAGTTAATGCTTAGAAAACTGTGAAAAAGTAGATTGATTAATATCTTAAAAACTCGGTTAATTACGATTGTAATATGGTTTTTAACTATTTTTTTCTTGAAAAGTTTGAGTGAATAACACTACTCTTCTTATTATCTCCAATCCAGTCGTGAAACCTTCGTATCCAAATGTATGGTGGGAAAGGACGAAGTCTTTGCATGATAGAGTTTTGTTTCTTGGTGTTAATGAGTTAACATCAGTGCCTGGGAAAGGATGCGTAAAGCAAACTAAATTTACTTCACGAATGATATGTGGGAAGAGATGAATTAATTTGGACTATGAATATATGGTGGATATGATTAGGGTGTTTTTTGTCTTCAAGATATATGTGTAAGCTCCTAACTCCATTTGTAAAAAACATGGATCCACCTTCTATTTGGGTTATTCCAAGTGCCTTTTTGGTGATATTTTTATAAACAAAAATTATATTAAAGGGGATGCAAACGGGCATCCCTACCGGCACAAATACAATAGGCCTCATTAAAACCTCCTTGAGCCAAAACCTGATGAAAAAAAGACCCAAAGAAGAAAGAGTATCCCAGGAATAATGAGGAAAAAAATCCAAGTTATACTGAATACATACAAATAAGAGGATTTCTCCACCAATCAGAAATCTTTAAAGTTGAATTGTGGCCTTCATTGCTAATGAACCAGCTCCAAGATATAGTTTTGGCATGATTGGCAACCACTTGAAAATTGAAAACTTGATTCCTAAAAAGAATATGGTTCCGATAGATCCAAAGACACCACGTGATTGCCATCCAAATTTAACACTTCAATCTCCTCGCCTTCTTGCAATCCAAGCTAAGGCCATGGGCCCTAAAATACTTAACTCCAACAAGAGAATCCAAAACCGTAATGCCCATCCAATTCTGAATAAAAGACCACACTAATCTAGAGCACCTTAGTGGGTAACGAAAGCTGCCACATGTCATCTAATGCACTTTGAGTATCGGTATCCAACCTGACCTGATGAAACATATTCAACAAAAGAGCATAACAAGATTAAACGATAAACTCATGGAGATTATCAAGCCTGCGCTGCCAACAATGATTCCACTTGTTTAGTGGCGGACCTAGGACCCTAGGTTGGGGGTATAAAAATTTATAAAATATTTTTGTTTATGGGATTGTTAATTTTTTTTTCCATATACTTTCACTTAATTTACTGAAATTAAAGAATAAAGCTATCTAACTCCGAATTTATTTAAGAGTAAATCATCAAATTAATCTCTAAGTTTACACACTCTTTCCTATTTAAGTTCTAAAGTATACAAAAACAAGAAGTGGTCTATAAAAGTATGTGATATTGATAAAATTACTTCCTAAAGTTTTATAAATAGTCTCTTATAGATATTAATAAGACGAATTTAATAAAAACTAGGTGCAAATTAGGTGAATAATTAAGGATATTAATGCAAATTTACAATTTCAGGGGATTCAAAATTTTATTTACATAAGAGTACTAGTACAAATTTTTTTCAGGGGATTCAACTAAACCCCTATGTTGTGCATAAGCCCGCCAATGCACTTGCTTTTAATAATTATATTCCACAGTAGATTTTCCTCACTAGCTTTTGTGACCTTTTAGTAATTATGCTATATTCCATTGTAAGCGATTTTTTTTAAGGGATGAATAGAGTTGTACATCGAAGAGCACTTAGATGAGATGGTAGGGGTCGTATCTTCGAGCTTAACCAAGGTATTAGGTTAGAATTTGGCCTTGGGCATGCAGCAGCGTTAAATCTCTTGAGGGAGAGTTTTGCCGCGCATTGTGGTCCTACCCGGACTCGAGGGATTGGTCTCTGCAGTTGCGGACAAAGGCTAATCGGTTTATACCAAAAAAATAAATAAGGTTCTCCACTTTTCCTCTATAACTTGAACCCATGACTATTTAGGTGTAAGTGAGGCGTCTTACCAATTGAAAACTAGAACCCAGGGACATACTCCCTCTGTTCCTATTACTTGTCGATTTTGTAGAAAAAATTGTTTCTATTAACTTGTTATTAAGAGCATTATAGATAAAAGAGAGACAATTGTATCAAAAGAAGCATTGTATATACTATTTTTATAGTTTACGGTAGTTTTTTTTAAGACAAAATTAGTTTACGGTAGTTAATATGCTCATTTATTTATTTCAGGAATATGTATGTTTAATTGAGTATTTATTTAAACATATAATGTTATATTAAATGGTTCATGCAAGGAGCTTTTATTCGTTTAATTTGCATTATTTCGAATATATGCATTTATTTAGATCTTATAGAGAACTAATAATGTTAAGTGATTAAATAAAATAATGTCTGCATTAAAAAAAAACCAAAATTCATAACCTGTGAAACTCGTATGAGATATTCAATTTTCCTATGTATTTTAGGTTATTTTACGATTGTTTGATTTCTGGGAAAAAAAGTTTGGAACTGAAATCTTAAACTTGGGATTATTTGATGTTTGATTTCTTCAAAGAGGTTTGTTTTGAAAAGGGGTTTCGGCAATCTAACTCGAGCCAAAGAGAAACCCTTGTTTTGAGCAATTTTGAGCTCTTGTGTGAGCTACATCGTATTATTTGTTGTATTTTGTTATCGTGCGTGGAATGATGCATATGAGGTCTTTAAATAATCACAATGAGAAATCATTCTATATTGTCCATATAATATTTTTGGTAAATTCTACCATACCCACCCAGAGTTGGGTGGGTATGATACCTTCTAGGCAAAATACTCATGACATCTCTTTTTTTCTATTTAAATATTTTAAAATAAAAATAAATATTGAATCAATTTTGACTAATTTTGCCTAGAAGGTATTATACCCACCCAACTCTAGATGGGTATGGGAGTAATCACCAATATTTTTATATTTTGCATTTTAAAATATCTATACTTTGTGTAATTGAATATTTTTTTTGTTGTGTCTCGATGAGAAACCATTGTATATTCTCAGAATAATTTTTTTTTATAGTTTTGTTTTTATAACTTTCTTATTTTTTCTAAAGAATTATTTTGTTTTTGAGGTGAGAGACAAATAATATTGAAAATATTATCTTTTATAAATATTTTTATTTTTTGTATTTTGTTTTCATTAATAAATATATGTTTTTTTATAAATAATTATCTCTATCTCATATGCGACTTGTCAACAAGCGCGCGAAACTTCAACCCTTTTTTTTGTTTTTTTGTTGATTTTTTTTTGTTTTTTCTTCTTTTATATTACTTCATTTTTTTTTCATTATTTTACTTTTTTTTTGTTTTTGAGTATTTTTTTAGAGTGAGGGAACAAATCAAATCTATCACGACTGAACATTAAATATGACTATAGGATGTAGTATAAAAATTCATCAACGGTTGAGATTTAATATATGTTGCTTCAATCTTAACCACTTATAGCATTTTACACAATATCCTACAGTCAATTTTAGTAGTTATCGATAAGGGATTTAATTTACCCCTCAACCTAGAAGCACCCTTTGGTTTTTACTTCCAATTTTTATTCTTTTATGTTTTAATATTTTGCAATTCTTTTTTCTATTTTAAGGGCTACTTTACAGTCTCAAAAATTTTAGATGTTTAAATATGCACAAATTTTGCTGTTGTATAATTGAGTCGGTGGAAAAAAAATTAATTCCTTGCCAAAATATGTAACCAACGAGTATTACAAGCATATTTAAATTGGTCTTTAGTTTAAAATCAAACTCGGCATGATACCTACGTAAGTGTTTCACTTTCTAATTATATTATTATCTTTTATCTTTAATTATGAGTTAAGTTTTTATATTACAGATTAATAAAGATAATATTATTAAAAAATAAGACTTTTTCTTATTATTATATGTGGATGTTCAATTCCAATTTGTGTTAAAATTTTGTTAATTTTTTAATATTGTTATTTAATTTATATTTATGATTTAACTTTTGTTGTGGTAACTTCGACTATATTTACAATAGAACTCCTCGACATTCTTACACTGAAACAGCACTTCCTTCAACTAGACCGAGTAAACCAGCTGCTATAAACCATTATCAAAAGCTACAGCACCTCACTTAGATATAGAATCAATGCATCCTTTGGGACTGTTGCACCAACTTGTGAAGTTTAGAGAGGAATCCTGCTGAACCTTATTTGCAAACCAACCCCAAGATAAGAATTTTATTTGATACAGCAATTAGGAGAAATCAAGGGCACCGCTGCTAAAGATAATGTTGTTGCGAGCTATCCAAATAACCCGCCTTTCTTGTTGGAATCCTGTCAAGTAACACCCTCCAACCTTGAACAAGATACTTTGAGGGAGCTGCAATTCTCCATACCTTCTTAAACTCGCTGCATTCAGACTCGATTGCCTGCTCGTCATTGTTATTGATGAGGAGGAAGTTGTATGCAGATTTGACTGTATACTGAAATGAGTTGTCAAGACCCACGTCCTAACGTTGCAAACATCACTAACTGGAGCAAGAGGAGCCAGTTTGTCACACAAAGTTCTTGCCATGAATTCCTCTTCTTAGTTTAAATTCCTACACCAATCGTAGTTTCACTTCCACAGCCGTCAGACCACGCCCCGAACTCAGCAACTGAACCGAGTTTGTTTGTCGGAGAACGGAGATAGTACAAAGAGAAGGGAACAACCCTTTCAACGTGTTATGGCTGCACCACGAATATGTCCAAAATAAAGTACTCTCATTGTTTCCAAGCTTGTGTTTAACAGAGTTGGAGAACCAATTGGGGGCAGAAGGATGGCAAATGTCCAGACTCTGATTATATTTCTACCAGGTTAAGGAATGTGAATGTTTAAGCCCTTATTCATTGCTGCTATACAGCCACTGTAACATCTCTGACCAGAGATATTTTTTTGTCTTGTATCATCCTCCACCTCCATTTCCCTAGAAAGGAAAGTTTGAACAATTCCATATTCCTTATACCCAAACCTCATAACCTCTTGGGAAAACATAATCTTGAGCAACAGATCCTGTTTATCTGACGCCACCCTGCCTGTACAAACTCCCTATAAGAAATTGCGCTGAATCATCTCTATCTCTATAAACACCTTCTTGGGTGCTTTTTAGAAAGTGAAATATCAGAAAGGAAAGCTAGCAATGACTGAATTGATTAAAGTGATACGCCCCCGATAGACAAGTGTCTACTCTTCCATGAAGATAGCCTCCCTTTCAATCTTGAGATTATTGGTTTCCACGCTATCGAGTATCTTGGGTTCGCTCCTACTGGAATACCAAGAAAATTAAAAGGAACTTCACCTATGCTCCAATATAGGAATTGAGATGCACTAGCAAGGAAATCTTCTTCTACATTCAGCCCTTATAAGCAACTCTTCTTAAAATGGGCTTTCATGACCGATGCCATCTCGAGGACCCTCAAAATTGATTTAAGACACAAGTTGTCCCAAGAATTCTTGAAAACAGTGATTGTACATCTGCAAATTGAAGCACCATAAAAGAAAGACCATGCTTAATAGGGAAGCTCTCCAAGAAACCCATGTCAGCAGATTTCGTAATGATCTCGGTGAGACCCTCAGCCACTATAAGGAAAAGAAAGGGGGCAAGGGAGTCTCCATGCCTTAATCCCCTTTCCAAGTAGAGAATTCCGTAGTAGGGTTTCCATTCAATAGTACTAAAACTAATCTGGTGAAAATACACGCCTTCATACAACCCCTCCATTAATCGTTGAACCCCATTCTCCCGAGCATATAGTCCAAAAAATACTAGCCAACTGAATCGTAGGCCTTCTCAAAATCTACCTTTAGCACTAGACACAGGTTCTTCTTTCTCTTAGCCAAGTTAATGATTTCATTCACCACTAGCACTCCATCTAAGCACCCCATTTTTTATTGTTTTTATTTCTGCTTTAAATCGAATCTATATGTTTCTATTTCTGTTTTAAACTAATCCTTATAAATGCAACACATTGATAACAAATTTGAAATGATGGAAATATTTGAAACAAAAGCAGAAATATAAAAAGCTTAAATAAAAAAAACTTAAAAGACGAATTCAAAATTGAAAATAAACTCAAAAACTCTAAACACAATTTTGTCAATATTTATACAATTAGTGTATCGATACTTTATTTACGTTTAATTATATGAATATTGTTATATTAACTTACTTATTAGTCTTAATATATTTAATTATATCAAAAATTATATGTTTTATTATTTATATTAAAATATTTATCTATAATGTAGGTACTATTACCAACGATGATTGGTCCAAGTGGTAACTGGACTTGGTAGGTACTATTATCAAAAATTATATCTTTTATTATTTATATTAAAATATTTATCTATATTGTAGTTACTATTACCAACAAGGGTTGGTCCAAGTGGTAACTATATATACCTGTCAATATATAACAAGCACCTTTCTTATCCCTTTCCTTTTAAGTGTTTAATTCAATTCCGTACTATATATATATATATATATAAGTCAATATATAACAAAAATCCATCAAGGATGGAAGGTTAGAGTCGTTAGACCCATTGTATTTGTAACGGTTGGGGTGCTCATTTGCATCCCCTTTAATATAATTTTTGCTTATAAAAAAAAGAGCCGTTAAGTGCCCAAGAGATTCCTCATTACATATTTTTCTAAAAATATTTTGCATTTTAGTCAAAAAGAAAACATATGCATGCAAATGTAGTTGTTAGGTAAAAAATCTCATATAAATATTAGTAATCTCGTACAAAATTGTCAATTTAAACATAATAATAGTAGTAATCTTTTTAAATGATGTTGTATACTGCATGGGTTAATTATTCTAGTGACTGGACAAATATATTACGTACCAGCAACAATCGTTGTACTTGTGTCAAAAAACAATTGTTGTACTTCAACATTTTTTTTAGATAGTATGTTGTACTTCAACATGATATACAAAGAACAAGAGAAGAACATAAACAAGCTAATTACGAACAGAGACTAAAATTATTTAATATAATAGGACTTCCGCATACTTAATCCTTACAGAATAACTTTGAAAGCATAATTCCATACATTAATATTAAAATGCAGCCTTCTTCAATCTCTAGCAAAGGTTTAACGTGACTTTATGCGAATATCCTGTTTGAATTGTGCGGAACCAAAATAATTAGAAGGAATCAAAAGGAAGCCAACTTTGGGAGCATGACTAGTATGATCACCTTGAATGATCTTGGTAGAGGATTTCAATATCAAAGTGCTTCCTCGAGACCTAGCCAAGACATCATAATGAAACCGTACCATTGACGCGGGGCCAAGGCAACTAATAGTGACTGCATTCCCCAAACTCACAATTAACGTTATTGTGAACAACAAATAGTCGAGCATCATTTTCATCTCGAAGAACAAAGGTTTTTTGGTCTTTATGTAAGAATAAAGAAAAAAAATTATCATATATGAACTGCATTCCAAATCCTACATGTCTGCGGCTGAAATGGAGAGCTAACTCCTTGGATGAAGCAACAAAGTCGCAATCTGCATGCGGGCGTAAACAAGGTATGTACCCGCATTCCTTCTCGTGGTTACTTTTCTGAGAATAGCTAATCGTCTCTTCGCAACCAAATTTTGCATTTGGGCACGAGATTTTGATCGACTCCAGTAACTTCTCCATAGCCCGACAACGAGAATAGCCGATGGGCATCATGCACAACGGACATTTGTTCGTAATTTTGGTACAGCAGGAAGAGCAAGCTATGTGCCCATTCTCACACTGAATGGTCATATAATCACAAAGTAATTTATGAAATTAGATCTTCCAGGACATGGAACAACTAACAAAACAAGTAAAAAGGTACATTTGAAGTTCTTGCCAGTTAAAGTAGAAAGGTAGCAAATTAAAGAAACATATACAAATAGATAAATTAAATATTCAATCAGTCGCAGAGATGAAAGTTTGCATGCATGCTTTATTCACTATATTTACAAACTATTAACTATATATGTACAATACTTATCTGTATATCAGTACTAGGATATAAGTATAATAAAAATAACCATCAGATTCATGTGATGTAACAACATTGCATTTGCATTTATATGCTTAACACATCAGTAAAAAAAGCTTAATTCGTTAGAAACACCATAGCATTTATGACTTTTTCCCTTTCTATGTCCTAAAGTATTTAAGAGTTAATTTCAAGAGTCTGGCAACAGATATGATATGACCAGTCTCACATCAGATATGATATGACCTGAAAAAAGTTTATAATTGGCCCTCACCCTACTAGTCGATTTTGTAGGATTGAGTTAGTCCTAACCCATATTCTAAAATAGTATCAGAATCTATCCAAGATCCGTTGGGCCACCTGATACCGCGGCACTAAGGTCGCACGCTCCATAATAGAGTTAATTTTTTTTTTCCCGGTTAAATTGGAGGTGCAAGATTGCCATAGAACATCAATCATTTGTAACAATGAAGAATACAATCGAACAAACCTCTATGCATCTATGCATATTTGTAGTTGTAGACGGTTTGAAAATTTTAAATTTAAAAAGATGGTGTTAATGTTGGAAATTCAAGTGTGAGTGGTTATAAGTCCCACATCGGCTATGAAGAGCTATATGAAGGACATATAAGAGAGGAGACCCATTTACCTGACACCTTAAGGTTTTGAGTGGAAATGTAGTGTCCTAGTCTCTTGGTGGTCCGATTCATTGGATAGCTCGGTGTTGCTCCTGGTGTCCCCGGTGTCCCCAACAGTTAAAACATTATTAAATTGCTGATACCTTTGGAACTCAAAAACAGTAACGGGTTTATGTAGCACTTTATTTTAAACAGGAGTGCTATATGTCCCGAAGTGTTTTTCCCGAATCACATGAATATACCATTCCTTTCCTAAATTATTGGATATCTCTTGTTTGTCTAAAAAGATGGATATCAAATAAGTCACCGCCTCACCGTCAACTATTTTGTTGTGATAGAAACAAATAAATAAATAAATAAATATTTTTTACCATATATTTTAAATTGTTTCATTTGGTTCAATGGTAAATTTTAAGTATGTCAACATTATTGTCTGCGGTTCAACACAACAATTTTTTGTTTTAATTTTGATAAAAATATACCAAATGACCGAAAACACACGAAATGCAAGCCAAGGGATTCAAACCAATTAAGTTACTAAATCTCACTAACAACATTCCAAACCACCTCACCATTCAATATCTTTGATGATTAGTGTTCGTTTAATTATATATAACTTAATATATATTATGTATAAAATATGTGTATATTTAGTAAGTTTTTAAAAAATTGGGGGGTTCTGTGGCATCTCTCCGCTTCAAGAAGACCCGTCACTACACACAACCCCATTAATCATAAAAAAAAAAAACACAACCACAAAAGGTAAACTTGTTTTTTTTTTTGTTGAAAAAACGAAACCTCTGTTTTGTCATCACCCTCGCACCTACTTAAAACCATTGCATTGATTCCTTTCTATCAGTCAAACACGGGCGCGTATTGCCGAAAAGATGGAAAGGTTTTGCTTCAGTTGTGCTACTCTAGACCTGCGGAAGACAGGTTCTGCATGCAAAGGCCTAAGTCCCGCGTAGTAGTCTAGTATAATCGAATGATTATTCAATTTTTGAGTTTTTTTTGAACTTATCCTATCCATAAGGGTATGTTTCGATAGTTTAAAACGAGCGGAATGGAGCGGAGTGGAATGAATAAAATTTCCATTCCATTGTTTGGGTATTTTATAATGGAACGGAACAAATTTCTCATTCCATTGTTTGGAAAATGGACGGAATAGAATGAGTTATAATTCTTTTATTCCACTTTTACCCTTATTTAAAGAAAACCAATAACTTTATTTAATTTTGAAAATAAAAAATTCATTTTTTTATTTCACATGAGACATATAACTATATTATTGAAGGAATAATCCAAGGCTAAAATGGTCCTTACACAACTGGTTTTACAGTTTTATTTTTTACTGTTTTGCCTTAGAAGTTCATTTAGAGTGCATTTGAATTTGTATTGAATTTACATTGCATTTATCAGTAACTAATTTAGTTACAAACACTGTAGTATTAATACTGTTTTTCAACCGTAATACAAAGTAGCATTTTCATAATTTCATCTTCTTCTTCTCAACTCTCTGTGACTCCATTAATGAGTGTGGTGAGAATGTGGGTAAAGCTCTGATTACCACAACAAAATTGGTATCTAGAGCCTTGATTTCGATTAGGGAAACACGAGTGATAGCGAGGTGTGCGCGTGATCTCGTTCTTCAAATTCGCATCGAGTTGAAGTTCGGAATCGAAAGGAATCACGATTTCTGATTCCTAGGGTTGGGAAACACGAGCGATTGAGAGATTGGAGTGATCGTCACAGAGATTGAAGATGAACGGAGGCAATGGTGGTCTAAACACGAAATTACCAGTGTTCGATGGCAAAAACTGGAATCGGTGGTCTATCCAAATTAATGCGTGTGCTGTTTGGAGCTCAAGATGTGCTTGAGTTGGTCAACGATGGCTACACACCGGTACCGGAGAATGCTACGGAGGCTCAAAGGAACGGACAACGTGAAATAAGGAAGAAGGACCATAAAGCATTGTTCTACATTCATCAATGTGTAGATCAGAAGGTGTTTGAGAAGATTGCGGAGGCAACTACAGCGAAGGAGGCCTGGGACATACTAGTGAGGTGTTATGAAGGTGATGCCAAAGTAAAGAAAGTGAAGTTGCAATCACTTCGCAAACAATATGAGAATTTAAACATGAAGAATGAGGAGAAAATTGCAGACTATGTCTCACGCGTGATCACAGTGACAAATGAGATGAAGATCTGTGGAGAAATCATCAGTGAACAGATAATTGTTGAGAAGGTACTTAGATCCTTGACTCCTCAGTTTGATTTTATAGTTGTAGTTATAGAACAATCCAAGGATACTAGTATCATGAAAGTAGATGAATTACAAGGAAATTTAGAGGCACACGAGATACGATTAGTTGAAAGAAACACTGAAAATGAGAATGCACAAGCACTGAAAGCAATGTCTGTTAATAAAGGAAATAACAATAAACAGTCAAATTGGAAGGATAACAACTGGCAGAGTAAGAAGCAAGCATGGCTTGAAAATAAGAACAAGAAGAATGGTGATAAGAGTGCTGAGAAGGGAGAATCCTCAAAGTAAGGAGGAAAGAAGTTTAAGAATTATCAGAAGGGAAAAGAAAAATTTGATAAAAGAAAGATCAAATGCTATAATTGTGATAAGTTTGGACACTTTGCTGATGAGTGTTGGTCAAATAAGGAGAATAAGAGTGAAGAGGCTAACATTGCACAAGGAGACTCTGAGGAGGAACCTGTGCTTCTGATGGTAACCACAAACAGTGAAGATATATGCAGTGATTGATTGGTGGTATATGGACACAGGATGCTCTAATCATATTACTGGGAACAAACAGTGGCTTATTAACTTTAATTCCAACAAGAAGACCAGAATCAGATGTGCTGATGATGAGTACTTGCTTGCTGAGGGAATGGGAGATGTATTAGTGAGAACAAATGATGGAAGATCTGTGTTAATAGAGCAAGTTTGGTATGTGCCTGGTATGAAGAGTAACCTAATGAGTGTAGGTCAACTTCTTGAGAAGGGTTATTCAGTGACAATGGAGAATAATGTGCTGGTCTTGTATGACAAAGAGAAGAGACCTATCATGAAGTCACTGTTAGAGAAGAACAGGACATTTAAGGTGAATCTTGAGGCTGCAGGCACCCAATGTCTTAGTGCAACAAGTGAGAATGATAGTTCTTTGTGGCACAAACGATATGGACACTTAAACTATAGAAGTTTAAGTCAATTGAACTCCAAGAAGCTGGTGAATGGAGTCCCTGGCATTGCAAGCAGTGACAAGGCATGTAGTGTGTGCATGAGGAGTAAACAAGCTAGACTACCATTTGCATCTGAATTGGCACCAAGAGCTACACAGGCCTTGGATGTTGTGTATTCTGATGTATGTGGTCCTATTGAGGTTCCTACTATGGGAGGGAACAAGTATTTCGTGTCATTTATAGATGAACACACAAGAATGATGTGGGTGTATCTGATTAAAGCCAAGAGTGATGTGCTTGATCAGTTTAAGAAGTTCAAGGTCTATGCAGAGAAACAAAGTGGCTGTAGCTTGAAAATTCTGAGAACAGATGGAGGTGGAGAGTATAACTCTCTAGAGTTCAAAGACTACTGTGATAAACAAGGAATTGAGCATGAGGTGACTGCACCATACACTCCTCAACACAACGGTGTTGCTGAAAGAAGAAACAGGTCAATAATGGACATGGCTAGGTGTATGTTAAAAGAAATGAACCTGCCAAATAGCCTGTGGGGAGAAGTAGTTTCAACTGCAACTTATATTTTAAATAGGTGTCCAACTAGAAGGCTCAAAGATGTGGTTCCATTGAGATTTGGTCTGGAAAGAAGCCAAGTGTAGGGCATTTGAAAGTCTTTGGTTCACTATGCTACAAGCATATTCCTGATGCTCGAAGAAGGAAACTGGATGACAAAAGTTGTCCTATGGTGCTGATAGGTTACCACTCCACAGGTGCCTATAAGCTCTATAATCCAGAAACAAAGAAGATAGAGTACAGTAGAGATGTGGTGGTCAAGGAAAATGAAAAATGGAATTGGGAACAAGGAAAGGCAAACACAGAGTTGACTGAAACTGTCCTAGTTGACAGTGAAATTGACCAAGAGTTTCAACAGAACCAAGAGGTTGATAATGGTGAAGAACCTCAACAAAATGCTATGAGTGAGCATGACAGTGATTCTGATGATGAACCAGTGGTCCAAAACAGACCACAGAGACATAGAGCACCACCACAGAGGCTAGCAGATTATGATTTAATTCCTGATAGTGCAGTGAATAGTGATGGTGAACTTGTGCAAATTGCTTCGCTAGCTGATGCAGAACCAATCAGCTACGTTGATGCCTTGAAAGAGAAAGTGTGGAGACTTGCAATGGAAGAAGAACTCAAGTCAATTGAGAAAAATCAAACCTGGAAGCTCACTGCACTTCCAGAAAATAAAAGAGCAATTAGTGTAAAGTGGGTATTCAAAGTGAAGTTGAAACCAAATGGAACCATTGCCAAGCATAAGGCAAGATTGGTAGCAAGAGGCTTTCTCCAAAAGCCTGGACTTGACTACTTTGAAGTTTTTTCCCCTGTAGCCAGACACGAGACAATTAGAATGGTGATTGCTTTAGCTAGTCGTGAGGGATGGAAGCTGTATCATCTTGATGTAAAGTCAGCATTCCTCAATGGTCCATTAGAGGAAGAGGTATATGTGATGTAGCCCCCTGGCTATGAAGTGAAGGGTAAGGAACAGATGGTTTATAGGTTATACAAGGCATTGTATGGCCTTAAACAGGCTCCAAGGGCCTGGAACCGAAAGATTGACTCATATTTTTTGAAGTTTGGCTTCAAGAAATGCATGGTGGAGCATGGAATCTATGTGAAGGAAGTTGAAAGGGGTGAAAAGATAGTAATATGTCTATATGTTGATGATATGCTCATCACTGGCAGCAAAGTGAGTGAAATAGAGAAGTTCAAGAAATTGTTGATGAGTGCTTTTGAAATAACAGATCTTGGACAAGTGACATACTTTCTTGGTATGGAGTTCTTGTATGAGGCAAAAGGAATTGTTCTGCATCAAGCTAAGTATGCAACAGAGATATTGAAGAGGTTTGAGATGTCAAACTGCAAATCTGCTGCAACACCAACAGAAGCAAACCTGAAGCTTGAAGCAGACTTAGATGGTGAAGATGTTGAGCCAACTGTGTTTAAACAAATTGTAGGATCCTTGAGGTATTTGTGCAATACCAGACCTGACATTTGCTACTCAGTGGGACTAGTGAGTAGATTTATGAGTAAACCTAAGATGACTCATTATCTTGCTGCTACAAGAATAATGAAGTACATCAGTGGCACAATCAGAACAGGAATCTTGTTTCCAGTAAATACTAAGGCAGATGGTGATGCATTACTGGGCTACTCTGATGCTGATTGGTGATAAATCCACATCACATGCTTGTTTTTAATGCTAAAAAGGGTGTTTTACATGAAGATTTTAATGAACAACAGTCAAGTTTGAGAAGAGTTTGTGAATTTGTGAAATCGGGTTTTTGTGCAGTTGTTATGCCGGTTTTCTTTATGTTTATGTGCTCAGGAACTTGATCAAATTGAAGAACAGGTTACGCAAGCAAGAAGTAAAGTTTGGAGCGATTTAGAGCATGTTTACATTGGCAGCACCGGGTGGTTTCAGTTTGCAATAAACCTTCACCAGTGGGAGCTACTCTTTTCTGTTGCGCGTAAGTTGCGCGTACGCGCAAGCATCTAGTAGCTGTGGCGCGTATCTTGCGCGTACGCGCAAAGCACGCGCTAACACCCAGTAGCAGTTGCGCGTAAGTTGCGCGCAAGCGCAAAGCACGCGCAAGAGTCCAGAATTTTACATAGGATTTTGCGCGTATCTTGCGCGTACGCGCGCCCGAACAGCTCCTAATGCGCGAATTGTATAAATAGCGACTCGGAACTCAGAAAAAGCACTTTTTGACACGCTTAGAAACCCTAGAATTTGGAGGCACTCATTCCATCTCATCTCTATTGAAGATTCAAGGCTTGGGAACAAGATTTGGCGCTTCAAATGAGTCCATCTTTTTCATTGAGTTGTAATTTCTGTTTTCCCTCTTCTCCTACCATGTGTAACTAAGTCTCTAGTTGTTAGGGATGAATGAATATTGATGAAACCCTATTGCAGCTGGTTTAGATTTACTTTTATGTCATAATCTCTCTTACTTTGTGTATTGAATCTCCGTTCTTAATGCTTTTTATGGTTTGATCACTCATAGAATGATTTATGGTTCATTTATGGAATGGAAGTTTTGTTCTTGAATGCTTGAGATTGAATACCTTCAACTCTTAGTTTAGGAATACTCTTTGAGTAGTTGTATATTGCAAACCCCTTGATTTTAATGCTTGTTGTTAATTAGAATCACTTAAGGAATTAGGGCTTTTAGTTATCAACAAAGGATTAGTTGCCTAAGGAATTAGGAATTAGTTAATATTGTGGGTTTGATAGCAAAGTTAAAGCGAGAGTATCTTTCAACATAAATCAGTTGCAATATTGTGAAATCAACAGGAGTTCGTCCCTAACATCTTTTACAATCTTATCTTTTTAAAGCGTTCTTCGGTTTCTATTATCAAAAATACAAAAACATTTTATTTTGTTGATTTTATAGTTCTGTTACTCGACTCTATCAATCAACCCCTAGTTTATTTTTGTTCATTTAGTTGTTGTTAGCGTTTATTGGTAATTGCATTCGATCCTCGAGGACGATATTCGGTTCTTACTGATTTTATTACTTGCGACGATTCGGTACACTTGCCGAAATATTAACAATTGGTGCGGTGATAAGGTGGACAGGAGGTCCACAACTGGTTTTATTTTCTTATGGAATGATACTCCTATTTCTTGGTGCTCCAAGAAACAACCTGTGGTTGCACTTTCATCATGTGAATCTGAATATATTGCAGGAGCAGTTACTGCATGTCAGGCTATATGGCTCACACAGTTAATGAAGGAGTTAAAGATAACATTGAAAAAGCTTGTCAAGTTGCTGATAGACAACAAATCAGCAATAAACCTTGCCAAGAACCCAGTGCTACATGGACGTAGCAAGCATATTGACACCAAGTTCCATTTCTTGCGTGAACAAGTTGAGGCAGGGAACATTGAAGTTATTTATTGCAGCACTCAGATGCAGGTTGCTGATATCATGACAAAAGGATTGAAGTGTGATCAATTCTTGAAGCTGAAGACTGATATGGGAATGACAGCATTTTAGCCATGAATTAAGGGATGGTATTGAAGGAATAATCAAAGGCTAAAATGGTCCTTACACAACTGGTTTTACAGTTTTATTTTTTACTGTTTTACCTTAGAAGTTCATTTAGAGTGCATTTGAATTTGTATTGAATTTACATTGCATTTATCAGTAACTAATTTAGTTACAAACACTGTAGTATTAATACTGTTTTTCAACCGTAATACAAAGTAGCATTTTCATAATTTCATCTTCTTCTTCTCAACTCTCTGTGACTCCATTAATGAGTGTGGTGAGAATGTGGGTAAAGCTCTGATTACCACAACATATATAAGTGCCAAACTAGTCTATTTGTAATACTTTAAAATTTAAAATACTGCTACGTTATAACAAAGAAACCGAAGATAAATTAAATAAAGAAATCACTATCATTTAGCTCATATATTTCAAGTGCCATGTCATATTCGGGAAGCCTTCGGGAGTCTCCTTCTCCTTTCGGTACATTCACCATTTCTCCATTTAGATATTATAAGTTACAATTGTTGGGGAGTGGGAGTCCGGGGGAGCACCGAGCTATCCAATGAACCGGACCGCTAAGAGACTTGGATCTCCACCCAAAACCTTAAGGTGTTAGGTATATGAGTCTCTTCTCTTATATGTCCTTCATCTAGCTCATTCATAGCCGATGTGGAACTTATAACCACATTAAAGTCCCCAATCACACACCAAACCCCCATTGCGAATTCGCCTTTCAGTCCGCGAAGATCCCACAAAGACGTCCCTTAATTACCAGCAATAGTACAAGCTGAGTACACATTTAACAGATAACATATATAGACTATCCTGCTGTTTAACATAAATCCCCACAAAATGCTCACCTGAGAATGAAAATCGAACATCAAAGAGACCCTGTCTCCACACGCTTAGTATTCCGCCCGATTGTCTAGAAGCACTCTCTTACAAACCCAGTCGAATTGAGCCATCGCTAGTGTTGTTGATTGAGAATGGTAGAGTTGTGATGGTTTCTTACTGCGTAGTACTCTTTTTTCTGGACGACAAGAGGTGCGAGACCGAGTGCTCAAGGGATGTGATCAATGTTCGGGCCTCATCATTGACTAGCCCAATATGTAGTAATATCCTGCTCCAAGCCCGTTGAAATGCCATTCTCCTTCTTTTTCTTTTTCTAGGTTCTAGGCCTTTTCCCCTTTTTTACACCTTTGTTTAAATTTGCTACTACATCCCACCTCAAAGTTGTTCCCAATGTTCTCTTTCGACCCCAACCATTGGACACCATATCACCACAAATTTCATTTTATCCTCATTTTACCCGTCTCGCTTTTTACGACTTTTGAATTTACCACTAAAAGTTAATTCTAGAACACATTTTGCAAATTTTTTGAAGGATTTATCTATTTAATTGATAAATCTGTAATTAATAATACATTACAGATTTATCAATTAAATATATATATATATATATATATATATATCTGTAATTTATTAATAACTATGGATTTATCTATAGCATATACATGCTTACGGATTCATCATATCAATCATAAAAAATGTTGCTGATTTTGGAGAATGGAACGACGGTGAGTGGGTCTGAAAGCTGAATTGGAACGGTGATTTGAATATGGAGCAGCATATGGCAGGAAAGGCGTTAAGTGAATTGTTGCTACAGGTACAGCCAGAATGCAGCAGGAGGGACAGCTGGAATTGGGTCATGGATAGTAATTCAACTTATACGATTAAGGTTGTGTATCGCTGATTGATCAATTGGTCCGCAGAATCTGAATTAGATGAGGCGAAAAAGAAGATTATTAAGAAATTGTGGAAGACCTCAACACCTTCTAAGTTCGTGGTGCACGCATGGAGAGTCTTGTTGGATAAATTGCCAACTCGTGTGGCTCTCCAACAGCGCGACATTGTCGTGTTTAATCCAAATCCAACATGCGTGTTTTGTTTTCGAGTTGATGAGAGCGCTGATCATCTATTTTTCAACTGCTGCATTTCGGACCAACTATGGAATGTGATTGAAGATTGGACGGGTGTAGAAAGAGAACATAATGGAAGAAGATGGGATCACTTCAGCTTACATGGTGTTGTTTGTGATGGAAAGAGGAATAAGAAATTCAGATTCCTTGTTTGGGTAGCAGCTGTTTGGATCATTTGGACAAATAGGAATAGAATTATATTTAGAGGAGCCGTAATTAATGTATCACAAATGTTGTATCAAGTTAAAGCCTTATCTTGGTGTTGGTTCTCAAATAGGGTGGGTGTTCCCTTACAAATTAATTTCAAAGACTTGTGTAGCAACCCCTATAATTGTTTATCAATGTGTTCTTGAATTGTAAAAGAGTTGGGGCACCTCTTGTGCCTCCTTAATAAAATTGACTTATCTAAAAAAACAAACATATATGCTACGGATTCAACATATATATGAGTCATAAAATGAATTTTTACGGATTCACCATATCTAATATTTATGCTTATGGATTTTGAAAAAAATTTCACTACGGACTTATGAGGAAAAGGATAAATCCGTAAGCTAGTATTTTTTACATTTCAGATTTATGTACAATAAATAAATCTGATATAGAAATATTTAACTATGGATTTAATATGCTTTAGGGTAAATCTGCAATGGATTTTCACGTCAGGGGTAAAATGAGATTTTCACGTGGGGTATAAGTGCCCAACAGTGGGGGTAGAAAAAGCAGCACCCTTCCATACCCCCACAGCTGGCCTCAAAGCCCGTGAATTCTCCATTTTACCCCTTTCATTTACATCATTACAGATTTATCTATATAAATACGTAGTTAAAAATAATTCGGATTTTTCTATTTAATAGATAAATCCATGATGTATTTTTACCATGACAATGAAAAACAAATGCAATTAAAGACGACATTGCATGTTACTTTCTTCACATTTCCAACTAGTTCTTATCCCCTTGCTTTGGCTTTTAGGGTACTATAGGTGGCATGATGGGAAAGATCTATTCCAACTTACGTAACAGTAGTGTCAGCTTCTTATACACTCATCTCTTGAGCCTAAAAGAGTAATTTTCTTGAAATATACCTATGTCACTATATTTTCTCAGCAGGAATACAGTATTCATTGGATTCCATATCCCTATATACGCAGTTAAAGGTAGTTCGTTTTAATTGCATAAATAAATCCATGGTGCACTTGATAATAACATATGAAATATACACATTATCGAAAGAATAAATGAAATTCACACATATATTGAATAGCACAAAACATTATTATGATCATATATTCATATATTTGGCGATTCTCAATAAGAAGTTCTTTATTTAAAGATAAAATTACTTATATTTACATATATAAGTTGGAGTGAATAACCATTGATCCTGCAATTTTACAATTCCTGATCTCATTTGGATTGAACATTAACCATATAGACATTATATTAAGACATGCATATATACTAGAGATGAAGCTATAATCAAGAAATTAGGCCATCATTTGGTGAAACTCATTGAAATCAAGAACCCCATTATGATCAATATCAAAGGCATCAATCATCGCAACACACTCATCATATGACTTTTGATCTCCAAGGCGATTCAACATTCTTTGTAACCCTTTTGGTGTGATACATCCACACCCATCTTTCTCCAACACAAACATATCAAAAGCCTTTCTTAAATCATCACCACAATCTCTTCCTTCACCCTTCATCAACTTATTGAAATCATTGAAATCCAACAAGTTATCACCATCGGTATCTAGGTAATTGATAACCCATTCAGCTTCCTCATGGGACATGTGTTCTCCAATTGACCCAAAATACGACCTTAGTTCATAGGCTGAAATTTTCCCATCACCATCTTCATCAAAGTAACGAAAAACTTCCCTTAACCCTTCTTCATCTCCAAAATTGTTGATATTCTTTGGAGAAATTGGAGATCTTGGAGAACTCAATGATGAGTTTGAGTTAGAGGATCTTGATGATCTTTTGCGATGAAAACTAAGTTTGAGACCTTTGTTTGAGAACCACTTCGATGGTTTGAGAATTATCTCGGAAGCCATAACAAGAAGATCGAATTTTAAAGTATATATTTATGATATGATATGATAGGTAACTTGAAGTGGCTAGGCTTTGATATAACGCAAGAGGCCAATGAAAAGGTTGATATATATATATATATATATATATATATATATATATATATATATATATATATATATAGTTTAAGGAAATAATAGATTTTGAGGGAGTTGCTATGAAATTTCCTGGGGGAACAGAGAACTGAATGTCAATAAAGGTTACGTAACTTTGGTGAGAAGGAAATTGCATGGTAGTTTCCTAGTGGGTCCCAAGAAATTGATAGAACAATGTCATGCTCAAAATTGGGCGGGTATTGTTTCCTAATTTTATTTTATTTTTTAACATTGAAATAATTGGTTATTTTTTCACTTGAAATACCATTTGGTAAATAACTTTTGTCTTCCCAACCAAAAAAAAAAACTTTTGTCTTCTCTTTTACGCGTTAAAAAGGAATAGCAAGCCCTACCGTGTGTATAGGTGATTAGGTGCAAATGATTTACAGTAGTTTTTTTTTTCTTTTTAGAACATTATCTCATAATTTATTTCATATCATCTAAAAATAAATCTAGGCCAAATTAGAAGTTAATCTTATAGGGAGATAAAAATTTTAACAGAATTGTTACGTTTTTATTTCACTTCCCAGTGTAAGGGAAGAAGGAGTTGGTTCTTATAATACACATTAAGTAACAAAAAAATCAATGTTCAGATAATCGGACCGGCCATTGAACCGGTGAAAGCACTGGTTTAAGGTTTAACGGTTCAACCGAGAATCAATCGGACCGGACATTGAACCGAGATACTCATAGTATTACTAAAAAAGATATCCAAGTCATCATTACTTATAGTTTAAAAAAGATAATTTTTTTGGTCAAGAAAAAGATAATTTTTTATTTTTTGAAAACCTTGTAAAAAAATTATTGATTAATAGTGTATCATTCGAATATAATATATTAAATTGTAATATTTCATTTAGCAAGCATTACCAGTACGTAGTTAAAAAAGTTAAATTTGCTCAACAATCAACATAAGTGTAATGAAGTGAGTTTCCTGATTATAGTGTATTTAGATTAGATTTAGATGTCCCACATCGAGTAGGTGTTGAAAAAGAAAGGCAAGGAGAGCTTATAAATAAGATTATGCAGTAGATTGAAGAGCCAAAAGGCTTCGCTTGCTGCTACAGCTGCTTAGTGATTGGTCAATTTTTGAACTGTGAAAATCGTTTGACTGCTGGTTTTTTCTGGTTTTGGCGGTTTTTACTCGGTTTTCCGGTTCTCTAGTTGGTTCTAGTGGTAAGCGGTTCTGCTATTAGAATGGACCGGAAATTGGTCCGGTTCCCGGTTAAACCGGTTCAACTGATCGATTCGGTTCGGTGAACATTGATATAAATACAATTAATTATATGCATATTGTTAGGAAACACACACCGATAGCTAAAACCAATCTATGATAACACAAGAAGAAACAAACCGTTTGAGTCAGAAAAAAGAAGAAACAAACCGAGAAAAGAGAGAGATGAACATAAGAGATTATTAGGGTGTTTCTAGGGTGAGCGAACAAATCAAATCTCTCACCGGCGGACCACTAAAATTGACCGTAGGATTTTGTATAAAATGTTATGAGTGGTTAAGATTCAATTCACAGGTATTAAATCTCAGCCGTTGATAAATTTTAACACTACATCTTACAGTCATATTTAGTGGTTCATCGATGAGGGACTTGATTTCCTCCCTCACCTTAGAAGCACTCAAATTATTAAAGCAAGGATTAAAGACCTAAGTACGTCATTTTACCTTACCAGGGTGAGCCTTGGGTCTGTTGGGGTTGTGGCCCCAGTCCAATACCATTTTTTAGGGCTAAAAAAAGTTTGAAATTTCTAAAATATAAACTATAAGACTTGTGTGTATATCGCGAATAAGATATTGCCTTAGTTGTTCGTGTAGGCTTTGATTAAGCTCTTGGTCTCAGGATTGAAACTATGAAGTTGCACTTTTTAATATTTGAATAGGGCTTCTAAATTGTTTGAGGCAGCCCTATTTTTACTATATGAAAATTCTGACAAGTACCAGAACAAAGCAAGCGCTCGTATCAACAATTACCAGACTTGGCAGCGCTGTGGTGCCTAGTGGCTTAAAGAATGATCGGGATTCCGAACAAAAGGTGCCCAAAGACAACATATGTACACTTGGGATTCAAAACCTTCAAACTGATGTAGCTCTTCTCTTTACTGCCATTCATAGATCAATGTTACTTCAAACTGTCAACATATTGAACAAATCCAAACAGTGCATAAATTTGCTTTTAGTAACAGGTTTGGTCATCATATCAGTTGGTTATTTTTCGTGTCAACTTCAATCACCTTGAAAGGGAAAGCTTTCCAACAAACTATGCACATGCCAATGGTGAATGAATAACTATCAATAGATCTTCTAGAGTCAAGTTCAGCAGCATAATCAAAATTTGCAAACCCTGCAAGGCTACAATTAGGATCCGTTTCAAACACTAGGCCAACATCAAGTGTTCCCTTTAAGTATCCAATTGTTGTAATTTTATGCATAAATTGGTGATGAGGGAACTAAAACTCAAAAGGAGGTGTGTCTCAAAACTGGTGAGAATATCTCATTTTACTATTTCTTTGTCGCGACTAACAATGGGTAGTTATCTTTTGTCGAGACTCAAAAGCTATAAATATTCTATTTTTAAAAATATATACATGAAAATATAAATATTGCAACATAACGTAATATTTTCATGTTGGAACTCATATTAATACAAAATAAAAGATAGAATATTCCTACGACGTGTAATGTTTTCTGGTCTGGTAACTAAGGCAAAAATGGGAGGCAGAAGGATGATAAAGAGAATGTAACAAAAATTATAGAATCAAGACGCAGTGAATTTGGTAGTTTCAAATTGAAATGCGGGATTGGAAGGAAAAAGATATGGGAAACTATGAGAGAAGAGAGGAAAGAAATTTGAAAAACAAATACAAAATGAAAGCAAAAGTAAATAAATAATTCAGAAAAAATAAGATCGCACATGAGGTAAACATTTTTAGCGCCAAAGTTATCTTCAAGTTGGAGAGGTGTCTATGCCTCAAACTAAAAATCTAGTTCCAACATCATATGTGCGAGCTCTACCCACCTTCTATGAAGAGTTGCAAAGGGCACAAACAATCATATGCTAGAAGAACTAGACCAAAACAAATACACCACCAGTCTGGCGATACAATGTTAAGATCTCCCATTTAGAAAGGGAGGTACACCAACACAACTTAAGCCTAAAAGATACAATCAGGTTTAGAACCAATCACTAAAGCTATGACACCAACAAAAGAACGACACTGAAAACTAGAGACTAAGATAAAATAAAGCCAACATTTTCAGCCCAAAAATGGTTGCTCTCGCAAAGATGCCAACTCCATAAGCCATTCCAAACCGCAGTAGCACGACAGCAGTAACATGACAGCGTCTAAAATGTGATTGTTGCGCTATGACCAATCTTCTTCAAACTTTATACAAAAAACACTACCCCAATCGAAGATTAAACTCATGAATGAAATAATAAAATTTTTAAAAACAGTAAAAAAGAAAGAGAAAAAATAACCCACAATATTAATGTTGGAGGAGGAAAATGAAAGAAAATAGAGTTAAATAAAAGAAGATGTTGTAATTAGAGAGACGACAAAGAAAAGTATAACCCGCAATAAAAGCTGAGTGTTCACAATATACAAATCCATAAATGTCAGATACATAACTACTGAGTGCCCCTGTTCCTCCTACTATATACACAACCGTACTTTCTAAGTCTCCGGAAAGGCCTCACTAGGGCCTTCAAACTGTCCAGCACTCGCCATGGTTGTGTGCCTCGTGGAACGGCAGAACCCTCCAGCGCACGCTCCATCTCACCCATAAAGTGAACCACATCTGGCATGGCATGTGAAACAGCAAATATTAATTAACTAACAATATTTGAAAACTAATAAAAAGGCAACATAAAAATGTAACACACACGTACCTATCTAGTATCTCGCTCGTCCTCCAGCACCATATAATGACTCTTGTCAATGAAAGAGTGTGAGACCCTCCCATAGCAAGAGTAGTACCCTGGAAAGGTGTCTGGCGCACCCTTCTCAACAGCGGCCCCTTGCTCCACCAAGTGTTGGTCAAAATTGTACCACTTCTCATCACACAACTCTTTTGTGACCACTTCTCTGGTCCGTCTTGGGTCCTCTGGTATGCCCTGCATACTGCCAAACTGCCTCAGCACACAGTCTGGCATGTAGGACATGATACAGCCAGCACTCTGGAGGTGGCCTCTATATAGGCTGATGAGCTCAAAAGCCCGAGTAGCTCTATGGTCAGTGTAGGGCTCCCAGGTGACCTCATCAGGGTCCAGCCTATCAACATCCTCTTGCCAAAGAGAGATCCCTGGAAATGCTCAAAGATTCATGCCTGTAACGAATAATTGAAATAATTTAGTACAGTATTTAAGAGACAACAAATTAAACTTAACAAATTAAATTTAATACATACCTGAAGTAGAGCCAGGTAGCCACCCATATGTCTGTGTTGAAATAAGAATCTCTTTCTAGGTTTTAATGAAATAAACTAAGTAAGATTTTAGTTTTCTAAATATGTGTGATCTAATTTGTGTGCTAAAGTGATGTAGAACAGGGTTACTACATAGCAAACTGAGACTCTATCTAAGACCAAAAAGAAAAGAAACTTCTATGGTAAGAGAAGTCTCAAGAAGGTTAACTTGCAGAAGCTTGAAAAATTGTCAACAAAAGGTTTGACCAGAACTAAAGAAGGTTGACCAGAAGTCAATTATAGTTTGACCATGAGTCAAAAGAAGGTTGACCAGAAGTCAACTATAGTCGGATCATGAGTCAAAAGAAGGTTGACTTCATCAACATATTAAAGAAGCTTAGTTCAAGTCAAGAAGAGTAAAACTGCAGAAGGTTGGTTGAGAAGGTTGCCTTCTCAAGCATCTTGAACTCAAACAACTTGGCACCTGAATTAATGTGTTCCAGTGCATTAAATAAAGATCTCATGCAATAAATATGTTGAAGAATGTTGGAAACCAAAAGAGGAAATGCTTGATTATTCCTAAGAGAAACAAAAGGTGTTTTTCTCATACCATGAAACTCAAGAAGCTTCATTGCAAGCTGGAAAAGCAAGGCCTTAAGTGATATGTCAAGTCATAGGCTTAGAGGATAATCAGAAGAGAGTACAATGTCAACTCTAGAAGGTTGAGTAAAATGTATAAAGCTGATTTACAGGCTGGAGAAGCTCCAACGGATAACCAAGTCTTTTGTCCAACAAACAATTCATCTTTATGGACCAATGGTCACTCCCAACGGCTATCTCCATGTTTCTCAACGGCTCTATTCCCTTGCCAAGCCTATTTAAAGACAGATCTCTGAAGTTTCAAATCATGAGAGTTGATTGCAATCTACACAAAGTTCAAACTTCTTGAAAAGCAATCAACCTTCTCGTCCACACTCAAGGCAACATCACGTTCAGTTTTTGGGAATACTTTGTTGAGTGTGTGTTAGCTTGTTTACCCTACAAAATACATTGTATTAATCTGTAGTCAAGCTCCTAAATCATCCCAAACCCAAATCCCTTATTGTAAGAATCATTGTGTTAGTTTCTCTACAAACTACCTAGTGTGAGGTGAGTGGTGTAGGTGAACCTACTTGAAAAAGGAACCTTTAGAAAGCTAGGAGACAGTTTTCTAAGTGGTGAGTACAGCTTGGCTAAGTTGTGGCAGTGAACACTTGTCTTTTGTGTGTTGATCAAAAGAGAGTGTGGTGAAAGTCTTTTGTTGGTGAACAAAAGCAAGTGTAAGATCTATTTGGAAAATAGTGGAAATACTCACTTGGAAGTGAGGAGAGGAAGTAACCATAGTTGGGTGAACCTCTATAACTCTACTGTGTCATTACTTGCTTTCCTTATTACGTGTTTAATCCTTCATACACTTGTTAACTGTTTTCAAATCCTACAGAAGGTTAGTTACTTCAACCTTCTATAGATAAATTTTCAACTTAATACAACCTTCTTTAAGGTATACTCTTAATACTGAAAACAACTTTTTAACATCAACTCAGAATCATCCAAGTTACATTATCTTGAGTACGTATTTGCTTGCTTGCTGTGTGTTTTGAATTAACACTTTAACCTTCTCTACTCTAAGTTTATCTTAAGATCATTTGGAGAAGGTTGCAGGATAAAATTTAAAAAGGGACGCACAATTCAATCCCCCCTTTCTTGTGCAATTAAGTCACTTCAATTGGTATCAAAGCTCACCTCTAGGGGCTGAGCACACCTCAAAGTGTGAGAGGAAAGATCCTGGAAGAAGTGATGACTCATTCAAACTGAGTGATGTTTCTTCCTGAAGGTGCTTCAGCAAATAGACCTCCAGGATTCACTGGTGAACACTACTATTACTGGAAAGATCAAATGAGATTGTTTCTAGAATCTCAAAATACTGATCTCTGGGGAATTGTTGAAGATGGTCCTTATGAACCTACAACAACTCTTGATGATGGAAGCACTCTGATCAGGTCAAAGAAGCTAAGATCAACCTTCTTATCCACCAATTTGAAACATTCAAAATGGAGGAACAAGAAACTATCTCTGAAATGTTTAGCAGATTCACAACAATAACAAATGATTTGAACTCACTGGGAAATACCTACACAAATCAAGAAAAAGTCAGAAAGCTTCTGAGATGTCTACCAAAGGTATGGAGACCCAAAGTGACTCCTATAACAGAAGCTAAAGATCTATCTACACTAAAGATAGAAGATCTACTTGGATCCTTAAAAGTTCATGAGCAAGAGATCATGGATGAACTTCATCCCAAGAAAGCTAAAACCATTGCTCTTAAAGCTTCTCAAAAAACCCCACAATCTTCTAAAGCTATGGCACTCAAAGCTCAAGAAGATACTCAAGAAGAAAGTGAAGATGATGAAAATGACACTGATGATGATGATGAAATGGATCTAATCACAAGAAGGTTGAGAAGATGGGCTTTTAGGAAAAACACAAATAAAAGACCCTTCTTCAAGAAATATCAACCTAAAGGTGAAGGCATCAGCAAAACCACACCTGTATGCTATGAATGCAACAAACCTGGACACTTCAAAAATGAATGTCCTAAGTTAAAAGGAAGCAACAAGAAGTTCACACCAAAGAAAAAGGCTCTACTTGCCACATGGGGTGAATCAGATGAAACTGATTCAGAAAATGAAGAAGATGCTGCTCATTTCTGTCTTATGGTTAATTCTGATGAACCTTCTCGAAACTTGCCTGCCTCAAGTATGGAGTCTATCAACTCTTGTCTCATGGGAGATGCTGATCTAGAAGAGGTAATTTTTCTTGAACCATCTTGTGCATCATGCAAAGAATTTGAACATGCTTTTGAAAATCTGCTATCTGATTCAAATACTTTAGTCCAAAAATGTAGTATGTTTAGAGAACAATATTTCAATGTGAAAAATGAAAACGAGGAAATTCAAAGAAAAAATGAACATTTGACACAAACCATTGGCATGCTTAGATATAGATACACTAGGATCAGTGAGCAACATATTCTGCCTAGTGAGAAATTAGAAATAGACATAGCTAATCTTGAAGAACAAAACAACCTTCTTAAAGATAACATCTTAGCTATGATTGAAGAAAGAACTATCACAGAACAACAGTTGAGTGAAAACTCTGATAAGAAACACATTAGACATAGCTTCAAGGAAGTCTCAAAAAACAAAAAGTCTAGAGTAAAATGCACAAACTGCAAACATTTTGGTCATGATATTTCTGTATGTTTTAAAAAGAAAAAGGGAAGTATTTATTCGAAGAAAGCTAACTATGAAGGACCCAAAAATCATTGGGTACCTAAGACTTTACTAACATCTGAAACAGGAATGCCTCTTAGCATCCAAGAAAAAGCTGTGGTTCTTGGACAGTGGATGCTCAAGACACATGACAGGAGAAATGAATAAATTTCTCTCAATGGAGAGAATAGATGGAGGCTATGTCATCTTTGGCAATGATGATAAAGCTTGCATCAAAGGTATAGGTACTATAGGTAATTCTAATTCTCCTAAAATTAAAAATGTTCAGTATGTAGAAGGTTTAAAGCATAACTTGTTAAGCATCAGTCAATTGTGTGATAGTGGTCATAAAGTTTCTTTCAAAGCTGATAAATGTTTTATTAAAGATATCTCATCTGGTAATTTTATTAAAGATATCTCATCTGGTAAGGTCCTGTTTACTGCATCTAGAAATAAGAATCTATACAGCCTATGTCTTGATGAACTATCTCAAGAAACTTGCCTTATGTCTTTTGAAAATGACAAATGGATTTGGCATAGAAGAGCTGGCCACATAAAGATGCAAACTATTTCAAAATTATCCAAAAAGGAATTAGTCAGAGGGTTACCAAAAATCAATTTTGAAAAGGACAGAATATGTGAAGCTTGTGTTCATGGAAAACAATCCAAATCAAGTTTTAAACCTAAGAACATTATCACATCTCAAAAGCCACTTGAGTTGCTTCACATAGACTTATTTGGACCTACAAAAACTGCTATCCTAAATGGAAAAAGATATGGTTTTTGTCATTGTAGATGATTTTTCAAGATACACTTGGGTACTATTTTTGAAAAACAAAGATGAAGCTTTTGAAGCATTCAAAGTATTCTTGAAGAAAGTTCAAAATGAAAAAACAAAGGTAGTTTCTGTAAGAAGTGATCATGGGGGAGAATTTGAAAACTTGTCTTTTCAAAACTTTTTTGATGAAAATGGAATCACTCACAATTTCTCATGCCCTAGAACTCCACAACAAAAGGGAGTTGTAGAAAAGAAAAATAGGACCTTGCAAGAAATGGCAAGAACTCTTTTAGAAGATTCAAAAATTGAAAAATACTTTTGGGCTGAGGCTGTAAACACTGCTTGCTATATTTTAAACAGAGTTTCCATTAGAAAAATAATTGAGAAAACCCCATATGAACTCTGGAAAAACAGAAAAACTACCATTGCTTATTTTCGTGTATTTGGCTGCATTGTTTCATTTTGAATAACAAAGACAATTTAGGAAAGTTTGATTCCAAAACTGACAAAGGAATTTTTCTTGGATATTCAACATCATCTAGAGCTTATAGAGTCTATAACCTTAGAACTCAAACTGTAGAAGAAAGCATGCATGTTGTTTTCAATGAAACTAACAAATCAAATGAAGTGATTGATGTTGATGAAATCAACAAAGAGAATGAAGATGTTCAAAATGAAGTCAACAGACCTGCGAAGGATGAAGAAGATGCTTCTGATTAACCTTCTCAAAAATCAAATGAAGCTACTCAAGGTTCTGACCAACCTTCTCAACTACCAAGGAGTTGGAGAATGGTCGTTCACCATCCACAAGATCAAATTATTGGTAGCACCTCAGACCCTGTGAGAACCAGAACATCATTTAAAGAAAATACAGCTGGAATGGCTCTCATCTCTGAAATAGAACCAAAATCCATAAATGAAGCTATACAGGATCAATCAAGGATAGAAGCCATGACTGAAGAACTCTCTCAATTTGAAAAGAATAATTGGAACCAAATGGGTGTTCAGAAAGAAACTTGATGAAAATGGTAAGGTGGTGAGAAACAAGGCAAGACTTGTTGCTCAAGGGTACAATCAACAAGAAGGTATTGACTATGATGAAACTTTTGCTCCAGTAGCAAGGTTAGAAGCCATTAGAATATTACTTGCATTTGCTGCACACAAAAACTTTAAATTATTTCAAATGGATGTGAAAAGTGCTTTTCTAAATGGTCTTCGAAATGAAGAAGTTTATGTCAGTCAACCTCCTGGCTTTGTTGATCAAAAGAAGCCAAATCATGTTTTTAAACTCACTAAAGCCTTGTATGGACTTAAACAGGCTCCTCGAGCTTGGTATGAAAGGCTAAGTAGTTTCTTGATCAAAAATAATTTTACAAGAGGAAACATTGATACTACACTTTTTAAGAAATCTCTTGATAAAGAATTATTGATTGTCCAAATCTATGTTGATGATATTATCTTTGGATCAACAAATGAAAAACTTTGCAAAGACTTTGGAAATCTCATGAAAAGTGAATTTGAAATGAGTATGATGGGAGAGCTAAGATTCTTTTTAGGTCTTCAAATAAAACAACTTGATAAAGGTATTTTCATTAGTCAAGAGAAATATATCAAAGACCTTCTCAAGAAGTATAAGATGAATGAGGCAAAAGCTATGGCAACTCCTATGCATCCTTCCATGCAAATTGAGAAGGATGAAGAAGGAAAGCCAACATATGAAAAAGAATACAGAGGTATGATAGGTTCACTACTCTATTTAACTGCTAGTAGACCTGACATTGTGTTTTCAGTTGGCTTGTGTGCTAGATTTCAAGTTTCTCCAAAAGAATCTCATCTTACAGCTGTGAAGAGAATCTTCAGATACCTAGTTGGAACCACAAATATTGGTCTATGGTACAAAAAGAATACTCATTTTGACCTAGTAGGATATTGTGATGCTGATTATGCTGGTGATAGAGTTGATAGAAAAAGCACAAGTGGCTCATGTCAACCATTGGGAGAATCCTTAATCTCATGGTCCTGTAGAAAATAAAACTCAATTGCTCTATCAACTACTGAAGCAGAGTATGTATCTGCTGCTGGTTATTGCTCACAAATTTTATGGATCAAAAATCAATTAGAGGATTACTCAATAAGGTACACATGCACTCCTATTTATTGTGAGAATACCAGTGCAATCAATTTATCAAAAAATCCCATTCAGCATTCAAGGTCTAAACATATTGACATCAAACATCATTTTATTCGTGATCATGTCTAGAAAAAGAATGTAGAACTAATTTTCATTGATACAAAGCATCAACTAGCTGATATATTTACAAAACCCTTGTTAGAAGAAAGCTACAATTCTCTTAAAGAAGCTTTGCATATTACAAAATGTCCTTAAGAAAATTACAATTGTCAAATCCCAAACCTTCTCAAATAATGAGAAAGGTTCACTAAGAGAAACTTCATCTAAAGAAGGTTGAAAACCTAAGTAACATCTCTCTCAAATAGTGAGAAAAATAAGTTACAGAAACTTCAGTTACAAAAACTTAAGTTACAGAAACTTAAATTACTATGATTGAAGAAGGTTGACAACGGTCACCAAAAACACGTCCTCAAACTTTCTTGGAAAAGAGGAATTGTCAATCACTCCATTATGTCCCATCGTAACTGACACCATTCTATCCTAACGGCTAGTTCATCCTCCCTTTTCCACCTAACTTCCTAAAAACCGTCAAATCGTAGTCCTTCTTTCTCCATTATCCACGCAAATCAATCTCTCTTTGTAACTGAACTTACTCTCTCATTCTCTCTCAAACAATCCTTCAATCCAGAAAAATGGTGAGAACCAAAACTCCATGTGTGAAGAAAGTGCAAACTCAGGCTATTCCTCCATCATCATCCACTCCATCTTCTCAATCATCACCCATTCCTCCATCTTCAAACACCAACACCGTTCAATCGGAAACCAACTCCTCTAGATCATCTATTACGCCCTCAAGAAGATCTTCAAGGATCAAAACTAGCACGATTAAGAAAATGGAAGGGGCTGGTTCAAAAATAAACAAGCCAATAGTGGTCAATGATGACTCTGAGTCAACCATCCCTGAGAAATTTGAACCTCCAAAGCCCTCATTTGCTCCTAAACGAAGCACTGGTGCTCCCATTCCTCCGCCCTCGAAGAAACCAAAGATTAACATTAAGTACAGTGGAAACTAGGGAAAAGGAAAGATGATCAAGGAAGAATCTCAACTAAAGAAAGATGATAAACTTCAACCTTCTGCTGTGTTTGATCATGAAAAATGGGATAAACGAGGAATCATTGTAGCGACCGAAAAATTCGGGTGAGGATTCCTTGAAGGTTCAAAAATGAAGCCGCCACCAAAGTTTAGTTTAATGGCAAATATTGGAAAATCCCCTTTGGAATGGATAAGGGTCCTTGAGACCAGATTTGGGTTCGGGAGTCGGTTATGCATGGGGAAGGTGTTAGCACCCCATGGCATCCTTCCTAAGGAAGGTTACCTGCTAATTAGTCGTAGGAGAGAGAGTTAATTTTTAAAATATTTATTTTACCCCTTTTTTATTGTTAGCTAAAAGAAATTTAAAAGAAAGGACTTTGATATTTTTGAATTTTAAGAAAAGGATTATTTAGAAAAAAGACTAAAAAAGCTTTTTTTTATTAGTGCAATTGACAGAGGTCGGCCGCCCTCTGCTCCTACGTATCTCTTGGTAGAGAATCAAATCACACGTAGTTCTTGGTAGAAAATATTTGTTTGTTTGATGTTTTTTAATTAGGGATTTTAGGACTCTTGAGTGATCAGTTCATTTGTCCTTAATCCCCTTTTTGAAAATTTGCTTTTGTTGGAGAAAAATGTTTTGTGTTTGTGTTTTTTTTTTATTTTGAAATTGTTTATTTTGAATAGGGATTTTAGGACCTGATCCGTCACGGGTCATTAGTGGTCCCAAAAATGAGACTAACCCGACTGTACAGTCGACTTAATCCCCTATTTATATTTTTTAAGAGAATTTTATTTCTTTTCATACAAAAATGTAAGTTTGTGAAAGAAGTTTTGTTTGTAGGAAACATGAAAAAGAAGGAAAGAGGGGCGCATTTGTAAAAAAGGGGTGCATAAGGCAGCAAAGGGTTGTATTGTTTTAAAAGCGGGTGCGTTTAGTGGAAGCCCAGCCCACGTTTTTAGATTCGGCGAACTGGGCTTGATGGGTTGGCGCAATCATTAATAATGGGGGTGTAAGAAGTAGTCTGATGTGTTTTTAATTTTAAAATAAAATAAATAGTAGAATGCGGTATAAAAGGAAACATGTGGGTTTAGTGAACCCTAATTTCCTTCTCCTCTAACTCTCTCAAGCTCCGCCGCAACCATCAACAATGGAGAGAGAAAGAGTTTGCAAAATTTTTGGGTACGAGGAGAGAAGGACAGATTCTGCGGGAGAGAGAAAAGAAACGTAGGGAAGAGGAGAAGAGGAAGGTCGACAGCGTAGGAGAGAAGGAGCTCACCGGAGATGGTCCACGACCAGACGGTGACGATGATGGCGCGGTGACGGCGGCGTTGTGTGGCTGTTGTGTTCGCGTGGTGTGGGAACGAGGACGACGGGGAGGTGGTGCAGAACCATGGTGGTTTGCGACGGTGCTGCGACGGTTTGCGACTAAGTTTGGGTGGTTCGCGGCCAACGGCCACCGTCTACAGTGGCCGGAGTCTACGAGGTGAGTTTAATTGCTTTTATTCATCTCTACTCTGATCTCTTCTACTGGTTCTGTTGTGTTTTTTTTTATTTGCTTGTTTCCTAATACACCTACTTCAAATTAATCCCTAAAAACAGTTTTGAAATAACTATCATTTTGTTTTCTGAACTTATTTTTGGAACCTATTTCAAGTTAACTACTAATTTCGTTCATGTCTTAATTCTAAAAAAAAACATTCTATTCACAGTTCTAATATTCACAAGAAAGATAATATGTTTATTTACTTTTTTAATACACAGTTCGCATCTGTTAAAAATTAGTACAAATTAGAATAAACCTATTTACAAACTAGACTTGTTAAAATCTAAATGAACAAAACAAATCGTGACCAACCTCTTCTCCAGCCTTTGATTATTCCCTTTGATTGTTTGTGACTCTTGCTGCTGTTATAGTATGCTCGTTGCTGCCGTCTTTCGAAATTAGGGTTTCAACGTGAAACCCTGACTTTTGCCCTGAATTGCTATGTGTTTTTTATCTGAATTTTTTGTGGTTTTATAGGTAAGAATTGTGATCAAGAGTTTGATTCCCTGATCATTTCTTTCCAATTTCAGGCCAACCAGCTGTGGCAGCTTGCTGGACAAAGAGGAGGATTAGGGTTCCAATTTTGGGCTTTTTTTCCTGTTTTTGTTATTTTTGTAATTTTTTATCGTTTTTGGCTTATTGGCATTGTAAACATATTTTTTGGACATTGGAAAAATGTAATAAACTGATTCTATAATAATTCTTTTTTGGATTTTTGTAAATCATTTTTGGATGTTTTTTTTTTCAAATATAAAAAATAAAAGCAAAACTAGGCTAAACCGAATAATTGTCAAAACGAAGCCCAAATAGAGAAATAGGCCCGAATTGCACAAACAAACGAAAATATGCCCAAATGAGCTGAATTCAGTTTAGGCCCAATTGCATGAATAGGTAAAAAAAAAAAGGCGTTTTGGCTTGATTTGAACAAACTATCGAATATTAACGTAAACGAATAAAACGACCTCGAGAGAGGGTTACGAAACGGTCTTAGCGCGTGAATTAAAAATAAAATGACTTAAAAAAAATAAGAACAGACAAAATTGGGGTATGACAACTGCCACTCTTTATTTATATTTCGTACAAATGATGAAAAACTTTCAATATTTAATTGTAGGAATAGAAATAAAGATAAAACAAATATTGATTTTGTCCGGTTAGAGGGGAGGTGCGGAGAACGAGGATCAAAAGAAAAACTTATGGTTAACACTTGGCGTGTTGACAGGAAAAATAAAGAAGGACCACTAGGGATCTGAAGGAGCACTAGGGCTCTGAAGGAGCGTTGGGGCTCTGAAGGACTACTTAGTATGAAGGTCTGCCTGGGCCTGATGGACCGAAAATGGTCTGATGGACTACCACTAGATACAGTACTAGTAAAACCAGTGTTATTAAAACCGGATCGAACCGGCCAGTCGGACCGGATTCCTGTGGGTACCCCGGTCCGGACAGCATGTTTAAAGGGAATTGCAGTTGAGCCGGCCGGCTCAACATCGAAACCGGTGAACCGGCCGGTCTAGTGAACCGGGCCGGTCTGAACACATTTTTAAAAAAATACTTTTTTTTTGCTTTTTTTTTTTTTAAAAAAAAGAAAAGACCAAAACACAGTCGTTTTAGTCACACATATCCGAAATTAGAAGCAAAGGCAGAAACCCTATCACACCAAACTCAAAAAACGCAGCCTCCGTCGCTGAAGCTTCCTCCTCCGCCGTCTTCTGTCGCCGAAGCTTCCTCCTCCGCCGTCTTTTGTCGCCGAAGCTTCCTCCTCCGCTGTCTTCTGTCGCCGTTGCTGGTGATTCGTCGTCCTCCGTCGTATTTCGCAAGTCAGTAGTATAGCAACAGTTCTTTGATCTTCATTTCATTTTCAGTTTTTGATTTTGAATCTTTTGATTTCCTCTTCGTTTTTCCTTCTTTGATGTTATTTAAGTTTTTGATTTTATTAGTATGATATAGTGTGAATTTTATTTCAGTTTTACTTTATTTAAGTTTTTTGATCCTGTTAGCACCACTTTTTGATTTTGTTAGTTCCTTTTAGTATGTTATTGATTATTAATTATTATTCAGTTTTATTTCAATACTGTTGCTATATATAGTGTGATATAGTGTGAATTTGAGTACTTGCTGAACTGTGCTTTGTTGGTTTATTAGAGATGTCAACTCCTACTCCTGAATTACCATCACAAGAGGCATCAACACAAGTTTCAAGTCAGCCTCCAAGATTGGTTAGGGGGAAAACGGATCCATAGATGATGAATGTTAACATATATATAATAATTTTGTAGATCAATTGAATTTGGATGATGATGAGGACGATGACAATGCACAAGTTGATGCACATGTAGATGCTATGGATGTGAATGAAAATGAAGATAATGTTGGTGAAGGTCCTAATGATTTGAATGATGATTTGGATGATGTGGGATGGATGCCGGAGTATGAGGAGACACCTCTTCCACCTTGGGGATAGATGAATTGATCAATTGAATCTAAATTGTTGTTGTAATGGCATTTGTTTAGTAACTTTAGTTGATTTGAAGTTTTAAACTTTTAAATTTGAGGACTTGTATTAATTTTGTGGAAAGATTTTTTTTTCTTCAGATTTTTAAGTTATAAATTTATATGTATCATATCTATTTTTAGTATTTTTTAATAGTGTCCAGCTCATGCGGTCCGACCAAAGACCGGCCGGTCCGACTAAAGAACCAGTGACCCAGTGCCTTGACCGGCTCGATGACCGGTCCGGTTCTGATAACATTGAGTAAAATAGTCTGAGGGTGACCTACGTCGGTGCGGTCGTGAGGGTCAAGATCAGATCTAGAACTGATATGTTGGCCACGAAGGATTTACGCCATGTCTTAGGCAGACACAACTAATCTGAAGGACCACTTGGGGTCTGAAGGATCCGCCACGCTCAATGGCGACGTTATGATCTGAAGGTAGAGTCCGAAATCGTCCTTTTGACGTATTAAATCGAATTGAACTGAAGGACCGATTTGGTCTGAAGGATCTATGCTAGACTCTGCACTAACACTGCGATCTAGTATATGATATGGGGTGCAACACTCGTAGTGTTGACTTAGGAAAAAATATATAAAGATCCACACTTGAAGTCGATTGAAAGAGTAATTGATATTATGACGTGCATATAATGTATGCACATGCAAATGATTTGATTTCTTTTCGGTGAAAAGATGAATGGAATGTGATGAGGGGTTTTTTCTCCTCTCTTTTTGGTGATTTTGCGTTTTTCTTTCTTTGTCGCCTTTTTTTTGACTTTTTGCATGAAATGAAGACGTGAATATGATGCAAATGTAATGCTTTGATGCAAACACTATGGTGCATAAATGCATGGTGCGATGATATGATATGAATGATTGGGAGGTGGAAACATTTTTTGGTAATGATGAGATGCGAGACTTTGGATGTGAGAATCAGAGGTGAATATTGATCATTCCTTGGAAAAATTAGATTTGATTCAAACTTCAGCAATCTCAAGGTTGTTATTTACAGACACTGATGTGCAAAAATGCATGACTGTATTTGCAAACTCGCTTATTTTCTCTTCCATTACCTATGATGACCGAATTTTAGCTCCACAAAGTTAAATACGTGGATTTTCAGTATCACATTATTAGCTTGTGTGCTTTCTCTTTGAAGCATTGTTTAGTAAACGTGTATAGTAGTGCAAATATAGATGAATGAGTCAGTTAACTGGAGGCTCTAGAGATTTAGGGTAAGGACAAATGTGGCGCATGAAGGGATGAATGACAAGACTATTGCTGAAGCCATGAAAGGTAAGTTCTCCCCCAACTCAAGAAATGTGGGACTGCTCCAATTTAGACTTTATGACGATGAGCGAATAACTTGCCCCTGTCTAGTGGTGACAATAACTAGGGGTGTAGAGGAAATGATGAATTGGGAATTCAATGAATTTTGAATGAAGGGTGGAAGGCAAGAGGTTTTGTTCTCAACCCATGGAATTTGGCGTTGCCCCAATTATCACAAGGACAGGGGTACCCAGACTGGAGTGACATTGTAAAAGGCTTTGTTTAGGATAATGAGTTGAGAAATTTCCCTGGTGTGGTTTTATGGATGTGAATATAGTAAGAGAATGAGATGGGTGTATGGAAAATTTCCTCATTTTAGATGGAGTGAAGGTTGACAGAACTGCCCCACCTTGGATGGTATTTCAAATGGTTGCTCTGAGTGAGGTTGTGAAATCTGGCAGAGCTAGGGTAATGGCTATATAGACTGGGTGTCGTGTATGAATGAGATGAACAATGGACAAATTTTCCAAAGCTTAAGTGGAAGGAGAATTGAAGGGAATGCCCCCACTTTGAATCTAGGTGATGGTCCTAGTACAAACTTTTGGCTCTCTTTAAGAGGAATTCCAAAGACTATGGCAGTCTTGACTTTTTGGTATGATGAAAACTTCACTTGGTGATCACTTCACTAAACCTTCTCTTAATATCGAGAAAATGAAAGCAATCGGTCATTAATCGGAATGGACTTTTTAGGGTTATAATGCGGCCAATGGTTAGGGGTTTATGAAAGACAGGGTTTGTGATGAGGCCCATGGTTAGGAGTTTATGCAAGAAAGGGGTTGTGATGTGGTGAATGGTTAAAGGTTTATGAAAAAACGGGGTTGTGACGTGGCCGATAGTTGTGAGTTTGTGAAGGATAAGATATAATTAGGTGCAAATGGGTGTTTTAGGGTTTATGAAAGGAAGGGTAATTACGCCCCAAGGATGTGTTTGAGGTTTTATTGAGAATGGACCTGTTTAGATTTGTAATGCGGACAAAGGTTTATGGAGGATAGGATATTTAGGCCAAAAGAAGTCTGTGAGGGTTCATTGAGACAAGGATCTCTTATGTGTTTAATGGTATGACGTATCAACTCACGATTTCAACTACTTTTGCTTTTTTACTTGTTTCAGGATTTTTTTTCAATCTTTCTTTCTGAGTTTTTTTCTCTTTTTTTTTGAATTTTCTTTCTCTTTTTTTTTGAGCTGAGTGAGCTGATAAAAGTGATACACCATTTTTAGATGTGGAATTGATCCTTGTCTAGGGTGATTGAGAGATTTTTGATTTTTCGGCTCAAAGTGGGTATAGGAAAGGATTTTTTGATATGGAAAGAGGGTCCAAACTTCATTTCAAATCATGACTGCTTATTTTCTCAAAATTTAACTCAAGGACAAAAATTTATTTATTTTATATATTTGCTCTTTTTCTTTATTTCTTTTTATATGCCCTAATTTTTGCTTAGGTTGCTCTTGCGAGTCTTCATAAAACAGGTTTTTTTAAATTTATATTTTTTTTGTAAAGGACTTGCACCAAAGGGATTCAATTCTGACAAGACGTCTAGTGATCACAAATTTGCCCCAGTGCGGGGACCTAAAGTATCATTAATGAAAAATCAAAGAGTCAACCAGAGACTGATGTGGGGAGAATGTACTTTATGGGCGGTCGGGGTGGGATTAGACACATATGGTGGGTGATTATAAAATGCAAAGGTGAGGACACTAATTGACTCAAACAAGAATAACTACACATGCCATGCGAGTTCACTATAAGAATGCTTCATAGAGAGTTAACATTAGTTAAAACATGATAGAAAATTTTTAATGGACTATTTCACTCATTTAACATGGGATGGATGAGATGCAACAATTTGTTGAAGAAAATATAAACGAGCTGCTAATAGTTATAATTTGGAAAACTGAGTGCCTTGAAACACCTCGAGTTTGCAACTGAGTAAGGATAAACTTTTTCAAAGAAGAATAATTATTTTTGCAAGAACGTCTCATCTCTCATCACAGTCTTTTTAAAAAAAAATTATGCTCATGTTTTTTTTTAAATGTAGTGCATGAATGAACAAATTATAATGTATAGGCATGATAAAAGTGCAAATGTATGGAAGAATGATCGCCTGAAAATCCTATGATTTTTGTTTTCGTTTTTTAGAGGCAATGCAATATGCAAAAGGCTAACTAAAATATATATATTCTGGATGAGAAATGATGCAAGAATGATGACACTATTTTTTTGAAATTATGCATGCATGGAGTAATGATGTATAAATGAAATGCTTGGACGAATGATGAAACAACATGTTTTTTTTATTTTTTTAGTGACATGATGTTGCAAACGATGAGATGCCTATACTATTTGATGATGATTATTTTTTGGATGATTGTGAATGAATGGTGGTGCATGCTAAATGAGATGTTTATATATATTTTTTAATGATATGCGAAGAAAAAAGAGAATGCATGAGGTATATTTCTAAAAAAATAACTAGCAAAAATAAAATATGCTTTTTGGATTTTTTTTCAAGAAAATGGGAGAATTTTTTTTTTTTTTTTTGCATGCAACAGTATTAAGCTCCTTTGTGTCCTAGAATGGGTCTAAGGTTTTTCTACTGAGTGAACCTTTCCAGGGTAGCTCTACAGAGTCCTAAATAAGGTTCCTAGAGCCAACGACCCCAGTTACGAATGCTAATCGTAACAATAGGCAAGCTATCAGAAGCGACAACACCCTCCAAAGGGACCAAACTCTAGGTGAGACCTTCGTAACCACCGAGCAGGACGAACATCCAGAAGGCCATTAGTACGCAGTCTCGTTCTAACTTGGGTTATGCCCTAGTCCGGGTATAGGACTATTTCTCACGTGTGTGCTGTGTGAAAGTGGAGTGTGTGTAGGAGCAAAATGTCAATATACCCGCAAGCTGCAAAACAAACAAACATAGATACAAAAATATTGTCTTCTATCCTAGGGTTTACATATAAAAATATCACATGTAATAGGAAATAAAAGACAAAAAGGGAGGGGTAAAAATAAACATTAAATTAACAACTAAATCCTAAAACTAACTAGACTAAATCCTAAAACTAAATCCTCTCTTTGTCCAGCCTCTGATTATTCCCTTTGATTGTTTGTCACTCTCTCATACCCGAAAATTTTGCAAACTCTTTCTCTCTCCATTGTTGATGGCTGCGGCGCAGCTTGAGAGAGTTAGAGGAGAAGGAAATTAGGGTTCACTAAACCCACATGTTTCCTTTTATACCTCAGTCTACTATTTATTTTATTTTAAAATTGAAAACATATCAGACTACTTCTTACACCCCCATTTTTAATGATTGCGCCACGGCTCAAAGTGGATTTTGGGCTTTTTTTTCTTTCTATTTTTGTTATTTTTGTAATTTTTTATCGTTTTTGCTTATTGGCATTGTAAACATATTTTTTGGACATTGGAAAAATGTAATAAACTGATTCTATAATAATTCTTATTTGGATTTTTGTAAATCATTTTTGGATGTTTTTTTTTTATCAAATATATAAAAAATAAAAGCAAAAGCGAAATTGGGCTAAACCGAATAATTGTCAAAACGAAGCCCAAATAATGAAATAGGCCCGAATTGCACAAACAAACGAAAATAGGCCCAAATGAGCTGAATTCAGTTTAGGCCCAATTGCATGAATAGGTAAAAAAATAAGGCGTTTTGGCTTGATTTGAACAAACTATCGAATATTAACTTAAACGAACAAAACAACCTCGAGAGAGGGTTAGGAAACGATATTAGCGCGCGAATTAAAAATAAAATGACTTAAAAAAATACGAACAGACAAAATTGGGGTATGACAATCATGACTGGAAGGATTTATCTACTGGATGAGATGAAGAACTCTGGTTGGGACTTATCTCCTCTCATTGAAGAGAAAGTTTGGGAGAAAATCCTCTCACAAGATGAAGTAATTTACCCAGAACTTGTGAAGGAATTTTATGGAAGCATGAATGTGAATGAAGGAAGGAAAAGTTTCACTACTCAAGTAAAGGGAACTACGTTGATTGTCAATCCAACAATGCTTTCTATAGCATTAGAAATCTCTCTCACTAAGGTATTTCTCTATGGAGATGACTGGTATGAAAGCTTGAAGTTGTCTAAAAATCAAGTGCTGAAGGAATTGATGAAGAATCCGAAAGATGATGTAGTATCCACTACTCTCAAGGATCAAGCAAGAATTCTACACAATATGGTGACTCATTCCCTATTGCCTAGAGCAGGAAGCTTTGAGAAGGTTAAAGACACTGACCTTCTGTTAATCTATCACCTGTTCAAGAAGTATGTGATAAGCTTGCCCTACATCATTTTCAATTACATGATTGACATAGTCAAAACCTTTAGGCAATCCACATCACTACCATATGGAATGTTCTTGACCAAACTCTTTAGATTAAGAGACATAGACCTAGATGAGGAAATGTGTACCCAAGACACTACCATTTTTTGGTCAAAGAGTGCCAAACAAATGAGGTTGAAACCATTCAGCAAGAAAGTCAATGTATTTTCGAAACCTTCTCCAAAAAGCTTAGAAAAAGATGAAACCAACACCCAAGACACCAATCCATCACCACCAAAAGACACACCAAAAGAATCCTCTTCAAAAGAACCTTCTGTAGAACCTTCTGCAGAAGCCTCTGTAGAACCTTCTATTGTTGAGTCCCTTCACAAAAACCATCACCACAACCTTCTCCAAAGCCCTCCTCAAAAGAACCAAGTCCAGAACCATTCTCAGAAATAGAACCAATCATAAATTCTCCTCCTCCTTTTATCAATCAAGAAACCAATCTAGGGTCTCCAACAAATCAACCAATTTCTGACTCACTCATGGATATTGAACCTTCTGAAAGTTGGAAGGAAATCTTTGAAAAGCAGTCCAATCAAGGTGAAGAGATAAATGAAGACATGGAAGATTTGTGTGAAGATGTTGAGATGCTGTTTGATCAAGCCCAAACTGAAGTTGCTCAAGAAGAATAACCCTGCATGGCCATAGTTCTGTTTGAACCCCGGGTTGAGCCTTCAATTGAACCTTTTACAATTGCTGCTGATGGTACCACTACTCCTGCTGCTGAACCTTCTGATGAGGTGAATCAATCCCCTCTCTCTCCAAATGGTCCATTAGTTCCCTATGGATTCTCTCAGGGGAGCAAGATACATCAGAAGAAGAGAATGATCAAGCTCAGGGGGAGCTAGATATGAATCAACCTCCTGCAATGGAAGAAGAAGAAGAACCTGCTGATACACCAGTGAATTCCACCAAAGAAAATCCTGAGTTCCTTGCCTCACTTGCACTCACTGAGATGCTAAACACTCCAAAACCCACTCCCATAACCACTCTTGCTCCTGATGATGTTCAAGGGTCTACTGGCCACTTTGTGAACCCTTTCTCACAATGGCAAGAAAATCCCAAAGTTTCTCCTGATAACACCTTTGCTTCAGAAGAAATTAACAAGTTTCTGGTGTCCCAAACACCAATCTATGGCTCATTTGTCCCTAGGATGCCTTCTGATTTGCCCTCCAAGCTTCCATCTGACATGCCTTCAAAGTTTGGATCCATTGGATCCTTCTGCAAAAATGTCCAAATCCCTGTTGCATCCCCTAAAAAAGCTTCTGGAAGCAAAAATGGTCATGTTTCTGGTAGCAAACCTTTAGAAACTGAAACTGTCTCTTTGGGAGAAAATCAAGTTGTTATGGCTGCTATGAGGAAAATGAAAGGCAATCATGAGAAGCAAATGAAGAAAATGAGGACTCAACACAACCATCTGTTGAGATGCATTGGTATTCTGCAAAGAGAGAATAGAGTTGAAGCTCAAAGGAACTTTGAATTCCAGCAATGGATGCTGCACAATGTTGTCCCTCTCCTCCTTCCAAATCTCGCTGTTCTTGATTTCTGTCCACCTATTCCAGTTGAAGATGTTCCACAGCCTGCAACCTCTTCGAACTCCTCAGATGACTCTTTTCCTACCAAGTAGCAACATAATTTCTACTTCTTCCTCCTTTTTGTTTCTGACAAAGGGGGAGAATGGAGGTTAAGTTTTTTGCATAGCTACTTAGTTAGTAATTAGTGAATTTGGGGTTTGTAATTTGACAATTATAAAACTTCTTTTGGATAGTTTGATATGTGACTTGTGGCACATGTAAGTCACATCACATTACTATGCTTATGCTTCAGAACTTTATGTTAGTACTTTAATTAGTATGTCTTGAATGATAATTATCAAAATCTTGTACTCATCATAATTAAAATGATATATGATAATCATCTTTTTGCTATGTTAAAAGTTTTAAAGTGTTTAAATTCATCAATAGCTCAAATATAATCACTCTGCGTATATATTGTATATCTCTAAGTGATAGAAAACTCAGAAACTTACTCTAAGTTTGTCATCACCAAAAAGGGGGAGATTGTTGAAATAAGAATTTCTTTCTAGGTTTTGATGAAAGAAACTAAGTAAGATTTTAGTTTTCTAAATATGTGTGATCTAATTTGTGTGCTAAAGTGATGTAAAACAGGGTTACTACATAGCAAACTGAGACTCTATCTAAGACCAAAAAGAAAAGAAACTTCTATGGTAAGAGAAGTCTCGAGAAGGTTGTTGCACCCCGAAAAATCCGGATTGGACCTTTCATCGTACAACGTGAAAATTTGTGAAGCCGCCATCAACATTTTTATTTAGGGACCAAAACATTGAAAAAGGGTCCTTTTTAAGGCGGGTGGCCCTTTGAGAACTAGAGATGTAGGTTCGGGGGTCGGTTAGGTGTGGGGAAGGTATTAGCACCCCACACCTCCTTTCTACCGAAAGGGAACCTTTAACTTGATGTGCGGTTTTGACAGAGTTGATTTGAAACAATTCATTCTACTTCTTTTTTTATTTGAGAAAATATTTTTGAAATCGGGGGAAAAGAAGAATCTTTTTATTATTTTTTAAAAGTGTGCTTGACGGGATGTGACCCGCTCCTACGTATCTCCCGGTGCGATGGAGAATTCAAAGCTTACGTAGTTCTCTTTAGTCGAGAAACTTTGTGTTAGTGTTTTTTATTGTAGGGGTTTTCGGTCCTAGACTGTACAGTCCACTAGACCTAGAACAAAGACAACCCCGCCTGTACAGACGACGTGCCCCCTACTTATTGAAAATGTTTTTTTGATTAAGGAAGAAAAAGATTTGTTGTGAGGTTGGTTGCTTTTATTTGGCAAGTATCTTAGGCTCGCCTGAACTGTACAGCTCGCTAACCCTAAGACGCTAACCAATACCGGATGTACATCCGACTCAATTCCTTACTCATTTTTTTGAAATAGGGTTCAAGTTGTTAATTACTTGTTTTAATTCTCATAAGTATCCCAAGATGTTTGAGCTGTACAGCTCCGATCTTAGGACGCTAGACAACACCGGCCGTACGTCCGACTTGCCTCCTTATGAGTTTTCAAAAAGGTTTATTGTAGATCTTAGAAGGAAATTGATTGTCTTATGAAAACAATTTGAGAAAAGATTGAGTTTGGAAAAAAGCTTTAGAAAATGATTGATTTGAAGAAAGGAAAAGGGAGTTTGAGGGTGACATTGGTCACAAAAGGTTTGTTGGGATGGCGTGGCATCCAAAAGGAAAAGAAAGTAGAACATTCAATCAATTTCCAAGTCAAGAACCAAAGTGCAACATTTAACAAATTGCAAGCAAAGCAATCAACAATGTAAGCATAAGCATAAACATTACCAATTACAACATTTGAGCACAAGAATGACACTTAGTCATCAACATCTAATGGCATGCATATATAAGATCAACATTAACCAAATAGGTTACAAGAATAGGCACACAAATAGATAATGCAAAAGTTTAATTCAATTAGGCATCAACACAAGATAAAAACACAAGGTTGAATCCCTTTTGGTAATCCTTGACATTTGAGACAATGCACAAAGGCATAAGTGTCTAGTCCTTTTACCAAATCATCAACACAAAACAAATTATTCACCTAGAACGAACATCGCATTTGCATGATCACAAGTGACCAAAAGAAAGCAATAACAAGTCATTTTGTAACCAAAATTGATTAATCAAGTTAGAGAACTAGCATTTGCATTTTTAAACAAAAATTGCACAAAGGAAGTTGAATCATCTTAGGCAATCCTCAACATTTAAAGTGAAAATGCCTAAGGCACAAGTGTGAGTCCTCTTGCCAATCATCAACATAGAGTAATTTTGCAAACAAGTTACTAACAAGCAACAACAAAACAATTTGAGAAATCATTTTACTCACAATTGCAAACCCTTTTCACAAAGAAATAACAAAAACCCTATCTTATTAGAAACTTGCGAACCAAAACATAACCAAACAACAAATTCATTCAACAAATACACAAAATTAAGCGAGCAAATGACACTAACAAGACTTAGCAACATTTATTCACAAGATCCAAGCAATCAAACACCAAAATCAACAACTATTCATATTTTTTTTTGATTTTTGTGAAAATAAGAAGGCATGAAAAATGAATATTTGCAAAATCAAACAACATGTTTGGACATGGGAACTTCAAAATCAAGCCTCAATAACAAGATTGCATAAAGAAATGCATCAAAACTCGATTAAACCTATTTTATGCTAAGGGTGCGAAACATTCATAGCTTCCTAACACAATTTTATTTCACAAAATGCAACAAACAAAATGATAACAACACAAATCACAATTTATTCAAGGGTGAGAAGCAATCTCAAACACCCAAGCCTCCCTAAGTGCTTGTCAAAATGTTTGAGATACCTCTCACCAACAACAATCAACAAATCAACAATATACCAACACTAAAATGCATGGATATGGTAGGATGCAAGATTAGAAACATGATTTTTACATTTTTATGCAAAAAAACTTAGTAAATGATGCAAGAGTTTTGAAGTATATCTTGAATCCAAGCTAATAAATAAAGAGTATGAAGAGAAAACCCACAAATCAACTAGATCTTCACTAAAACCTTGCGCAACTTGCCTTGTTCTTGAGATTGGATGATGAACACTTGAATCTTGGTAGAAGAGATGGATGATATATGAAGTAGGAGTTAATATGAGATGGAAAATGGAAGTGAAATGAAGAAAAATGGAGGAGGGAATGGTTGTTGGTGGTTTCGGCCAAAGGAGGAGAGGAGAGGAGAGGTTTGTGTGCTAGGGTTTTGTGAATGAATTGTGAGGCCCCAAAAAAAGGTGTCCCCATGTGAGATGAGGTTTCTAAGGTATATATAGAGAGCAACTAGGTTTAAGGGTATTTAGGTCATTGTGCATCTCATCTCACTCTAGGATTGCATTTAAAATTTGAATGGAGGGTGAGGATTGAAACACACATGATGAGGGACAAAAAAATGCAAAATGAGAGGGAAATGAAGGGGGGTGAATTCGAAATAGCAAGGGAGAGTGGTGCCCAAGTTTTGCAAGTTGTCATCTTGTACTATTGTACTATCATATGACCATTCTATTATCCCTTCATTTTTTATTATTCTTCTTAGGATAATTGTACAAAAATACACCCAATTTAGGCCACATACTAGGAATCTTAGGAATATGCCATTTTATGAGATCACCATGACCAAAAATATCATAAAAACCTCATTTTGAAATTTTTGTAGAATATTCCTTTTTGATGCTTTTTTTGAATTTGAATTTTTATGCAAATGCGTGCATGTATGCGCAAAAAATATATGACCAAGGGTGTCTTGCTTCAAATAAATTTCTCTAAAATTGCACAATGATTTTTGATGAAAAAAATATCTTATTTTTAGAAAATGACCAAAATACCCTTTTGCCCTAAAAACTCAAAAAAAATGCATGCACAATGTTCTTCACACTCTTCAAAATACGCCACACTTCTTAATTTATTTATTTTTGTTGAGAATTAGGGTTTTGACCTAGGCGGACAAAATTAGGGTATGACAGCTGCCCCTCTTTATTTGGATTTTAACAAGGAATATGAATTGGCCGAAACATATTCCGAGTCAAAATAGAAATAAAGAATTCAGAAATTATACCAATTTTGTCTACTTAGAGAAACCAGAATTTTCCTTTTTCTTTTTTTCTCTTTTTTTTTTGTTCCTTTTTGAAATATGATACAAATGCAATGAAAAGATTTTTTTTTCTCTTTTTTTGTTTTTCTTTTTGGAATCAATTGGTGCCAACCCTCAATAAGCCAGCGAAAGCAGTAAAGAAAGCAAAAAAAAAAAAAAGGGTGCCGGCCCTCATTAAGCCGGCGAAGGAGGCTGCCTAAAGCCTTTTAACGAATCGCGAACGATCCGAGTTTGCACCTGGGCCTGGGGAGCACGTGGGCTCAAAGGGGTGGTCTTTCGAGAGACCGGGGGAGGGTACTATATCAAGTCTAGATCTCGATATTTCCCTAGGACTGCGCCATGTTTTAGGCCAACACAGCTATCCTTTTCGATTGGACCTATTGAGGTCAGGGGGACTTACTCGCAGCTCGAATACGAAGTGAAGTCAATCTTCTGGGGGACACGTGGGTCCAAAGGGGATTTGAAAATCCAATTGGTTTTCTTCAGTTGGTCAATGCTGTCGCACTGTTCCAGGGTACTTGCATACGTTAGTTGATGCAAGGAATGGTGCATGAATGCAAGTTTTTTCTTACCTTAGTGGTGATCGAACGAACACGAGTTTCGTAGGATCGACCATCGGCGACTTGAGCTGTTACTAGCAGATAGCAACTTATTTGGATGCAGAAAAATTTAGCAAAGACATGGATATTCATGAAATGCTCCTTATTCTTTTTTCGATGAATGCACAAGAGGTGGATATGCAAATGTATGTTATGCAAAGGCAGGTTATGCGAATGCACGTGATGCAATGAATGTTTTTAATTTTCTTTTAGCATAGGGACTTTAGGATTCTTGAGTGATCAATTCAAGCGTCCTATCGTGACGACTATGACTATTTATTAAGAATGCCTCTTTTTGTTTTGAAAACTGATTTGATGTTTGATGTGATGATGATAAATGCTATGGAATGTCTGTGTTCTTTTGCTTTTATTGTGATGAATGTGGATGATGCGAATGTAATGCTTTGAATAACATGAAATGCCTACATGCATGAGGAGGATGAATGATTGGAGTATTTAAACATTTTTGTAAACATTTTTATGATGATGAGACGCGAGACTTTGAATGCAAGGAATTGAGATGGCTATGGACCATTCTTTGGAAAAACTAGATTTGATTCAAATTCTGGTGTTCTCAAGGTTTTTATTAACAAGCTCACTTATTTTCCTTTCCATTTCCATGATGACTGAACTTTAAACACCACATGATCAATTTGTATTCTCTCTCTGAAGCATTGACTAGTAAGTATGCATAAGAGTGCAGATGTGGACGAGTGAGTCAGTTAACTTGGGATTGGTTTAGGATAGTGAGTTGAGAGACTGCCCCGACAGGAATTTATGGATGTGAATGACTTTAGGGAGAACTCTGCTCATTTGAGCAGGAGTGAACAGTTATGGAAATGCCCCACTTTAGAATGACAATTTCAAATGGGTTCTTTGAGTGGGTTTGTGAAAGGGGATGAAGTTATGGTACTGGTTATGAACTGAGGGTGGTATATGAATGGGATGGACAATGAACAAACTTTCCCAAGACCAGGGTGGGTGGGTGGTGAAGAGAATGCCCCAACTTTTGGATCTGAGTGGTGTTCTCAGTGCAAATCTTTGGTTCTCTATGAATGTCTTGACTTTTGGCATGAGAGAAGCCTCACTTGGTGATCACTAAACCTTGTTTTAATCTTTGGTGCAAATCTTTTCCTTTGGGCCTGAGACATGAGGACCATCTAGGGTAATAGCAATGCCAGAGCCGCGCATAAGTTTGCTTGCCATTTGAAGTGATTGTGCCCGCGTTTGTTTTTTGCCAATTCATTTATTTGAGGGATCCCCTCTTTTCTGTGATTTTCAGAAATTTCGCAATAATTGTAATGCTTTTTGACTCATGCACAGGTTTCACAATTCAGTATCATCAATCATAAAAACATTTATTTTAAAACAAAGAGACAGAATAAGTGAAGATAAAAGACACGAAAAGCAAACACATGGAAGAAAAAGTCGAATTCTTATTGTTATGGAAACTGGACGTGCAGAAGGTCACGCCAATTGAAAGTACATTGAAAAATTTTTAAACTGGAAAAATACAAGAAAAAGGGGAAGCAGATCTTGTGTTTTTTCTTTTGAAGTAACGATGCCAATCGTCCATACTCATGACTTTGATCACCCCTTTATCCAAACTTTTGGGAGTGCTGATTGCCTTTTTCATTTCAAGTCCAAGTTTTCCGACCCTAATTTTTGCCTGGATCGCCCTTTGCAGGTTTTCAATCCACCGGGTCGCTCTGGTTTTGCCTAGGCCGCCCTTTGCGGGTTTTCAACCTAGCGAGCTGATTCTTACTTGGCTCATCTTTCTCTTTTTTCATTTATTTCTTTAGGCATACTCCTTTCTGACTGTATCTGAATTTATTGGAAACTGGGGTTTTCTTTTCTTGCATCCCATTTTGCGAGAATTAAAGGCCCCTCCGGAGAATAAGTTCTTCGTCTTCATGATACTGGGTTCATCTCCATGGGAATCCCTTTGGAGCACTACAACAGATATTGAAAAAAAAGGCGCTAAAATAGGCAGCGTTTATGCTAGAAGCGCTGCTTTTGGCTAAAACACGGAGCAATGGGCAGCGCGTATGAAGCAAGCGCTGCTTTTGGGAAGGACACGCTGCGCAATAGGCAGCGCCTATGCAGCAAGCGCTGCCTTTTGGGTTAGACGCGCTGCGCAATAGGCAGCGCCTATGCAGCAAGCGCTGCCTTTTGGGTTAGATGCGCTGCGCAATAGGCAGCGCCTATGCAGCAAGCGCTGCTTTTTGTGTTTGATGCGCTGCGCAATAGGCAGCGCCTATGCTGCAAGCGCTACCTTTTGGGTAGATGCGTTCTCAATGGGCAGCGCTTATTAGTGAAGCGCTGCCTATTGGTGTGTTTTTTTTTTTTTTTTCATTTTTTCCCTCTCAACACATACATTTTTTCCCTCTCAACACATACATTTTCCCTCTCCTCAACACACTAACACTCTCTCAAGCTCTCTTCGTCCTCCTCCTCCTCCTCCTCCTTCTCCTCCATTGGCCTCAAATGGACACACACTCCTCTCAAGCTTTCATCTTTGTCCTCTCAAGCTCTCATTTTCGTTCTCTCAAGCTCTCATTTTCGTGGCTCTCTCCCATTTTCGTTTTCCCAAAGGACATCTCTTCCACACTTCTCCATTTCTTCTCCATTTTCGTGTAAGGTGATTTCTTCCCCATTTTCGTTTCTCTTTCACAAAGTTTAGTATTACTACATGTTGCTCTAGTTATTTTAATGGCATTGGAACATTAGGTTAGATGATTTAAAGGTTATGGTTGATGATTGGTTCTTTAAAATGGTGTTTCTAAACTTTGGGGGAAATGTAGTCTTAGTGTTTGTTGAAATGCCCAAATGAAATGCTTGTTAATTTAATTTGATGTAGGCTTAGTGTTTGTTGAAATGCCCAAATGAAATGGTTGTAAATTAAATTTGATGTAGGCTTAGTGTTTGTTGAGATGTCCAATGCTTGTTAATTTAATGTTGCTTTCGGTTAAGGGATTTTATAAACTTGAATATTTAGGATTGCATGTTGTTTTATTAATTTTAATGGCATTGGAACTTTATGTTAGATGATCAAAGTTGATGCTTATTGATTGGTTTATTGAAAGGGCGAAGTGTTTGTCTTATTTTGTTAATGTCACAAAAATTGATTGTATTTTTGTCTTCCATATTTGTATGATGGTTCTTTAATTAGTAATTTAATTAATGAATTGTTTATAGGAATTGAAAATACTTCCTTCGAGTTCGTGTTGGTTCGTGAGTTCGTGTTTGTTCGCTTCATTTGCTAGTGTGTGGTTCGCATTCGTTGAAGTTCATCGTTGCTTCCACTTGTTCAGGTACTTTTGTTGTTTTCTTGTATTTATTATATGAAGAATGACAATATGGAAGACATCAAAGTCTTTGATTTCTTTAGTTAAAAATAGTTGAATGTATTAGCTTCAAAAAAATTGTTCGTTTTGTGTGTTTGTCACCTATAATAGGTTTTTAAGTTATCTTATCAGGAATTTATTATAAATAAATACTGAGAAATTATGGATAGAGAGTGGATGTCTGCCAATCGTCTGTCCAAGGAATATGTTGCTGGAGTGGATTATTTTGTGAAGTGTGCTGTTGAACGTTTAGGGACTTCTAGTAACATGAAGTGTCCTTGTTTGAGTTGTTGTTATGTAAAATCAGTTAATGCAGAGGAGTTGGCAGGACATTTAAAGGGTTACGGAATAGATCAAAGTTACACTTGTTGGACAATGCATGGTGAGGAAAGAGGTGAATCTTCAAATATGGATAATAGTACTGAGAGATGTGCACCGGTTGACACCGAAAGACCTACATTTGAAGGGGGCGAATTTGAAGAGATGGCAAAGGCTGTTGAAGACGATCTTAATGATTGTCCTCAAATGTTTGAGAAATTGATAACGGATGCGGAGACACCGTTGTATTCAGGTTGTACTGAATTCACAAAACTATTGGCTGTGATAAAGTTGTATAACTTGAAAACTTGCCACGGATGGACGGATAAGAGCTTTACGGAATTACTCGCACTGTTGAAAGAAATGTTGCCGAAGGATAATGTGCTCCCTTCTCGGACCTATGATGCAAAACGAATGTTAGGGTCCATTGGGTTGAACTATGAGAAGATACATGCTTGTCCCAATGATTGCATTTTATTTCGGAATGAACATGCCTCGTTAAAGTCGTGTCCTAAATGTAATGCATCGCGATATAAAAAGAAAGAATCTGCTCCAGAAAAGGTGTTGTGGTATTTTCCCATAATTCCTCGATTTAGGCGCATGTACCATAGTTCAGAAGATGCAAAACACTTGACATGGCATGATGATGAAAGGATTAAAGATGGCATGCTACGACACCCGGCAGATTCTCCGCAATGGAAGAAAATTGATATTGATTATCCTGATTTCGGGTTGGATCCAAGAAACCTACGACTTGCATTGTCTGCTGATGGATTTAATCCGCACGACATTCAGAGTAGCTCCCACAGTACATGCCCGTGATTTTGGCGATCTATAACTTACCTCCATGGCTTTGCATGAAACGCAAATATATGATGTTGTCTTTGTTAATTTCTGGGCCCAAGCAACCGGGAAATGATATTGATGTATACTTGGCTCCGTTAATTGAAGACTTGAAGCTAATGTGGGAGACTGGAGTAGAGGTGTATGATGGGTTCAGAGAAGAAACTTTCACCCTGAGGGCTATGATTTTTGGCACAATTAATGACTTTCCAGCATACGACAATCTATCTGGGTACAGTAACAAAGGTCAGTGTGCGTGCCCTATATGTGAAGATAACACTGATTGGATGTGGTTGGAACATGGTAGGAAGAATATCTACTGTGGTCATCGTAGGTTTTTGCCATCTACTCATTCGTATCGACTGTTGAAAAAGGCATTCAATGGGAATATCGAAACCCGTAAAGCTCCCATGGCTTTGACGGGTGAACAACTATTTGAAAAGGTGAGAGGTTTGAACATTAAATTTGGGAAGCCTTTTGCAGGAGAGCTTGCCAAACGGGGGTGGAAGAAAAAGTCAATTTTCTTTGAGTTGCCATACTGGAAGTCATTATATGTAAGGCACTTCATTGATGTGATGCATGTTGAAAAAAATGTCTTTGAAAGTGTCATCGGTACCTTGCTCAATATGCCAGGAAAGACTAAAGATACCATCAACTCGAGGTTGGACTTGCTTAGTATGGGGTTGAGACCAGAATTGGGTCCGTTAAAGAAGGGTACACGTACATATCTACCTCCGGCAGCTCATACTTTATCTAAAAAGGAGAAGACCGTGTTTTGTAAGTTTCTTCATGGAGTTAAAGTTCCAGAGGGTTACTCTTCAAATGTTATGAACCTTGTATCGATGAAAGACCTCAAGTTAAAGTCTTTAAAGTCTCATGATTGCCATGTACTAATGGAAAATTTGCTACCCATTGGTATACGTTCCATTTTGCCTAAGAAAGTACGCAAGACCCTAACCAAACTTAGTTTCTTCTTTAAGGCGATTTGTAGTAGAGTGATTGACCCTGGAAAGTTGCCATCATTGCAAAGAGAAATTACTGTCACTTTGTGTGAGCTTGAGATGTATTTCCCACCTTCGTTTTTTGACATAATGATTCATCTAATAGTTCATCTGATTAGGGAGACACAATTGTGTGGCCCATGTTACATGAGATGGATGTATCCGTTTGAGCGTTACATGAAGATATTAAAAGGTTATGTGAAAAACCGATCACGACCCGAGGGTTGTATTGTTGAGCGCTACATAGTTGAAGAAGCTATTGAGTTCTGTACCGGCTATCTATCTAGTCTTGAATATTCTGTGGGACTGCCAAGGTCTCGTCACTTAGGAAGCATTAGTAAAGGGATGTCAGGAACAAAAATAGTGATGGTATCAAGGAAAGAACTAGATGAAGCACACTTATATGTTTTGCACAATGATACTGAGGTTGATTCATATGTTTCCAAGCACATGGACATACTTAAGAGTGATCACCCATATAAGACTCAAGTTTGGTTAACAAAAGAACATAATCGGAGTTTCATAGTGTGGCTAAAAGCGCACATTGATTTCGAATTTGCTATGAATCCTTCCTCGATTTCAGAAAGATTGAGATGGTTAGCAAAAGGCCCAAATATGCAAATTTTCTCTTACACCAGCTATCTAATGAACGGGTACACGTTCTATACAAAAAACCATGATGATCAAAGTAAAATGCAAAATAGTGGGGTGACTCTTGTAGCTCAAGCTTTGCATACATCAAGTGCCAAAGACAGAAATCCCATATATGCGAATATGTCATACTTCGGGGTCATTGAACACATATGGGAATTGGATTACAACATGTTTCGGGAGCCTGTGTTCCAATGTAAGTGGGTTGACAATAATAGTGGTTTACAGATTGATGAGTCGGGGTTCATGCGGGTGAATTTCAATAAGTTAGGATATAAAGATGAGCCTTTTATTTTGGCATCCCAAGCTCAACAAGTGTTTTATGTCACTGATCCAGTTGATACAAATTGGTCCATTGTTTTATTGACAAATAAAAAATTGGTGAATGACATTGAGGATCAAGCAACCGATGATGATGGTATTGAGGACGACCCTTTCTTTGGGACATCACTACCAATTGTAGGGGAAAGTACTCCTATAGAGGATTTTGTGTATGTTAGAAACGATCATAGTGATGGGATTACGATTCGTCAAAAAAAAAATACTAAGACGCGAATTGCAAATACAATTATATCCAAGAAAAGGAAAAGGTAATTTAGACTTACATCATATGCTTTTTATCTATTTCCAAGTAGTTATTTTACATAGTTTTCATCTTCTTGTCTATTTATTTATTTTGGATAGATAAATATAACAATAACAATGATTATGTTTTATTGCAGGTTAGATGGCGGATCATAGTGATCATCACAGTGATCATGACAGCGATCATCAGTGTGAGGTTGAAAAGTATATCAGAAGGCAGGCTCCTCGTGGAATGACGGTCAAAAAAGATATCATCAATCGAGTAAATAAAGGAAAAGGAAAAGTACCAGTAAGTTACTAATTACTAATTACTAATTAATTTATTAATTCAACACTTAGTTTTAATTGTTTGTTAACTAATTTACTAATGACATAATGTAGGTGTTGTGGAATATTAAGGGCCAGCCAATTGGGGATAATCGCGCAGATTTGGTTACCTTCCTCGGTAGTAAGGTAAAACAAATGATACCAATTACAATCAGTACTTGGAGTGAGAAAAGTGCTGTTTTGGGGAAACACAAAGAGGAGTTTTGGTTAACAATACAGGTATATAATTTTACATCTCTTTAGTAATCTTATTTAATAAATTTGTAACCATATATATTTATATCATTTTTATTGAATATGTGTATGCAGAAATATTTTGATGTGGATGAGTCCCGAAAAGACTGGTGTATGAAGGAAGCTGGAAAGCTACATCGGAATTTCAAAGGTAGTTTAAAAAAAAAATGGTTGTTTGATAATAGTGGAAACCTCAGATGGAAGCCTCCAGCGCCATATAGTGGATTTATTACGGAGGAGGATTGGGTTACATTTGTTAGGAGACGCACCGAAGATAAAGATTTCATGGTTAGTACTATAATCTATTAAGTTATAACTTAAAATATAGTTGACAATTATATATTATACATTAATGTATACTTATGTCTCTAAATAGGAACTATGCCAAGCGAATCGAGAGAGAGCTTCTGGTTGTGAGTACCCTTATAGAGGCGGTGCTAGTGGATATCAAGTTTTTGAAGAGAGATTGGTAAGACACAATAAGCTTGATTTCTCTTTGTTTAATAAATCTTTTGATTTATAATTTCTTAACATTTGGTAAATTTAAATATAGTTGGAGGAGAGTGGGAAAGATCCTACTAAAGAAAGCATTGAGCGACATTTTTTGTGGGTAGCAGCCAGACAAAAGGATGGAGAGGTTGTGGATCCCAAAACTAAGGAGGTGACCGACAGAATTGTAAGTATTTCCAAAATTCGAATATTGTTTTGAAACTTTTATGATATTTAAAATGTATAATAATTTTATTTATTATACTTTTGTTTGTGAATCAGGAAACCATATCAGAGTCTGTGTCACAGGGGGAGATCACTGATTGCTCTGAAAAGGAAATCCTGACTCGTGCCTTGGAAAAGGAAGAATACCCAGGTCGTACAAGGGGTTGTGGATTTGGCGTTAATCCATCCAACTACCTTGGGTCAAAGAAGAGAACTTATGAGGAGCATCATGATTGTAAACAAAGTAGAGAGTTGCGGGTATTGTATGAAGGTCTAAGGTCTGAACTTAGTCAAATCAAATTGCACTATGGGTTGGTTTCGCCTGCAGTACCATCCCCTGCCACAGATAGCGCACGAGATAGCTGCACCATTCCGTCAACTAAGGTATTAATTTTTTTTTTGAGGATAAATAAGAAATTAATTATTAAACTCTCTTTCTTCTACGCAATGTATTTATTAATTTTTGTTTATAATTGATTTAGGACAACAATGAGTGTGAGTGTGAATTGTATATCTCAAACTCACACCAAATGGTTGCAATAGGCTTCACATGTGACCAATTGGGAACTTTGATGCACAATTTACCCATACCTCCAAATCATGTTAGAGTCAGAGTTGATTGTGCAATTGTGGGACTGCATTTTGCCTGCTCCAATACCCAGTATAGATTTACTAACTGTGCAAGATGCAGTTGGTACATTTGTGGCATGGCCAGCACACCTTATTGTTGTAAGTGACAATATATTTGTAACTAACTAATTATTTTATTTTGTCATTTATTGTGTGCTAGCTAACAAATTATTTGATTTATATATAGGTACGCCAAAATGCAAAATCTAGGGGCAAAAGTGTTAGCAAGGCAATATCTACTAGCAAGAAAGTGTCTCGGTCCGGCCGTTCAACACAAGTTTCTCAGCCTGCCCCTCAAAAAGTGACTCGGCACTCTCCTCCTCCAATAGTGACTCAGCCCTCTCCTCCTCCAACAGTGACTCAGCCCGCCCCTCCTCGAAAAGTGACTCGGTCCACCCTTGCTCCAAAAGTGACTCAGCCCACCCCTCCAAAAGTGTGTCAGCCCTCCGCCTCTTCCATTGATGATTCTAGGATTATTTTGTATACCGAAATGCATGCACAATTCAAGATGGATGATGAAACCCCGCTTGTATTGGAGATGGATGACAACATTTTTGGAAATCCCGATCAACTATTGATAATCCCAAAACAGGATATTAATGATTTATGTCAGATGAATTGGGCAACCAGTGTTTGTATTAGAGCATATATCAGGTACGTATGTAATTTATTATTTAACATCATTGAGTTTATTTTATTATATTGTTAATTTAATTTATATATACATATACCTCTAATTGTAGGTGCTTGTATCATAACATTTTGGTCCCTTCGGAGCGGACACAGAGATATGTGTTCTTGTGTCCGGATAGTACACACCTCCGTAATGTCAGGGAGGATCTGTCTAATTATAACGACCTTGTGGAACAAAACAAGACAGATGTTACAAATTATATCACTCGACGCTTATCGGATGCTCAACATAGAGGCGTCGATACCATGTTTTTGGCACCGTGTCTCGTAGGGTAAGAGATTTAATTTATTAATTCTTATATAACATGCATTTTTTAAATACTAGTCAATTACATATTCAAAGTTTTATTTTGTAGGGATCATTGGATTTTGCTTGCAATAAATCCTAAGACAGATACGGTGTACTACATTGATTCTGTGCATGGTCATTTCAACACCCACCCAGACTTGGTTGTCATATTTAATAGGTGTGTGTATTTCGATCACTCTGCATATTTATTTGTTTTAGTTGTTAACTATATGTATTTTTAATAATATAGTTATATCCAATTGTGTTCAGTTGTTTGAAGGAATATTGGGGATTGGAACAATCACAGACAAAATGGGTGCCAATAGTGGTAAGTTTGTAATCAATCTTCTCATATATTTATTTACATTATTGTTGTCAAAAAAATGTATGAAATTAAATTTAACAATTAACTAATCTTTTGTTTTGTAGTGTCCGAAACAACCAAATAACAATGATTGTGGGTATTACGTAATGAGATTTATGAAGGAAATTATTACCCACAATCAAATGGTTATCCCTAGACAGGTATCTTTACAGAACTCTTTTTTATTTTGGTTTAACCATATATTTCAATTCTAATTTTATTTAATTATATAATTTCAGTATTTTCCCGATTGTCGGTGGAAGACATACTCTACTGCACAGATTGATGAGCTTAGAGGAGAGTGGTGCCGTTATGTCTCGCAATTCTTTTGATTTTAGATAGATTGTAATCTTGTAAATTGTTAGAGTTTTATTTGGATACATGCATATGAATTGGTTCATGCATATGTAAGTTGCTAACTTGTTTTAATTTAGATACATATTGTAAGTAGCTTGCTAGTTTTGGATACATGCATATGAATTAGTTCATGCATATGTTAGCTGCTAACTTGTTTTAATTTAGATACATATTGTAAGTATCTGGCTAGTTTTGGATACATATTGGTAGAGAGTTTGATTTGGATACATATTAATTTGTTAATATTGTAAGTTGCTAAGTTTTGGATACATATAATAACTTGTTAGCTAGTTTGTTTTGGTTTGTGATCATATTGGTGCATTGGGATATATAACTAGTTTATATATATATATATATATATATATATATATATATATATGTTGTTAGTATATAATGGATTGGATTGGTATTAATTGGCTGTATATGACCAGGAAATTATCAAATATAAAAAGGAAGGTACAAAAAAACAAGAAAAAAAGGAAAAAAAAAAATTAAACAATGGGCAGCGTTTGGTGGGAGAAGCGCTGCCCATTCACCTAGCGCGTATAGCAATGGGCAGCGCTTGGTAAAGGGAAGCGCTGCCCATTGCTAAATGTGCTAGGTGAATGAGCAGCGCTTGGTGGGGGAAGCGCTGCTCATTCACCAGCAATGGGCAGCGCTTTCCTTTACCAAGCGCTGCCCATTGCTATACGCGCTAGGTGAATGGGCAGTGCTTCTCCCACCAAGCGCTGCTCATTCACCTTGCGCGTTTAGAAATGGGCAGCGCTTCCCCTTACCAAACGCTGCCCATTTCTAAACGCGCTAGGTGAATGAGCAGCGCTTCTCCCTTCAAACGCTGCCTATGGCTATTAATGAGCAGCGCTTCTCAAACGCTGCCCATTTTTGGGGAGGAATCACCAGCGCCAAATTTAGCAGCGCCCAGAAACGCTGCCCATGGCTAAAAAAAAACGCTGCCCATCCCCAAATCTGTTGTAGTGGAGGTTCATGATCTTTTTGAGCATTGAGTCTTCTTTGAAATTGTTGAAGATGAGCTTTCTTCGGTTTGAGCTTTCTCTTAATCTTCTTCTGACATAAGACAAATGTACTTTGGTTTGATAAGGCTCAATGAAAGTATTACTTCCATCATATGGGGTTTGCCCTTGTTAGAGTGTAAAACGAAGCCTGATTTCCATGAAGGTCATCATCGTCCTTGATATCCTTTGTTGATTGTCTCTAACTGCCCCATTTTTATGGTGGCATAGGGAGGGATCATGATGCTTGACCTGGAGTCTTCATACTGTCATTTGTGACTACCTTAGCTTGGAAAGCTGCGCAACAGACCGAACTTTGGTAATTACAGACTTTGTTATAATGGCAAGTGTCTTATGTCAGAAGGGTGATTTACACAAACTTGTTGATTCATTGCTCTTTATCATGGCGTCAATCCTCTCCTTTGCTCAAATTGATCATGTCACTTGATTCCTCATGAGGACGGACCACTTTGTTCTCTTATTCTTGCACAACAGCTTGATTGCAAATCTGATGGTGGAGTCTGAGGAATGACTGAGGGTTTGTGGAGGGCGGGATGACGAGGTTGAGGTAGTGTTTGCGGTTTTATGAAAGGAGAGATGTATAGGAATGATGAAGTGTTTGAAGGTTTATGGAAGAAAGGGTGGTCATACACAACAAGGTGTAGGAAGGTTCATTGAGACAAGGATCTCTTACGCTTTATGGCCAAATGTATCAGCTCACAACTTATATTTCTTTCGTCTCTTTTTCCCTTGTTTTTTCATTTTTGGGATTTTCATTTTTTTGAATCTGTTTTTTTTTTGTTTCATTTTTTTCTGATTTTTTCCTTTTTTGCTTTTGAGTTGAGTGAGCTGATAAAAGTGATACACTATTTTTGGATATTTGAAGTGATCCTTGTCTGGGGTGATTGGAGAGATAATGGCAATGAAACCCCTGCAGCGGTTGGAGGATGCTTGATTGGGTTATGGTATTAACTGGGGTGACAGGAGGTTCAGAGGGAGGAGCAAATGAGATGGGTTGATTTTGTAGAAGGGCCACTGGTAGTGAGGAAGGTGGCGATGGCAGGCATTTGGTTATGAATTTTTTTTTTGTGATGGGGTACTTGTAATGGGAAATGGGAAAGTTGGTTGATCTGAGGAAGGGAAAGGGTTTGGTCGCGAAAGAGGTTCGCTTGTAACATTTGCTTGGTTTCCTCAGCATTGCTCCACTTTGCTTGAACTTGTGCTTTGACTTCATTGCCCAACCTAGTTGTGGCATCATGAATTTCTACAGCCTTAGCCAATTCTTCACTTATTAACTCCGAAGAAACATCCCAGTTGTCTTCAGCCTCTCTCTCAGTTTGGTTAATCGGGTAATCAGAGTCACAATATGAACCATTGGCGTCGTTGTTTTCAAAGATTATTTTCATTTAGGCAAAATTACACCAGGGGACCTTTAACTTATTTATTTGTAACAAGTTGGACCTTTAAGTTTCTTTTGTAACAAATAGGCCCTTTAAGTTACCCGACGTTGACACCGTTGACCCTTTTAGTAAAATGTAATATCGTTCATTACATCAAAATACACCAAAATATGTTTGTTTGCATCAAAATACATAAGCTAGAGTAGTCACAATATATAAAGTAGCATTACATCAAAATATATAAGCTAGAGAAATCATTAAAAGGGCCTATTTGTTACAAAAAAAACTTAAAGGTCCAACTTGTTACAAATAAATAACTTAAAGGTCCTCTAGTGTAATTTTGCCTTTCATTTATTATTATTTTTGATCCGCGTTGGGAGGAATTGAAAAGCAAATAACAGACACATGACAATGAAAGAAAGAAATTTTATTGAGGAATTCAAAATAACATTTTATTGATGATGATACTAAAAGGAAACATGTGTGCCCTTATTGAAATATCCTAAGGCCTTGGGCAGAGCCAAAGGATTGCATTACAGAAAATTGTTTTGAACTGAAAAACTACATGAAAATCAACAATCACTCATAAATGCTATGAAATGCATGACAAAGACACAAATGTTTTGATGATGCCGCTTTCACCACTTCAACCCTCTTCAACAACTGCTATCCTTGCTTAATAGTCCACAGACCCTGAGAACTTGATCCTTCCCCCCTTCTCAAAAGTTAACTGCCTGGAATCAATGAAGCCCTGAACCAAACTTTTCAAAAGATAGCAATTTTCAGCAGAATGCCCAATTGCCCCAGCATGGAGCTCGCAAGTGGCTTCTGGATTGTACCCGCTTGGGAATGGAGGTTGAACTGATCTCATCTTGCGAGGAGTGATCCATCCATGACTGATTAGATAGCTGCATAGGTCGGCGTATGACACGGGAATGGGGTTGTATTGTGGTGACCTTCTTTTGCCCGCCACAGCACTGGTTTCTCCACTCTCCTTCACAGTCAAGCCATTAACATTGCTATCATTGAAATTCAAATGTTTGGAGTCGATTAGATCCTGGACCGCATGTTTCAATGCTTTACAATCTTCCACAGAATGTCCCACTCCCCCTGCATGAAATTTGCACGTAGCTTCTGGGTCATAGCTCCTCGGGAAAGGAGGCTGAACGGGTTTCATGGAGCGGATGGAAATTAGGTCATGACTGACAAGATGGTCAAACAGGTCTGAGTAGGACATTGGAATTGGATCGAAATCCTCAGGCTTCCTTCTCACATAATTTTGTGTTTTCTGGCTTTTTCTGATTTGAGTGGAGGAGTGCAGGACTTGAGGGAGGATTTCGGGACTATAGGAGACATCCCCGGATCCTGCTATGGGAGTAGCTTCGGTTGAACTGTAGGCAGTTTTTCCTTTCTTTGCTCCATTCTCCAAACTTTCCCCAGCAAGGACCAAGTCTTTGAAGCTTGAAGAGGCACTCTCAACTAACTTGTCATAATACAGTGGCGGTGGAGTGTTCATGAATATGCCGACCATCTCCTTCTCAAGAAGAGACGGTTTCGCCTGTGCTGCCAAATGTCTCCACCGCAGGGCGTACTCTCTGAATGTTTCTTTGTTTCTTTGTGCCATATTTTGCAAATGTGCCTTGTTGGGAGCTTTGCCAATATTGTAGTTGAACCGCTCCAGGAAAGCATTAGCTAACTCTCTCCAACACCTAGTGTGAGTATGTTCTTGCATGTACCAGCTTAAAGCTTCCCCAGCCAAACTTTCTCGGAAGTAGTAGGTCAACAACTTGTTATCTTTTGTGAGTGGGAACATTTCTGTACAGTATGCGGCCGCGTGATTAACAGGACAAGTCATTCCTTCGAACTTACCAATGTTAGGCACCTTGAATATGGGAGAGGGAATCATATTAAGGGCCAGACCTGGATCGTGTACCTCCATGGCTTCTTCAATTGCTTTCGGCCGTTCTTCTGACCCTTGGTACTTGTCTCTTGCTTGAGGAGCTGCAGCCGGGAGACCCTGAGGACCACTACCCACATTGAGATGATAACCCTCGTATTGAGTGGCATGAGCAGGATGATTGACCCCGGATCCCGGAGGAGGAATAGCAGTCACAGTTTCAGCGGGTCCCGAAGTAGGAAGGATGGTTGCAGTCCCACCAGGGTTTACAACAGCAGCAGCTTCAGTAGTGATCCCGTTTTTCAAGGCTTGCAGGATATCCATCATTTCAGTCATTTGCATTCCCATCGCCTCGACTTTAGCATTTAATGCCCGATTCTCTTGGACTAATACCTGATTCTCTTGGACTAGCTGTTTGAGAACTTCCATAACAAGATCATCTGGGCCCGAATTGCCAGAATTCTCAATCTCTGGGTTTCCTTGATTGTGTTGACCCTGATTACCCTAAACTTGGCCTGGATCACCCTGATTTGATTCGCCTTGATTTGTTGCCATGTTTCTTGCTAGAGAATAAATCCAACTTGCCATTCCTTCTGTTTAGCAGAGCACACGACATAAGCACAAGAACGAATGACTGAACAAATGCATGCACATTTTTAGACTTGCACCAAAGAAAAGCAATCTTAACAAGGTAATTAAGTGATTACAAAATTGCCCTCTTGTATGGAGGATTTAAACCAAAAGTCAAGTGTGTACTAATGCGGGGAGAGTATGTACTTTATGGGTGGATGGGGCGGGATCAAACTTGGATGGAGAATGATGATAAGGGAAGGAAACTGACAGACTCAAACAAGAGAAACTGCACATGGCATGCACGCCCACTAGAAGAATGCTTCGTAGAGAGTTAACATTGGTTAAAACATGATGGAAAATTTTTTTGATGAACTGTTTCAGTCTTTTATCATGGAATGGATGAGATGCAATGCCTTTTTTGAAGAAAATGCAAATGAACTGTTGATTTGAAAAACTGAGTGCCTTGGAACATCTTGAGTTTGCAAATAAGTAAGGGTAAACTTTTTCAACAGATTATTTTGCAAAAGCGTCTCGTCTCTCATCACAACTTTTTTATTTGGTTTATGCAATGTATGAATGAACAAATCATGATAAGCAAATGCATGAAAAATGACCACTTGAAAAGTGTAATTATTCTAAAGGAGATTTTTTTGTTTGTTTTTGATGCAAGATGAAATACGAAACTCCAATGCATTTTTGGATGATTCAAGATGCAAGAATGATATTTTTTCAAAATGATTTTTATTCTTTAGAGGCACGGCAAGATCTGAAATACCAATGCCCCTTTTTGCGAAAATGATGACGTGAGGCAACCAATTGTCGTTACTCTGAGTAACTTGCATGAAACATTGAGTGGATCCTGACTCAATACTTCACGTAATATACTGAAATGCTTCGACATTTGGTTGACTCCACTTATTCACTTTATTTGAAAACAAACTGCGCCTGATTGGGTCAAAGTGCCCCGATATCGTAGAGTATCATCTCAAATTTGTAGTGCACAAACAAATTTGAGATATTACCCTTCATCATTCAAAGATGCACTTCTACCCATGGAACGATTGCATAAGGAATTTCTCTTATTTCATTTCATTTCATTTTTTTTTGGAAAATGATTTAGAAAATAATTTTAAAAATGATTTGAAGATGCAAGTGATTTATTGAATTTTTTTTTTTTAGAAAAAGGTGCTTTATTTGGGGAAAAAGGTTTTTAGAAAAAGGTGCTTGACGGGTGTGACCCGCTCCTACGTATCCCCATTGTGATGAGGAATCAAAGCTACGTAGTTCTTCTTCGTCTTTTTTTCTGAAATAATGCTTATGAGGATAATGAAATGATGCATAAATGCTACATTGGCTCGACGCCCACATTATTTGATGAAGGTTTTTGTACATGATTATGGATGACTGAAATGCTTATGCTATGCAGATGATAATTGTTTTTTTTTCATTTTCATTTTTCTTATGCAATGAAATGAAATGCATGATACTCGCAATTATTTTTAAAATGCACGAGAGACGTGATTTTTATTAAATGAAACTATATGCAAAATGAGAGGTTCACATATTTATATGCAAGGGAAAATAACAATGCACGAGAGATGTTTCTAAAAAATGTTTTTTTTTTTATATGCGAGAAAGTGCATGATACTCGCAATTTTTAATGCATGAAAAATCATGATCTTCACTGGATGAAGATGTATGCAAAAGGAAATGAGTAAAAAAAAATTATTTATAATGCAAAGGCTTTCAAAAGCCGGAAATTCACACATTTTTTTTTTGATAATTTTTTTTCGGTTTATTTGCAAAAATATTTTATTTAGCATGGATGCAGGGGTATGAAGCTCCTTTGTGTCCTACCAAGGTTTCTTAGAGACAGGATCTATGGCTATTTCTACGGGTACACACTTCAAGGTTAGAACTAAAAGAAGGACCCTAAATAAGGCTCCTAGAGCCAACGACCTCATCTGAGACCACCGATCAGAGGGCCGTACGTCCAAGTGATGGTATCATCAAACAAAGCCAAACTCTAGGCGAAGTCTTCGCAACTACCCAACAAGACGTACGTCCAGTGAGCAGCCACTAATGACTTCGTTCTAGCCTAAGATATGCTCTAGCCCGGGTATAGGGCTGTCTCACCAAGAAATATAAGGGTAAAAAGAGTGCAACGTGTGTGTAGGAGCACAACGACAAACATACCCCCCCACCTGCAAAGAAAATCCAGAAACAGTCCATACAAAGAGTCGTCTACCCTAGGGTTTTGCAAGCATATATCATTTCAATACAGACAAGTAAACTAACCTAGGGTTCCAACAACAATCATATGCACTGCTTACCTCAAGAAAGGGGGCCAAGAAGAGGGGTCATAATAGAATCGGGGGAATGCATGAACTTACCTTGAAGAAAGGGAGCAAAGAAGAAGGGATCATAGTAGAATTGGGGGAATGATGCATGAGCTTACCTTGAAGAAAGGGAGCAAAGAAGAAGGGGACATGGGGATTGGAGAAATGCATGATCATATTAAGCATATAAACAAAAGAAGATGAAAGGAGAAGAAGGAACAAGAAGCGAACATAGAAGAAGAAGAGTCAAATGCACATGAATGCAACATAACAACACGAGAATGCAAGAGAACATTCAAACATCAGAAAGAGAGAAGAAAAAGAAGGAGAAGAAAAGAGAGAAATAGAACAATCACATTCAAATCAAACAATTAAACCGCACATCAAGTTAATTAGGTCTGACCCTCGTTTTAAAAGGAAAGTCCCCAGTGAAGTCGCCAGCTATTGCACCCCGAAAAATCCAGATTGGACCTTTCATCGTACAACGTGAAAATTTGTGAAGCCGCCATCAACATTTTTATTTAGGGACCAAAACATTGAAAAAGGGTCCTTTTTAAGGCGGGTGGCCCTTTGAGAACTAGAGATGTAGGTTCGGGGGTCGGTTAGGTGTGGGGAAGGTATTAGCACCCCACACCTCCTTTCTACCGAAAGGGAACCTTTAACTTGATGTGCGGTTTTGACAGAGTTGATTTGAAACAATTCATTCTACTTCTTTTATTATTTGAGAAAATGTTTTTGAAAACGGGGGAAAAGAAGAATCTTTTTATTATTTTTTAAAAGTGTGCTTGACGGGATGTGACCCGCTCCTACGTATCTCCCGGTGCGATGGAGAATTCAAAGCTTACGTAGTTCTCTTTAGTCGAGAAACTTTGTGTTAGTGTTTTTTATTGTAGGGGTTTTCGGTCCTAGACTGTACAGTCCACTAGACCTAGAACAAAGACAACCCCGCCTGTACAGACGACGTGCCCCCTACTTATTGAAAATGTTTTTTTGATTAAGGAAGAAAAAGATTTGTTGTGAGGTTGGTTGCTTTTATTTGGCAAGTATCTTAGGCTCGCCTGAACTGTACAGATCGCTAACCCTAAGACGCTAACCAATACTGAATGTACATCCGACTCAATTCCTTACTCATTTTTTTGAAATAGGGTTCAAGTTGTTAATTACTTGTTTTAATTCTCATAAGTATCCCAAGATGTTTGAGCTGTACAGCTCCGATCTTAGGACGCTAGACAACACCGGCCGTACGTCCGACTTGCCTCCTTATGAGTTTTCAAAAAGGTTTATTGTTGATCTTAGAAGGAAATTGATTGTCTTATGAAAACAATTTGAGAAAAGATTGAGTTTGGAAAAAAACTTTAGAAAATGATTGATTTGAAGAAAGGAAAAGGGAGTTTGAGGGTGACATTGGTCACAAAAGGTTTGTTGGGATGGCGTGGCATCCAAAAGGAAAAGAAAGTAGAACATTCAATCAATTTCCAAGTCAAGAACCAAAGTGCAACATTTAACAAATTGCAAGCAAAGCAATCAACAATGTAAGCATAAGCATAAACATTACCAATTACAACATTTGAGCACAAGAATGACACTTAGTCATCAACATCTAATGGCATGCATATATAAGATCAACATTAACCAAATAGGTTACAAGAATAGGCACACAAATAGATAATGCAAAAGTTTAATTCAATTAGGCATCAACACAAGATAAAAACACAAGGTTGAATCCTTTTTGGTAATCCTTGACATTTGAGACAATGCACAAAGGCATAAGTGTCTTGTCCTTTTACCAAATCATCAACACAAAACAAATTATTCACCTAGAACGAACATCGCATTTGCATGATCACAAGTGACCAAAAGAAAGCAATAACAAGTCATTTTGTAACCAAAATTGATTAATCAAGTTAGAGAACTAGCATTTGCATTTTTAAACAAAAATTGCACAAAGGAAGTTGAATCATCTTAGGCAATCCTCAACATTTAAAGTGAAAATGCCTAAGGCACAAGTGTGAGTCCTCTTGCCAATCATCAACATAGAGTAATTTTGCAAACAAGTTACTAACAAGCAACAACAAAACAATTTGAGAAATCATTTTACTCACAATTGCAAACCCTTTTCACAAAGAAATAACAAAAACCCTATCTTATTAGAAACTTGCGAACCAAAACATAACCAAACAACAAATTCATTCAACAAATACACAAAATTAAGCGAGCAAATGACACTAACAAGACTTAGGAACATTTATTCAAAAGATCCAAGCAATCAAACACCAAAATCAACAACTATTCATATTTTTTTGATTTTTGTGAAAATAAGAAGGCATGAAAAATGAATATTTGCAAAATCAAACAACATGTTTGGACATGGGAACTTCAAAATTAAGCCTCAATAACAAGATTGCATAAAGAAATGCATCAAAACTCGATTAAACCTATTTTATGCTAAGGGTGCGAAACATTCATAGCTTCCTAACACAATTTTATTTCACAAAATGCAACAAACAAAATGATAACAACACAAATCACAATTTATTCAAGGGTGAGAAGCAATCTCAAACACCCAAGCCTCCCTAAGTGCTTGTCAAAATGTTTGAGATACCTCTCACCAACAACAATCAACAAATCAACAATATACCAACACTAAAATGCATGGATATGGTAGGATGCAAGATTAGAAACATGATTTTTACATTTTTATGCAAAAAAACTTAGTAAATGATGCAAGAGTTTTGAAGTATACCTTGAATCCAAGCTAATAAATAAAGAGTATGAAGAGAAAACCCACAAATCAACTAGATCTTCACCAAAACCTTGCGCAACTTGCCTTGTTCTTGAGATTGGATGATGAACACTTGAATCTTGGTAGAAGAGATGGATGATATATGAAGTAGGAGTTAATATGAGATGGAAAATGGAAGTGAAATGAAGAAAAATGGAGGAGGGAATGGTTGTTGGTGGTTTCGGCCAAAGGAGGAGAGGAGAGGAGAGGTTTGTGTGCTAGGGTTTTGTGAATGAATTGTGAGGCCCCAAAAAAAGGTGTCCCCATGTGAGATGAGGTTTCTAAGGTATATATAGAGAGCAACTAGGTTTAAGGGTATTTAGGTCATTGTGCATCTCATCTCACTCTAGGATTGCATTTAAAATTTGAATGGAGGGTGAGGATTGAAACACACATGATGAGGGACAAAAAAATGTAAAATGAGAGGGAAATGAAGGGGGGTGAATTCGAAATAGCAAGGGAGAGTGGTGCCCAAGTTTTGCAAGTTGTCATCTTGTACTATTGTACTATCATATGACCATTCTATTATCCCTTCATTTTTTATTATTCTTCTTAGGATAATTGTACAAAAATACACTCAATTTAGGCCACATACTAGGAATCTTAGGAATATGCCATTTTATGAGATCACCATGACCAAAAATATCATAAAAACCTCATATTGAAATTTTTGTAGAATATTCCTTTTTGATGCTTTTTTTGAATTTGAATTTTTATGCAAATGCGTGCATGTATGCGCAAAAAATATATGACCAAGGGTGTCTTGCTTCAAATAAATTTCTCTAAAATTGCACAATGATTTTTGATGAAAAAAATATCTTATTTTTAGAAAATGACCAAAATACCCTTTTGCCCTAAAAACTCAAAAAAATGCATGCACAATGTTCTTCACACTCTTCAAAATACGCCACACTTCTTAATTTATTTATTTTTGTTGAGAATTAGGGTTTTGACCTAGGCGGACAAAATTAGGGTATGACAAAGGTTAACTTGCAGAAGCTTGAAAAATTGTCAACAGAAGGTTTGACCAGAACTAAAGAAGGTTGACCAGAAGTCAACTATAGTTTGACCATGAGTCAAAAGAAGGTTGACCAGAAGTCAACTATAGTCTGATCATGATTCAAAAGAAGGTTGACCTCATCAACATATTAAAGAAGCTTAGTTCAAGTCAAGAAGAGTAAAACTGCAGAAGGCTGGTTGAGAAGGTTGCCTTCTCAAGCATCTTGAACTCAAACATCTTCGCACCTGAATTAAGGCATTCCAGTGCATTAAATGAAGATCTCATGCAATAAATATGTTGAAGAATGTTGGAAACCAAAAGAGGAAATGCTTGCTTATTCTTAAGAGAAACAAAAGGTGTTTGTCTCATACCATGAAACTCAAGAAGCTTCATTGCAAGTTGGAAAAGCAAGGCCTAAAGTGATATGTCAAGTCATAGGCTTAGAGGATAATCAGAAGAGAGTACAATGTCAACTCCAGAAGGTTGAGTAAAGTGTATAAAGTTGATTTACAGGCTGGAGAAGCTCCAACGGATAACCAAGTTTTTTGTCCAACAAACAATTCATCTTTATGGACCAACGGTCACTCCCAACGGCTATCTCCAAGTTTCTCAACGGCTTTATTCCCTGAAGTTTCAAATCATGAGAGTTGATTGCAATCTACACAAAGTTCAAACTTCTTGAAAAACAATCAACCTTCTCGTCCACACTCAAGGCAACATCACGTTCAGTTTTTGGGAATACTTTGTTGAGTGTGTGTTAGCTTGTTTACCCTACAAAATACATTGTATTAATTTGTAGTCAAGCTCCTAAATCATCCCAAACCCAAACCCCTTATTGTAAGAATCATTGTGTTAGTTTCTCTACAAACTACCTAGTGTGAGGTGAGTGGTGTAGGTGAACCTACTTGAAAAAGGAAACTTTAGAAAGCTAGGAGAAAGTTTTCTAAGTGGTGAATACAACTTGGCTAAGCTGTGGCAGTGAACACTTGTCTTTTGTGTGTTGATCAAAAGAGAGTGTGGTGAAAGTCTTTTGTTGGTGAACAAAAGCAAGTGTAAGATCTATTTGGAAAATAGTGGAAATACTTACTTGGAAGTGAGGAGAGGAAGTAGCCATAGTTGGGTGAACTGGTGTGTGTAAATAGATAACATCATTTGTGCAAGTATACACAGTCACAAGTTATAGTATAAAAGATCGAACCCACAGAGATTGGATTAACTCTTGTATATGTCGTTTAAAAGAGATGTAAACTAGTGCAACTACACTATTCAGAATTTTTGGTTTTGGTTAAAATGAAAATAAATTAAACAGAAAACTAGTAAATTGTGTAAGAAATCAGTTGAGAATGAAAGTTGGGATGTTTTCGCAAGTTAAATCACTTTTGAGTGTATTGTGTTTTCTTGTGGTGCAATTGCACTTAGTGCAGTTGCATCAGTGTGTGCTGGTCAGCTACTTTCGTCAGAGTTTCGTTATAAGCTCTATATGATCCTGTTTTTTTGCGGTAAAGAGTAGGGTTGTCAGTTCCTCTCTCGTCCCCTTATAGATGATCCAAGTTGCTTAAATAAGTACACTCTTGTATCTTAAGTTCTCTACTCTTTGATGTAAGGACTATGTTAACCTTAAGCTAAGAATTAACAAGGAATTAACAAGCTAACTTCATTAAAACAAGTTTAACAAAAAGCTTCATTAAACACTTTTCCTTACTTAGTTCTTGATTTCTAGTTATAAGCCAATTAAGTGAATATAACTCTACTTGTTCTAAGTGATCAACCTTAAAAACAAGATTAAGAATTTAAACACAAGAACTAAAGTGCTTACACCATTTGAAAACACAATAACTTTCCTCAAAAGATTATTGGAAAGCTAGAACATCCCAACTCAAAAGAGTTTAGCTCATGATGAGCATGATAAAGCAAATATAAGTGAATGAAAGCATATTGCAATGAAGAAAAGTACAAGAGGATTCAAAAGAGTAACAAATAGAAAACTCTTGCATATATTTGCTTACAACCAATTTCTTGCACCTATTTAGCTCTTTGAAGAAGTGGAGATAGAAGTTGTCAATTTCCTCTTACCTTCCTCTCAAACTAATACTAAGAAAATGTAAAAAGAACTAAAAGAAAAACTATGAAAAACTATGGTAGAAAGAAATTGAAAAGATGATGTTCTTAAGTGAGAATTTGAGTCCTATTTATAGCCTTGGAGGTTTCCTTCATGTTGAGGTTTCCTTGCTGATAAAGTTAACCAAACCATGGTTACTTTTTAAAAGTTAAAGATCAGCTTGGCTTTCAACACTCATCCTTAATTTTGAGGTCCAACAAATGGTTGCCACATGTCTTGTAAGATAGATTTTTGTGAAGCCTTTTTGATTGTAGGCGCCTTCTTTGCAAGTGGCCATGTGACTCCATGTGACTTCTGAGCTAGCAGCACTCCAACTAAGCATTATAGCAATGGTATGAATTGAGGTGCTTCCAATGTGGGGTTGTGAGCTGCTCTCGGTACAGAGTGGTGCAATTGCACCTAATGCTGTTGCACTAGCCGGTGCAATTGCTCTAGACTGCAGCTGCACTAAATAAACACATCAAACATACCAATATACAATAAAATGCTAAGTTATGGGCTTCTCTTATCCTAAAACAATAAATGTTGTTATTTTATTCATACTAACATATTTAACACATAATAGACTTGATTTTGGGCAATTATCTAAGTGTAAAAGCACAAATAACTCTATATAAAATAGAGTTATCATGAACCTCTATAACTCTACTGTGTCATTACTTGCTTTCCTAATTACGTGTTTAATCTTTCATACACTTGTTAACTGTTTTCAAACCTACAGAAGGTTAGTTACTTCAACCTTCTGTAGATAAGTTTTCAACTTAAGACAACCTTCTTTACGGTATACTCTTAATACTGAAAACAACTTTTTAACATCAACTCAAAATCATCTAAGTTACATTATCTTCAGTACGTATTTGCTTGCTTGCTGTGTGTTTTGAATTAACACTTTAACCTTCTTTACTCTAAGTTTATCTTAAGATCATTTGGAGAAGGTTGCAGGATAAAATTTAAAAAGGGACGCACAATTCAACCCCCCCTTTCTTGTGCAACCATCTAGAGTGATGCTCATCTCACCACAAGGGAGGTGAAAAGAGGAGGTGTCTGAGTGCCACCTCTCCACAAATGCATTGATCAACCCGTGAATGTTGGTCGGGAAACCAATGTATTTGAGCGGTAGCAATTTACAACGCTCCAGCAAATCTCTAACTTGAGGAACCGGCTCCCGTATCTGTGAGACCCCATGGGAAACAAGCCTCAATGGGGCACGAACCTGCAATATCGATTGCTATATTAAGTAAACAGTTTCAAAAAAATTAATGACAAAATTATTTAGAGAAAAAAAAAAGTTACTTACAGTGTCATCCCATATGGCTCTAGCAACGTGAGCCCCGTACGTCAGCAAAATCGATCAATCCTACGGGCCACCAGGAAAAGGAAATGTGGAACTAGCACCGGAAGCATAAGGAGTAGCATCGGAAGTAGAAGGAGTTGAGGAACTAGTAAGAGCGGGGTCCTCCGCATGAACTGCGTCCTCAACATGAGCAGGACCAGCCAAGTCAGCTGCTGGATGGTAGGCGTTTGTCTCTAAATCATGGGCGATGTCATCCTCCTAGACAACTGGGGGCTGCTCGGCACGCCTGCCCCTACCACCGCTAACTCTGCTAGGCCCACCAGCAGCAGCGCGTGCCTCCTCCTTCCTCTTACGGTTTGAAACCGTCATAGGCGGCCTGGCAGCCCGAGGCTCCGGCTGTGACTGAGAATGAGAACCTCTAGTCTTAGCCATAACTGAAAAAAACAATCAAAATGCAACAAAAGGAAGGTTAGAAACCATGTACCTTATGTTCTGAAAACGAGTTGGAAGGTTGAAATTGAAGCTTGAGTGAGATTGGGAGAGGAGAAATCGAATGGGGGGGGGAGAGGGGTTTAGGTTTTCGGTTGTGGGTGTGTTGTGTGGGTGTGAGAGGGGGTGTGGGATGTTTGAGAGGGAGAGGAGTGTTTTCGAGTTAGGAGTAGTTTGGGTATTTAGGGGGTTATGGGGTGTGTGGTGAGTAGGGAGAGGTGAGTAGAAAGCCAAGGCCAAACTGAAGCAGCCTCCTTCCCAAACTCCAATGGCCATATTCGGCATTCCACTTCCCAATTAACACCTTTTCCAACCTAAATTACAAGCTTCAGACCCCGAGTTTGATAGGCAAAACTCGTTTTGACTGGGGGCAAGGTGGGTTTGGGGATATCAAAACCAGCCTCCCTCTGCCCCGAACCCATTGGTCTAGACATTAATTATTAGTTTTGATTTCAATTTATGCATATATATTCCGTCATTTTGTTTAACATATTTTGTTTATTTTTAAATTTTATTTCTTTTCAATACAAAAATATAATTTAATACTTTTAACCTTATTTTATCATTGTATAATAATTATGATTTTATTCTATCAATTATCATAAGTAAAATATAATTCTTTCTATAAATAGTGGCAGTATTGAGAACTTAATTGTGGGAAACTTGATCCCGCTTGAGATGGAAATGGGAAGGGTAAAACCCGACTTCGCTAGAGATGGGGAAGGCAAAACCCGCCACCAACCCCGTTGAAGAGATCTATCACTACAAATTTATTGGAGTTTTTTTTTTGACCAAAAATTTATTGGAGTTATAAAGTTATTTAAAATTGAGTGTTTTAAGTCTTTAGGCAATTTAGATTCTTCAGTAGTAAAATGTGATGATCTTCAAATTGGTTGTCATAATGTTGATTGTTAGCTTTTTGAAGAAGGTTTACAAACTAGTTTTTTTGTTGCAACTATAAGATTCTTTTTTTGGTTATTGGTTTAAACTAGTTATTTTTTGTTACGGTGTTATTAGTGTGCAATATCTATCGAATTTGCCAGTGATTAATCTACACCGAAAAATTTGTCTGGCCACGTGCATACCCTGCCCGGCTTTGCCGGTCCATGTGGTTCTCCCCTCTCAACAGAATTTTTGCCACACCCAAGATTCAAACCCAACACTGTCAACTTTTCGGCAAGTGTATCGAATCGTTGCAAGTAATATTAAAACGGTAAGACCAAGTGTCGAACTCAGGAATTGCGATTAATTATTAATTTAATTAGTTACTAAAATGTTCAAAATAAGGAGTGATAGATAGTAACTGAAAAAAATAATTGTGAGAATAAAATGCGAGAGTAAAAGTGGTTAGTAATCAAATCCTCTCCCCTACACTATCATTCACTATACCATCGATCAATTCTAATTTAATTACCCAAATAAAAGATTCGATTCAACTATTATAGATTAAGGACAATCCTAATTCCTTAAGTGTATCACCACTAAACAAAGCATTAAACACGGAGAAATAACGGAATTCATGATAATAATTTCATATTCCTATGATCATCACACTCATGACCTTAAACCCCAATAACCGGAAAAATAACCCATCTCCCAATGGTGAAAGTAAACCCTAATTCATTACAACAACAATAATTATTGTAAAGCAATAAGAACGGAGGTAAAGGCAAATTTAAAAGGATAACTAAATTGTATTGATCATAACAATGGAATCACATGATAGTTTTGGAGAGATTCATCTCTTCCTAACCTTAAGAGAATTAGCTACTCATGTTCAAAGTATTGAAAGACAAAGTAAAAGAGAAGTTACACAAAGAGGAGTGCATTGGATCCTTCAATTCCTTGTTCCCAAGTGTAGAGAAGCTCCAAATCTTGCTCTTTTTCGCAGCTCCAAAACCCTATTTCCACCTCCCAGAAGAATGCCCCAAAAATTCTGATTTTTCACTTAAATTGCTGTCAAATCTGCAGACGTTCACGACGCGATGCAACACGTTCGCGAAGCGATGGCAGAGTTTTTGCCTGGTTCGCGACGCGATGTTACCTTGTCGCGACGCGAAACTACACAGATTTTTCTCTTCTTTTCTCTGTTGTGTCACTAGGCAAGCTGTCTGGTTCCTAGTTGACTAAACATCAAATTGAAGGTTTTCTCTTAGAATAATCACTAGAGAAGAGGATAATAACTTACAATGCAATCCTTATGACATCAATTGAAATCTAGTATTTTCCTCGTGACAATTGACCGAAACACAGTCAAATACTAGCATTTTGGCTTTAAAACTGAACAACAATATACATATGACGATGAGTCAACAAACACCTTGGGGTGGGATCCGAGCCCAACTGCCACTCGGACCAACCCTTGTTTTTTTTTTGGTAAAGAAAAGCTTAAACAGAGCGGAGAAGGAAAAAATAAAGAAAAGAGAAAAAAGCAACTACGCTCTCACAAACTCCACACCAGCAGCATCTGTCAGCAAGTTTAGAGAGATTTCTATCGGAGGAACATCAAAAGTCATCCAAGCACTGGTACTGGCAGCTCCTAATTTGGCGAAGTAGTCTGCACAAGAGTTGCCCTCGCGGAGAGTATGACCCAACCCTTGTTGGTCAACAAACTAGTTGTTATAATGATTTTTTAAAATAAAAAAATTGGTGAAAGAGAAATTTTATTAATCAAAGTGACACTAATTATCATTTTAGTGGTAGTCCTCAAGGAGATTTGAACTCGACAACTTTAGGATACAAGACTAACTTCTAATAATGGGACACAAATCCAAAATAAGGAGATTTTCTTCTTAAGCTTTAAAGGTATATAACATTAAAGGGGTGTTGGGTCTCCGGCCAACCCGATTGGTAAACTAAACTTTCCTTCTTAAGAATATTTGGAATCCTTGTAAAAATCCTAACAATCTTTGGTTTTCTCTTGTTTGGCACAAGTACCATTGTGGTGCTTTGGTTTTCCCAGCATTAATACTAGAAGGTCGAGTTCAAACCTTAATTTGGATAGGTACTTGCTCTACTTGGAACATATTCCGAGATAACCTCTAGTGGAGGTTGGTAATGGAAGCAATATCCCTTTTTGGCAAGAGAGTTGGATCCCGGGGCGGGGTCGCTTGTTTAAGACCTCGTGCTTTTCTCAAGAATGCAGCTTCTGAAATCACCAAACTTAAGAGGTAATTAGAGAGTGTGCTTAATGCTAAGCCCATTGATGGGGAGAAAGTCAAGAGGATTAGACAAGAGATTGATTTCTATTGGAAGCAAGAGGAGATGTACTGGGGGCAAAGATCCAGACTTAAATGGCTCACTTATGGGGACAAAAATTCTACTTTCTTCCATATAACCATTGTGCAGAGAAGGGATCGAAATAGACTGTGTAGAATCAAGAAAAAAGAAGGTGTTTGGGTGGAAGGTAACAAAGATGTTATGACAGCTAGCTATTGAAGAGTTCTATAAGGATTTATATTCTTCTTCAAACCCTCAGAGCTCTAATAACTGCCTTCAAGTTATCCCCAGTTGTGTTTCTCAGGTTATGAATGATTCTCTATTGGAGCTTGTTACCATGAAAGAAGTCAAGGAAGCTGTTTTTAACCTAGGAGCTAATAAAGCACCTGGACCAGATGGCCTTAATGGTGTTTTCTTCCAAATAAAGTGGGAAATTAGGCTTAAATACTTGTCACCCCGCTGCAAATTACCTGATATCCATTTACCCCCCCCCCCGGGCTTCCAAAAACACCCTGCAAAATATAAAATTAGCCAGTTACCCCCCTCAAACTGGGGAGGTAAATGGATAGTGACAACATTTGTAGGGGGGTAACTGGATAATGTTATATTTTGCAAGGTTTGTTTTGCAAAAAAAAATTTTGTAGGGGGGTAAATGGATATCAGGTAATTTTGCAGGGGGGTGACAAGTATTTAAGCCAAATATCCAGAATGATGTTCTGATAGCCACCTCTTTCTTCCAAACTGGCGAGCTTGGAGACTTTGTGAATGAAACAGTAGTTGCCCTAATCCCTAAAGTGCCTGATCCCGAATCAATCAGCCAGCTAAGACCTATTACCTGTTGCAACTACATCTACAAGATCATCTCCAAGATAATGGTGCACAGATTAAAGCCTCTCTTGAACACTCTAATTTCACCCCCAACAGAGTTCCTTTGTGGGGGGTAGGCTTATTCAAGATAATCTCATGGTGGCTCAAGAAGCTTTCCACTTCCTTAAAAAGCATGGAAAGGACTCTAAAGCTAGATTTGCTATAAAGCTAGACATGAATAAAGCTTATGACAGGGTGGAGTGGTCTTTCCCTAGAAATGTCCTGGTGTTTTTTTGTTTCAGTCTTGTCTGGGTCAATCTAGTCATGTCCTTAGTCAGTTCAGTCAAATATTGCTACCAAGTAAATGGTGCTAGAAGTAAAATGGTCTTCCCAGGTAGGGGTTTGAGGCAAGGTGATCCCCTCTCCCCCTACTTGTTCATAATTATCTTTGATGTGTTTTCTAGGTTGATCTCAAAAGCTAACTCTATGGGAGCAATTAAGGGACTGCTGTTAGCCCCAAATGCACCAACTCTAACCCACTTATTTTTTGCAGATGACTCTATTCTTTTTGGACAGGCTTCTAAGGAGTAAATTTATCAATTTTTTCGCATTCTTAATGATTTTACATCTGCTTCTGGTCAAATGATTAACTTGCAGAAATCTGGACTGGTGCTTAGCAAAGGAATCTCTTTGGAGCAGGGGACAGAATTGTCAACTATCACTACAACAAAAATGGGAAATAATAACGCTCCTTTAACAATACTTCTTAGAAGGAAGTGCTGTTAAAACTTACACGAAAATTGTTTACAGCACTTAATGTTTAGAAGCGCTGTTGTTGGGGTCACCTTTCACAGCACTTTTTATGAAAAGCTCTATCATAAGGTTTCACATTATGGTGGCTTTTGAGGCGCCTGTTTAGAAGGAGGTCTATTACGATACTTTATTTAAAAGCGCTTTCGTAGGAATGATTTTTTACACCGGTTATTGAAAAAGCGCTTTCATAAGAGTAAAAAGGCTTAAAAAGTGGATAGAAAAAGGTTTATGATTTTTTTTATAAATTCGCTTGAGGCCAAAAAAAGCTCAACGCAAACACATATTTTTTGTCAAGATCTCAAACCCAAAACATAAATCTTTTTCCAAAAATCCTAATACATGTACAACACTACTTGCCGCTAACAGTTTTGCGAGAAATCAGAAAGACCGTAGTGAGCATAAAGGTAACCACCCACAAATGCGAAGACAGTAGCCACGAAATCTCGCATCTGTGAGCACCTTACTCGTGATGAGTATTCCCATTTGGGACTCTCCTGGGAAGTATTTGGGTATCCGAGTAGAATGGGGACACTCAAAGAACCAGGCTGTACAATGGATAAAAGAAAGAGTCTTCTCTAAACTAGAAGGTTGGAAGGAACAATACCTATTTCAAGCAAGTAAGGACATTCTCATCAAATCAATCATACAAGCTATACCCTCATATGTCGTGTCAATAGTGAGGCTTCCTAAAAACTTCTATCAGTCCCTTTGCTGTGCTATAGCAAAGTTCTGGTGGAGCTCCAAAGTGAGAAACAGGGGTATCCATTGGAAAAATTGGCTATTTATGTGTTCCCACAAGAATCAAGGAGGTTGGGGTTTAAGGATTTTACTTGCCAAAACTCTGCTTTTGTTAACTCAGCAAGCCTGGAGATGCATTCAGAATCCTAAAGAGTTCTGGGCAACTATACTTAGAAGCATTTATTGTGCTAAAGAAGAGATTTGGAAAGTAAAACCAAAAGCTGGCATATCTTGGGTGTGGAGAAGCCTACTACATGGGAGAGATTTACTGAAGGAAGAGGGAAGATGGAATATTGGAGATGGTAAAACTGTGGATCTAGCTGAGGATAAGTCCAGGAAGACATCTCTCATTCTCACCAGATAATGAAGATAACCACGATATTCTACGCTTTGTGGTTCATTTGGAAGTCCAGGAACCTGATGATCTTTAAAGAAAAGAACCCCAACTCCACCCAAACCATTATTTTGGTGAGCAATGCTACCAAGGAATTCCTAGCTCTATGCTGCACGCCTAAACCTAGCAACCACTTCACCAACAGTGGTATGAAGCACTCCCCAAGGTGGAGACCTCCCAGAGATACCATGATTAAAATCAATATAGATGCATCTTACAACTCAGCAATGGGTGCTGGCTCAAGTGGAATTATAATTATAGATAACAAAGGGAAAGTGATCACGGGATCTACCTTTCAAATTTATGTTACATCTCCTTTTGTTGCGGAAGCTCTTGCGTTGAGGGAAGGAGTCTCACTTGCAGCGTCATTAAACATCAAAGCAGTAGTGGTTGAATCCGATTGCAGGTACCTCGTGGAAGCATGTAGAGGATCAATTCAAAGGATGGAAATTGCTCAGATCTTGAAAGATATACAGAAATTGAAAGAGGAATTTACCTGGATAGGGTTTCTTTGGACTTCGCGCGAAGGAAACTCCGTTGCAGATCTAATTGCGAAGCTTGCTAGGGATCGTCGTCTTCCTGTGAGTTGTGTTTCGCAACCTCCGACTGGCCTTGCTGCTTTAATTGATGCAGAAATGGTGAGAATTGATTGACTTGGTATTAGGTGAGGCGAGTTATGGAGAATCAGAGGAGAAGAATTTCTTTGCCAAATTAGGGTTTACCTGTTTGGCTTCAGAAAAGGTGTGGTGGGTATCTTTACTCCTTTGGTGAAAGTGGTTGGCTATTCCCTCTTTCCTCTATTATTGCCTCATTGGGCTGACTTGTGTAGTGGGCTCTTTTTAATTTGGGTAGTTGTGCTGACTTGTTTTGTTTTTATTGCTTTTCGTTTACTATCTGGCAGTCGATTGGGCTGGTCTCGTGTGGCCCAACCACTTGCCCACTTTGTATTTGGTGTTTGTGGCTTGGCCCAATTATGAATGAAACCATTTTAGTTGATAAAAAAAAAAGCAGTCCACACATAAACAAATGACAGCAACAATAGATAGATAATTCTAAAAACAGCTCATAACAAGTGTAACAACAAGTAAAGTATAGCAACAAATAATTTAAAAACTAACAAGTGTTGAGAATATCATTTGTTTTTTTTGACAAGTGTTGAGAATATCATTTGTTTTTTTTTTGACACATAAACAAATGACAGCAACAATACATAGATAATTCTAAAAACAGCTCATAACAAGTGTAACAACAAGTAAAGTATAGCAACAAATAATTTAAAAACTAACAAGTGTTGAGAATATCATTTGTTTTTTTTGACAAGTGTTGAGAATATCATTTGTTATCATCCGTTAGATAGTAGTTAGTTAGTTTAAGTTATTATTAGCTAATAGTTACTTTGTTAGTTGGTAAGTTAGTTTAGCGGTTAGAAATTAGTTAAGCTTGAAGTTAGTATGAAAGTGCTATATAAGCACAACTTGTACCCCATTGTAATTACCATCTTTTTCAATATGATTTAATTTCAGTTTTGCTCTCATTCAAACTCTCAAACTTATTTCTTCTATAAGATAACTCTCCATCTCTTTGATTCTGTGGTTTCTAAGAAACCAATCAGTGGCTGTGGCTTCTTGTTACGTTCATGACTAGTCCCATCTAAAATCTGTACTAATTCGGCGATATACGGAAAAAAGCACATGCAATTTGTATGGCATTGGAGACTTTGTTCGTAAACAATAAGGACCTTACCTAGGTTGTTTTCTTCTTTAAATAAATAAAAATAAAAATACATGGTAATTGGAGCATCGATCGTATCTTATATAGGTATACATATATCCATCATATCTAATCATGACAGGATGGGACTCAGTGATTGGAGCATCTAATATTTGACCACCATAGAGATACAAATAAAAAGTAAGGATTTTATCATCAACATAGTTGCATAGTAAGCTTTTTTTTTTGGTGAGAAATAGGACCCGAAGGCCCACACGAAACTAGATTATAGAAGGACTGGGAAGCCCAACAGAGTCTACAATGAGAGTTTGGACTAAAAAGTCCGGTACAACTTCAAAAATTACAAATATCTCCCTTATCACAAAACTGTTACTTGCCAACTTGTCAGCTGCCACATTAACTTCACTCCCAATCCACTTCCAATTGATAACAAGAGAATCTTTCCCAATTCCCTGAATACTCTGAACCAGTCTCAAAACTTCAGCATTCCCTCTTCCTTCGTCGTTCAACAGCTCAAGCGCAACCATAGAATCAACTTCAACTTCGATCTTCTTGAACCCTCTACCCCAAGCCAAGCTAATTCCATGGTAGATGCCCCGCAGTTCAGCTTCAATTACCGAACACGCATCCAACTTGTGAGAAAACGCGAAGCTCATTTTGCCATGGCAATCCCTCAAAATTCCACTACAGCCAGCTGTACGACCGTTATTCTTCACAGATCCAAATCAATTCAACTTCCAGAAACCAGTTGGAGGAGGGATCCAACGATCTTCATCGCCAGAAATCCTGTAAGTGTATCCTTGCTTCAGAACTTCATTTCTGTTAACATATCCCCGAATCCCTTCTAACTGATTGTTGATTGTGATGATGGAGGTTTGAATCGAAGTGTGTTTCTTGGAAAAAACCCACTCATTTCTATTCCTCCTAACAATATCGAGCACAACACCAAATCTCAGATGCCAATCAGGTTCAGTAGCTGTTTTTAATTTCTTCTTGAGATTCCCAAGCCATGTCTTCCAGCTTTGAATATTAAAGAAATTGTTGTCATTACTCCCTTTGTAGGATCTCCAGATGTTGATAACTTTTCTATAGTCTTTGAAACAGTTGCATAAAGGACACGGGCTGTTAGGAGCCATTCTTCTTCTATGCCTCTCAAAATTGGTTAACAGAATACCATGCCCAAGCTTCCACAAGAAGGTACGAATCCTCTCAGTGCCCTGCCACTTCCAAACTGTGCTAAAAATTGAATCATTGACCCTGTTCTGATCACCATGTAATGTGGAATAAGCTGATCTTGTAGTGAAATTACCATCAGGAGTGATACCCCAAGTGCAAATGTCACCCTGATTAGTAATATTAGGAGGAGTACAACTCCTAATCTTGCTCATAATACTGTCAGGTATTATGTTTTCAATAGAATTTAATCTCCAATCACCCTCGTAAGTGATTAACTGATAGGCTTACTAATAACATCAACAATGAGGTTAGGATCACAATGATCAGATATCTTCTCAACACCTTCCAGCCAATTATCTTCCCCGAATCGAACACTATCACCATTTCCCACTTGCCAAGCTAGGTTATCTCTAAATTCATTCCAAATGGACCCAAGCCCATTCCAAAAATTGGATCCTTTTTTCTTGCAATCAATAATAGGAAAATCCTGCCAGCCACATTTATACTTGCTCCTAATAACTTGACACCACCGGTTTTCAGGCTCTTTACATAGATTCCAGAGTGCTTTCATTAAGAAAGCAGAATTGGCCAATCTAGATTTCTTGAGACCCAAACCTCCACTCTTTTTAGGCTTACATAACTTGTCCCAGCTAAGAAGGTAAATTTTTCTGTGTTGCTCATCCTCTCCCATATAAACCTTCTACACAATCTGTCAATCTCATCACAGGTGGTTCTAGGAAGAACACTTGATTGCATAACATACGTAGGCATAGATTGAATAAATGATTTAGCTAGTGTAACTCTTCCAGCAAAGGAAAGAGTTCTAGCCTTCCAATTAGAAAGCCTCTGTTTCACTTTGTCCAACACAAAATTGAATGTATTCAGCCCAACTCTCTTGTGAAAAATAGGGACTCCCAAGTATTTACCAAGATCATTGGTAGAGCTAAATCCAAACACATTACATATGTCAGCTCTTTGCAATCTAGAAACATTCTTGGAAAAATAAATTCTAGTTTTTTCCTGACTAACTTTTTGGCCTAAGCTCATGCAAAAGTTGAGAAGGGCCTGTTGGATCAATTCAGCTTGTTCTGTATTAGCTTCAGCAAACAACAGAAGATCATCTGCAAAGGCAAGATGAGATATCTTGGGACCACCTCAACTAATTTGAATGCCTTTCCAACTGTTAGTAGATACTTCCAGCTCAATCACTTGGAACAATCTCTCTATGCAAAGGACAAACAGATAAGGTGAGAGAGGATCACCTGTCTTATGCCTCTAGAAGGGGAAAAATCCTCTAAGGTATCACCATTCCACAATACATGCATAGTAGGAGTAGAAATGCAATGCCATATAATTTAAATCAAATTCTGAGGAATACCAATATCCTCTAAGGTATCTTTGACAAATTCCCATCTTAGTCTATCATAGGCCTTTTCTAAGTCTATTTTGATAGCCATCCACCCTTTCTTTCCATTATTGGTTCTCATTGAATGAAACACCTCTTGAGCTATAATGATATTGTCATGTATTTGTCTCTTGGGAATAAAAGATGCTTGAGCAGGGCCAACCAGCTTTTGAAGAGTCTCTCTAAGTCTGCCTGCCACCAGTTTAGTGATTGTCTTGTACACCACATTGCATAGTCCAATAGGCCTAAATTGTTTCATGTTTATCACATGATCAGTTTTGGGAATGAGGGCTAGAAGAGTGGTATTCACCTCTTTAATATTCCAGGGATTATCCCACATATCTTTGATCATCTTACAGTAGGAATCACCAATAACGTGCCACTGTTTTTGGAAGAAAATGGCCCGAAAACCATTAGGACCAGGAGCTTTGTAAGCCCTAATATTTTTAATCATTTTGTGTATTTCTTTATTAGTTATGCCTCTGCTCATATCATCACTCATCTGCTCATCAAGGATGGGAAAATGTTCTTCAAGAACATATGGAGCCAGAGGTTCTGAAGTAGCGAAAAGGTCCTTAAAATAATCTGTTGCCACTCTTTCAAGCTCAGCAGCATCATCAATCCAATCACCCCTGTCAATCTGAAAAGTTCTAATGTGATTTCTTCTCCTCCTCACAGCAGTCACACCATGAAAATACTTGGTGTTTCGGTCTCCAAATTCAATCCATTTAGCACGAGATTTTTGGTACCAAAGGATTTCCTCCTTAGCAACGATTCCTTCATACTCTTTCCAAATAATTCTCTGATAATCTAACAGTTGCTCAGACCAATTATTTTGAAGCTTTCTATCAATATTCCTCAGCTTCTTTAGGAGCTCTTTCTTTTGAGCAAAAATATTTCCAAAAATTTCTCTATTCCACTCCTTTAAAGTCCCTTGGAGTTCTTTGAGTTGATTAGTGAAATTAGAGACATCCTGCCTCCAATTATCCTTAATTAATTGGCCAAAAGAAGGATGAGTTAACCACACAACCTCAAATCTAAAAGGTCTCCTTCTTACATTCATAGGACGAATCTGATCAAATTGCATAAGAAGAGGGGAGTGATCAGACATTAGCTTAGGTAGATGGATAAGATTAGCTGCAGGAAATCTTAATCTCCACTCAAGATTATTAAGAGCCCTGTCAAGCCTCTTCCTAGTCTTGCCTCTAGCCCAAGTGAATGGATCTCCACTGAACCCAGTATCCATAAGCTCACAAACATCCAGCGTTGTCTGAAATCTAGCTTCAGGGTTGCAATTTTGAGAAAGAACTGGCCCAATTCTTTCATTATCCTTGAGAATAGCATTAAAATCACCCATAAGAGCCCAAGGACCATCAATATCAGCGCGAATCTCTTGGATGTCATCCCACCAAGGTCTATTGTTTGGTGGATTAACCTCCACATGCACAAACTGATTAGAATCCTTTATTACTCTGAGATTCCAATAGTTAGAATCCCACAGAAGCCATATCCCTCCAGATTGACCTCTAGCTTCAATAATGTGGTTTTTATCAAAACCAATTCTATTGATAATTCTCCTAGCTTGAGAACCACTTGTGTGAGTCTCCATAAGAGCAATAAAAGAAGCACTATAATCACGTTTCATATCCTTAACAAGGCCAGCAAAGCCCTTGGAAGCCGTCCCACGGCAATTCCAAGAAATGCAATTCATTGGGAATTGTGGAATTGGTGAGAGTTAACACCCTCAGTCTCTGTCATTGGCGAATGATCACCCTGTTCCATAGCATTTCCACTGGTTCTCATAGCATTGTCACTGCCATTATCCAGTTTCAACATTCTGCCCATAGTAGCATTTTCCAATGCTTGAGCTCTGATCTTGTCCCTTTCATCTACAACACCAAGGGCAGATCTAATTGGTTCAACACTTCTGAATTTATTCAGAAGGTTTTCCCCATGTGTCTTGTACATGGTCTTCATATAAGCCATCACATATTCCTCCTCTTGTTTCTTCTTCTCATCAATCTCAGATTGATGACTTGATGAAGGTATGCTCTCCTTACCTACATCCACATTTTTGTTCGGATCTAACATGCCCACTTTCTTGTCTTTAGATAATTGTTTGATTGCTACACTCATATCTCTTCTTTTAACACCTTTGACAGGTTTAGTTACCCCTCTGCTCTTAGTATGAATTTGAGGATTTCTACCACCACTAGGGTTTCTCACTTTTGAAGTTATAACTTGGACTTTAGTTTGCACTATTTCTGGAGAACTTGGCTTCTCATGACTAATTACTTTTGGTTCATCAACCTGTGTCGTTTCCTGAGTAGGTTTAACTAATGGACTACCTTGCATTTTCTTTGGGTTTTTGATATTGTTTCCTTTATGTCCAGCACCATCATTTTTCTTGTGCACTCCTTTAGCTTGAGGGCTGTTTTTCTTCTTCATATGATACTTTGGAATATTCCAAGGGCCCATATTTAACTCATCTTGTTTTTCCTCTGCAGGTAACTCTTTCTGGATAGGCACACTCTGATCTTGTTCCATTTCATTGTTGGCAGTAACCCCAGTAGTCTTCTCTGGTTGGTTATCATTTCCAGGAGTAGTAGTTGAGTTCTTTTCATTAGTCATACCTGCATCTGACGTATTTTTCACCACATTCACTACTGTTTCAGTACATTGCTCCTTTTTATGACCATATTTCCCACATTGGAAGCATATAGAATGAAGTCCCTCATATTCAAGGAAGAGTTTCATTCCACAAGTATAAAAATGTGATGCCAGTGGTTTTTCTAGATCAAGTTCTACACATATTCTAGCAAATTTACCTCTAGAATGGAGGGAAGTCAACTTATCAATCTTCAACATAGTACCAAGAGCATATCCCAATCTATGTAAGAACTTCTCATTAGTAAGTTCCATTGGGAGTTTGGGGATTCTAATCCATATAGCAACTTTTTGAGAAATAGAAGCTGTCAGAGAAAATTTGCGCCTCCACCTTTGAACTATTAGGTAATGGTCAACCACTTTCCAAGGCCCTTCAAATAAGGCATGCTTATAGTCAGCAATAGATGATAGATGCACCAAATAGAAGTCTTCAGCAAGGTCCGTAATATTCATAGTGCCATACTTCACCCACTCCCTTCTGAGTTTATTTTCTAGCATTCTATAGTTAACTCTTTTCCTCAATACTTTAACTATTAGGGTATTCCTCCAAGGTTTTTCCCAGTCTTCAAGTTCATCCGGAGTAACAGCAATAAACGGAATGTTGTTACCTGGGTTCTTGTTCTGATGCTCAGTGTGAATCTCGTCGGGTTTCGTGCCTTCAACAGTTTCTGGTTCTCCTCCAGCTAAGAGATCTGCCCAGCACTCGTCATCTAGGATAGTATTGGAACACTGTTTCATTAGGGCATCTTTGAAGGAGCTAGTTCCTTCATCATTTGTGAGATGAAATTCTTCCATCATAGCTTCCTTGATCGCTATACTTGATAAAGGTTGTTGTACCTTACATTTTTTCTTGCTCCTCTGTAGGGAATCAAGTTCTGTAGCAGTGGCAGCCGTCACTTTGGGTGGTTTGGAATGGGGACTCATGCCCTAGCAGAGAAAAATATTCTTTTGTTTCGTACGTTGTATTCTTTCTGTGAGATGTGTATAGTTGCATAGTAAGGTATACAATTAAAAAATTAAAAGATTGATAATGACGACAATTGGTAGAAAATGTGACAAATAATTATTGGTAATCCATTATTATTGACAACTTACTAACCGTCACAAAATTGTGTGGGAAAGAATGACTTGAGATGTGAGGATGAATTAGGAATAAATTGATAGCATAAGGTGTGTTTTCTTGGCCAATGATTTTATTTCCTAAGGACTTGGCCTATAAAAAGTTCACGATTTGATACTTTTAGTAATCAATTTCTCTTTTGACAATTGTTAATAGGTACTCCCCTCAGACTCTTAGCAACAACAATGTGGTGCACAAGAATTAAGAAGGATGGTTAAATTTATCACTTTTTGTTAATTTTGACTAAAAAATTTATGCTATTTACAATATTACCCTCACTAAAAATTGGCTGAAGGATGGCTGAATTGAAAGTTAAGTAAGGGTGATAAAAAGTCAAGTAAAGGTATTTTTGGAATGGAACATTAGAAGGGATAAAAAGGAGGGTAAGTTGCTTATATTTTAGCACAAACTAAATGACTTTTTTGTTGCTAAAAAATGAGTCCGGAGGGAGTAGAGCATGGGATACTTTAGACGAATGTCGATGGAGGAAACTCAACCGATCAATGGTGGAGTTCCGTCGGGATGTTCCTATAAAGTCACTTTGATACTCAAGTTGGGCCTCCCTTTTTATAATGGTACGTACTATTAGGGCTTTAGCCATACCTATTATGTGTTGAATGAGATTCTTTATATATAGTTGTTACATAAGGACATGCTGAGAGACCTCTTGTTGGACCTCTTGTTGTAGCATACCTATTATGTGTTGAATGAGATTCTTTATGCTAATTTTTATTGCTCTTACAATGGTGGAATTAATGCTTTATATATCGTAGAGTGTGTGGTAGAGCATTCCATTCTAGTAGCATTGCTGCATCACTACTTTTGCTGACTTTATTAATGGTATTTGTTTGTTTAATTACCAAAAAACCCTCGCGCACTTTCTATCTCTATCTTCCTATCATATCACTTACCTGTTACATCAATCACTAACCTCTCGTCTACCTCTATCTCTCTAAAGATGTATAATAGCATTGTGTACGTGGGGTTTGGATCATCTCCTTCCAAACTCTTTCCACCTTCCTCTCATTTTTTATCTCTCTCATTATTTCTTCTCTTAGTGTTTATCTTTGTTCTATATATTTTAAGAGTTTAGTTGTTTCGCTCTAATGATGTAAGCTTGTTTACAACTACAACCAATAACAATTCATGGTATTGCCGACATGTAGGGTGGTTACTAGTTACCCACTTCTTTTTAATAAAATGTCAACTTTTGATTGATTGATGGTGTAAAACATTTATACGCTTACTATATATAAATTAAACCCATATTTTAAATATTTATGAGAGAGATAGAAAAGGGAAAAGAAGATGTAAAGAGATTAGAAGCATACATAGAATCAAAATAGGATTGTGTGTCCAACAAACATTATACTTTTGGATTAGGATTTGTTTGCTATATATTATAATAGAATAGATGCTACCACATGTTTGGAACTACGTTTATGGCACCCTAAAAGAATTGATTTTAAGAAAAGTCAGTTTTAAAAAAAGAATTGATTTTAAGAAAAAGTCAGTTTTAAAAAAAAATTAATTTGCATTTTGTAATTACATTTTAAAAATGGTTTGAAAAGAAATCATTTCGTTTGGATAATACAAAGTGGATCACTTTTATTGTGTAAAAATAAAGGACACCGAGAGTTCCACGTCCGTAATTGTTTTATTCAACAAAGAAAGTAGGAATTTTAACTTCCATCATACTCGATTCTAACCACTCAAAATTATTTTTTAACTAAATTATAGTTTTGATCTATTTTTTTAAAAATTTAGAATTTTGGTTTCCTTATTTTAAAATTCAGGTATTTAGTCTCATTATTTTAAAAAGCTCATAAATTTAATCCAAAAATAGGTTTTTAAATTATCTTTTTCTAATTTGGAAGTCTATAAAAAAAACTGACGTGACTCATTAAGTCATGTGTCTATCACAAAATAGTAACTTTTACTTCTAATAGCAAGATTCAATCAATGTGAGAAATCCACTATTCTTGTCAAACGTTCCTTAAAAGGATAAAATTGTCCCCCACAACTTCTTCCATAAAAAGTTATAGGTGTTGAAATTCTTATTTTATAAGTAAATAATTTTTTTTAGATAAGCAAGACTTCGTTAAAAGAGCACTACGGATGGTCAATCCTAAACAATACAAGGATTGTACATGGTTTAGGCAATGAAGTGGGTTATTCCACCAAGAAGAAATAGACAGATTAGAGTTACAATTCTTTGTAAGTAACAAAATGTTAATAGGAGTGGGGATGTTAGTTTTCGGTATTTGAATTTGAGACCTCTTTTTTACGACTCTTTCATGTGCCTTAGAATGGGGCATTAGTTGTTGAAATTTTATTAGTTGGACCTTTTTAGTGTGTCTTCTATTGTTATTTCGTTGGGCTATATATCTTTCTACAAAAGCAGCTGCTTTCATTTTCTTTAACCAAAACACTTTTTCTAGAAGTAAACATAGAAACACATTCAGAGAGAGAATGGCACCCTCTTATTGTGAGAAGGAGAGGAAAGAGTGTGTGAAATGGGTGGAAATATACTTCAAAGACTGCCTTTGCAGTTTGAGAGATGAAATATCCTTCAGTTTCGGGCTCATCAGTCTAGTTTCATGGGGAGTTGCAGAAATTCCTCAAATAATCACCATTTTTAGAAACAAGTCTAGTCATGGATTGTCCCTTGCTTTTCTCCTCACTTGGGTCGCAGGGTTAGTAAAATTTTCAAATATACACATACATATTTTTCTATTCACTTAATGAAACGGTGCATATATCAACTTTTTGGTTATGAATCTTATGATAATTTTTCAACATTTATTTTGATTTTGATGCAGTGATATATGCAATCTGGTGGGTTGTCTTCTGGAACCAGCTACGGTGAGTGACTTAAATTTATGCTATTTGTTGTTATATTGTTTATTTATGTTATTGTGGACTTACTTTGTTTTTTTTTTCTTGTTGTTTTATGATGGATGGATGGGTATGGACATGCAGTTGCCCACACAGTTTTACACAGCTATGGTAATTATTTACAAATTGCAAACGTTAACTTTTCTGCTGTATTATATATCTTGTTGTTTGTACATTATCTAATGTTTTTTTTTTTTCATGATTGTGAATCTTTAAGATAAGAACCCACTAGTGTGAGTGCGTGACAATGAATATCACTCGAGTATTCAATTAAGAAATGTTTTTAGGAAAAGTCAAAGTTCTGTTAACCGTTCAGAATTTTGAGACAGAGATTTAATAATAGAAAGGGAATGTCCGATAAGATTGTGATGAGGCTAAATTAATTTATACTTTGACACGTGTATGTTTGGTGGCATGTATGTGTGGCTTCTTTCATTTTTTTTAACCATCTAAAATTGCAACAATGACCTTATAGTATCTTATTATTGTGATTAATTAACAGCTTTACGCAAGCACGACAGTGATATTACTACTGCAAATCATTTACTATGACCACATCCGCAGATGGTGTAACAACAGACGTCGTCGTCATGAGATTAACAACAACAACAAAAGGGTACATTACATAATTAATTACATTATTTCTATATATTAACATTTTCTACAAAACAAAAATAATACAATAATTCTCATTCTAAATCTAAATATCAATTTACAGGCTGATGAAGAAGAGAAGAAAGCATTGAATCCTAAACCAAGTCACGAGTCTGGGATTCCAATACCAAGTGAACCACCCAAAGCACAACACTACTACATGTAGCTAGCCACATATTTTTTCCTCACATTCTATCATACTCACAATGCTTAATTGGCACGTGCACAAATGAATGAATTGAATTAATCATGCAATAAATTACAGGTCAGCAAGATCGTTGGCTGGAAGTGCCACTCCACCATCACTTACCTACATGAGAGCTGCTAAAAGTGGTCCTTCAGCTATGGAATTCATCCAACACTCTTCTTCTTCTGATGATGAAGCATCTCCGCCTACATCTCAAATATCTGCACCTAGACCCATACCACGTTCATTCAATGTGAGTTTAGTTTTTTTTCAATCAGATTAGATGAAATGTCAAATAAATACCACAATAGAAGATGAGAGAGGATAGCTTAGATGACTATTACATTCATCAAAGTGAAAGTATACAAAATGAGAAAGATTGACTAAAATGATTACATCAAACCTATTTATAAGAATACATTAACTACTCTAAAACTCACTTATAACTACTAATAACACTACAACAGATTTGGGGATGGGCAGCGTTTTTTTTTAGCCATGGGCAGCGTTTCTGAGCGCTGCTAAATTTGGCGCTGGTAATTCCTCCCCAAAAATGGGTAGCGTTTGAGAAGCGCTGCTCATTAATAGCCATAGGCAGCGTTTGAAGGGAGAAGCGCTGCCCATTCACCTAGCGCTTTTAGCAATGGGCAGTGTTTGGTAAGGGGAAGCGCTGCCCATTGCTAAACGCGCTAGGTGATTGAGCAGCGCTTGATAAGAGAAGCGTTGCTCATTCACCTAGCGCGTACAGCAATGGGCAGCGCTTGGTAAAGGGAAGCGCTGCCCATTCACCTAGCACGTTTAACAATGGGCAGCGTTTCCCTTTACCAAGCGCTGCCTATTTCTAAAAGCGCTAGGTGAATGGGCAGCGCTTCTCCCACCAAGCGCTGCCCATTCACCTAGCACGTTTAGCAGTGGGCAGCGCTTCCCTTTACCAAGCGCTGCCCATTGCTATACGCACTAGGTGAATGAGCAGCGCTTCTCCCACCAAGCGCTGCCCATTGTTTAATTTTTTTTCCTTTTTTTTCTGTTTTTTTGTATTTCTCTTTTTTACATTTGATAATTTCCTAGTCATATACAGCCAATTAATACCAATCCAATCCATTATATACTAACAACATATGTATATATAAACTAGTTATATATCCAAATGCACCAATATGATCACAAACCAAAACAAACTAGCTAACAAGTTATTATATGTATCCAAAACTTAGCAACTTACAATATTAACAAATTAATATGTATCCAAATCAAACTCTCTGACAATATGTATCCAAAACTAGCAAGCTACTTACAATATGAATCTAATTTAAAACCAGTTAGCAACTTACATATGCATGAACCAATTCATATGCATGTATCCAAAACTAGCAAGCTACTTACAATATGTATCTAAATTAAAACAAGTTAGCAACTTACATATGCATGAACCAATTCATATGCATGTATCCAAATAAAACTCTAACAATTTACAAAATTACAATCTATCTAAAATCAAAAGAATTGCGAGACATAATGGCACCACTCTCCTCTAAGCTCATCAATTTGTGCAGTAGAGTATGTCTTCCACCGACAATCGGGAAAATACTGAAATTATATAATTAAATAAAATTAGAATTGGAATATATGGTTAAATCAAAATAAAAAAGAGTTTTGTAAAGATACCTGTCTGGGGATAACCATTTGATTGTGGGTAATAATTTCCTTCATAAATCTCATTACGTAATACCCACAATCACTGTTATTTGGTTGTTTATGACACTACAAAACAAAAGATTAGTTAATTGTTAAATTTAATTTAATACATTTTTTTGACAAATATAATGTAAATAAATATATGATAAGATTGATTACAAACTTACCTCTATTGGCACCCATTTTGTCAGTGATTGTTCCAATTCCCAATATTCCTTTAAACAACTAAACACAATTGGATATAACTATATTATTAAAAATACATATAGTTAACAACTAAAACAAAGAAATATGCAGAGTGATCGAAATACACACACCTAGTAAATATCACAACCAAGTCTGGGTGGGTGTTGAAATGACCATGCACAGAATCAATGTAGTACACCGTATCTGTCTTAGGATCTATTGCAAGCAAAATCCAATGATCCCTACAAAATAAAACTTTGAATAAGTAATTGACTAGTATTTAAAAAATGCATGTTATATAAGAATAGATTAAATCTCACCCTACAAGACATGGTGCCAAAAACATGGTATCGACGCGTGTATGTTGAGCATCCAATAAGCATCGAGTGATATAATTTGTAACATCTGTCTTGTTTTGTTTTACAAGGTTGTTATAATTAGACAGATCCTCCCTGACATTACGGAGGTGTGTACTATCCGGACATAAGAACACATATCTCTGTGTCTGCTACGAAGGGACCAAAATGTTATGATACAAGCACCTACAATTAGAGGTATATATATACAAATTAAATTAACGATATAATAAAATAAACTTAATGATGTTAAATAATAAATTACATACGTACCTGATATATGCTCTAATACAAACACTAGTTGCCCAATTCATCTGACATAAATCATTAATATCCTGTTTTGGGATTATCAATAGTTGATCGGGATTTCCAAAAATGTTGTCATCCATCTGTAATACAAGCGGGGTTCCATCATCCATCTTGAATTGCGCATGCATTTCGGTATACAAAATAATCCTAGAATCATCAATGGAAGAGGCGGAGGGCTGACAAACTATTGAAGGAGGGGCGGGCTGAGTCACTGTTGGAGGGGCTTGTCGAGTCACTTTTGGAGGGGCGGGCCGAGCCACTTTTGGAGGAGGGGCAGGCTGAGTCACTTTTGGAGCAACGGAGGACCGAGTCACTTTTTGAGGAGGGGCGGGCTGAGTCACTGTTGGAGGAGGAGAGGGCTGAGTCAATGTTGGAGGAGGAGAGGGCCGAGTCACTTTTTGAGAGGCAGGCAAAGAAATTTGTGTTGAAGGGCCGGACCGAGACACTTTCTTGCTAGTAGATATTGCCTTGCTAACACTTTTGCCCCTAGATTTTGCATTTTGGCGTACCTATATATAAATAAAATAATTCGTTAGCTAGCACACAATAAATGACAAAATAAAAGAATTAGTTAGTTACAAATATATTGTCACTTACAACAATAAGGTGTGCTGGCCATGCCACAAATGTACCAACTGCATCTTGCACAGTTAGTAAATCTATAGTGGGTATTGGAGCAGGCAATGGTGCATCCCCCACAATTGCACAGTCAACTCTAACTCTAACATGATCTGGAGGTATGGGTAAATTGTGCATCAAAGTTCCCAATTGGTCACATGTGAAGCCTATTGCAACCATTTGGTGTGAGTTTGAGATATACAATTCACACTCACACTCATTGTTGTCCTAAATCAATTATAAACAAAAATTAATAAATACATTGCGTAGAAGAAATAGAGTTTAATAATTAATTTCTTATTTATCGTCAAAAAAAATAATTAATACCTTAGTTGACGGAATTGTGTAGCTATCTCGTGCGCTATCTGTGGCAGGGGATGGTACTGCAGGCGAAACCAACCCATAGTGCAATTTGATTTGACTAAGTTCAGACCTTAGACCTTCATAAAATACCCGCAACTCTCTACTTTGTTTACAATCATGATGCTCATAAGTTCTCTTCTTTGATCCAAGGTAGTTGGATGGATTAACACCAAATCCACAACCCCTTGTACGACCTGTGTATTCTTCCTTTTCCAAGGCACGAGTAAGGATTTCCTTTTCAGAGTAATCAATGATCTCTCCCTGTAACACAGACTCTGATATGGTTTCCTGATTCACAAACAAAAGTATAATAAATAAAATTATTACATTTTATAGATCATAAAAGTTTCAAAACAATATTCGAATTTTGGAAATACTTACAATTCTGTCGGTCACCTCCTTAGTTTTGGGATCCACAACCTCCCCATCCTTTTGTCTGGCTGCTACCCACAAAAAATGTCGCTCATTGCTTTCTTTAGTAGGATCTTTCCCACTCTCCTCCAACTATATTTAAATTTACCAAATGTTAAGAAATTATAAATCAAAAGATTTATTAAACAAAGAGAAATCAAGTTTACTGTGTCTTACCAATCTCTCTTCAAAAACTTGATATCCACTAGCACCGCCTCTATAAGGGTATTCACAACCAGAAGCTCTCTCTCGATTCGCTTGGCAAAGTTTCTATTTAGAGACATAAGTATACATTAATGTATAATATATAATTGTCAACTATATTTTAAGTTATAACTTAATATATTATAGTACTAACCATGAAATCTTCATCTTCGGTGCATCTCCTAACAAATGTAACCCAATCCTCCTCCGTAATAAGTCCACTATATGGCGTTGGAGGCTTCCATCTGAGGTTTCCACTATTTTCAAACAACCATTTTTTTTTTAGACTACCCCTGAAATTCCGATGTAGCTTTCCAGCTTCCTTCATACACCAGTCTTTTCGGGACTCATCCACATCAAAATATTTCTGCATACACATATTCAATGAAAATGATATAAATATATATGGTTACAAATTTATTACATAAGATTACAAAAGAGATGTAAAATTATATACCTGTATTGTTAACCAAAACTCCTCTTTGTGTTTTCTCAAAACAGCACTTCTCTCACTCCAAGTACTGATTGTAATTGGTATCATTTGTTTTACCTTACTACCGAGGAAGGTAACCAAATCTGCGCGATTATCCCCAATTGGCTGACCCTTAATATTCCACACCACCTGCATTATGTCATAAGTAAATTAGTTAACAACCAATTAAAACTAAGTGTTGAATTAATAAGTTAATTAGTAATTAGTAACTTACTGGTACTTTTCCTTTTCCTTTATTTACTCGATTGATGATATTTTTTTACCGTCATTCCTCGAGGAGCCTGCTTTCTGATATACTTTTCAACATCACACTCATGATCGCTGTCATGATCATTGTCATGATCACTATGATCCGCCATCTGACCTGCAATATAACATAATCACGCACTATTCGCATATTTAGGCATATTCGATTTTACTTTGCTAGTTTCATTCACCACACATATACAAGTTTGCATAACTTATATTTGATAGGTATCAAGAAAACAAAGCCTACATATCAATGCAATATCTATGAAGAAATAAATCATCATGGTTCAAAACAAACAAAAGAAATCAAAGAAATCAAACTAAAGAAAACAATTTTTTTGAAGCTAATACATTCAACTATTTTAAACTAAAGAAATCAAAGACTTTGATGTCTTCCATATTGTCATTCTTCATATAATAAATACAAGAAAACAACAAAAGTACCTGAACAAGTGGAAGCAACGATGAACTCCAATGAATGCGAACCACGCACTAGCAAATGAAGCGAACAAACACGAACTCGAGCTCGAACTCACGAACCAACACGAACTCGAAGCAAGTATTTTCAATTCCTATAAACAATTCATTAATTAAATTACTAATTAAAGAACCATCAAACAAATATGGAAGACAAAAATACAATCAATTTTTGTGACATTAACAAAATAAGACAAACACTTCGCCCTTTCAATAAACCAATCAATAAGCATCAACTTTGATAATCTAACATAAAGTTCCAATGCCATTAAAATTAATAAAACAACATGCAATCCTAAATATTCAAGTTTATAAAATCCCTTAACCGAAAGCAACATTAAATTAACAAGCATTGGACATCTCAACAAACACTAAGCCTACATCAAATTAAATTAACAAGCATTTCATTTGGACATTTCAACAAACACTACAACAACATTTCCCCCAAAGTTTAGAAACACCATTTTAAAGAACCAATCATCAACCATAACCTTTAAATCATTTAACCTAATGTTCCAATGCCATTAAAATAACTAGAGCAACATGTAGTAATACTAAACTTTGTGAAAGAGGAACGAAAATGGGGAAGAAATCACCTTACACGAAAATGGAGAAGAAATGGAAAAGTGTGGAAGAGATGTCCTTTGGGAAAACGAAAATGGGAGAGAGCCACGAAACTGAGAGCTTGAGAGAACGAAAATGAGAGCTTGAGAGGACAAAGATGAGAGCTTGAGAGGAGTGTGTGTCCGTTTGAGGCCAATGGAGGAGGAGGAGGAAGAGAGCTTGAGAGAGTGTTAGTGTGTTAAGGAGAGGACTAGAACGAAAATGTATGTGTTGAGAGGGAAAAAAATGAAAAAAAATAAAAAACACACCAATAGGCAGCGCTTCACTAATAAGCGCTGGCCATTGAGAACCCGTCTACCCAAAAGGTAGCGCTTGCTGCATAGGCGCTGCCTATTGCGCAGCGCGTCTAACCCAAAAGGTAGCGCTTGCTGCATAGGCACTGCCTATTGCGCAGCGCGTCTAACCCAAAAGGTAGCGCTTGCTCCATAGGCGCTGCTTATTGCGCAATGCGTCCTGCCCAAAAGCAGCGCTTACTTCATACGCGCTGCCCATTGCTCCGTGTTTTAGCCAAAAGTAGCGCTTCTAGCATAAACGCTGCCCATTTTAGCGCCTTTTTTTTCAATATCTGTTGTAGTGTAATCTCCCCAACTACTAACAACTAACTATATCTAATAACATCTTCATACCCAAAATTAGGGATGGCCAAACGGGCCGGCTCGCCGTGAACCCTTCAAAAATTGGACGGGTCGGGCCAGCCTGCCAAATGATAGTGGGTTAAGAAGTTGAGCTTGCCCAGCCCCTTGGCGGGTTGACGGGCCGGCGGGCTAGCCCTCCATTAAAATAAATAATTAAAAAATATATTTAAATCTTACTTTTTCGGCTTAAAATAGGCAGGTTGACGGGTTAGCCCGCCCAAATCTGCCGAAAATAAGGTAAAAATGGCAGACTAGTGGGCTAACCCGCTACAAGCCACCAAAAAAACATTAAAAGATATTTAAAAATAGTTAAAAACAATGGAAAACATAAAACATAGAATCACCAACCCCACTCGCCATTTTTTGGCAAGCTAGCGGGCCAGATCGGCAGGTCAAGCCCATTTTTCCATCCCTACCCGAAATTGCCAATGCAACTAGTAGTGGGGAGGCATATGTTAGCCTAGTTTACCTCAAACATCCTACTTCATCTTATGATTCATTAATCACAAACGAGAATTAAAAGTAATAAACTACTTTGTTTTAAAAGGTGTAGTACATATATAATGTTCTTGATACAGTGTAATCATTACTTATACCATCTAATTGCTATATCATGTCTGTCCTATATTCTGCACATTTTCAGGGACGTTACGGAACATTTCTAGCAGCAGCCATTAACTTACCCCTGAAGGGTACTGCTATAAGAGATGGATACCTAGGATTTAGTAGAAGAAACCTCTTGCAGGTATAACTAACTTACCAGTTACCACTGGCACCTATGTTAATTCACACTCATCATTATTTTCTGGTGCTAAGTTGCTAATATTAAATGCTTATTACAGGAGAATGAGATAGCTAGTAGTACATATGGTCAATCGTTGGGATGGATTATGGCTGCTATCTATACATGTAGTCGAATTCCTCAAATATGGTTGAACGTAAGTCTAATCAAATCAAACCATATGGTCAATTGTTATGTTCTTTTTTCAGTTTGATTTACTGATAAGTTGTTATGTTGTGTCTTCAATTATGTACCAGATTAAAAGAGGTAGTGTCGATGTAAGTAACACTTAAATTCAATCAATCTTATAACATTTCTTTCCTTGGTTATCAATTTACATGTACGAAGATTAACCAATATTAATTTATGCTTGCTGTCAATACAATAGGGCTTAAATCCTTTCATGTTCGTCTTTGCACTAATCGCTAATGCCACTTACTTGGGAAGGTTACTACAATCTCCATCCCCTGTAAATTAATTTGTATTATAGTCCAAATTAAGTAAAATTAGTTTGTTCTAACTTTTTGTGTTGACGCAGTATTCTTGTACGAAGTACAGAATGGGAAAGCATCAGAGCTAATATGCCATGGTTGTTGGATGCCACAGTTTGCGTCGCACTGGACTTTTTTGTATCCTATTTTTCATTTTTAATTGGCTTGCTATTTGTTAAATCTATAGTAAATATACTAGTATATAAGAAAGTAAGTAAAATTAAACATTACCTTAACTAAACGTGACAGATAATATCGCAGTATATTTACTATAGATACTTACGAAGGAGCGAGGCAAGTGATGATGGAGAATATGAAGAAATAGGAAAAGTTGCTCTATCTTAATTTCTGTAGTTGTGCTGTACTAATTGTCTATTTCTGATTTATAATGATTATGAATTCTCTGAAGAGTTCATATGCAAGAGTTAATTATACATTTACCAATATCAACACTGTTATTTCCTTCAAAAGATACGAAGATGTATTTGGCCGATAAAAACAATGTAACCGTAAAACATGGACTATTTGTCTGAAGATACAGAGGAGAGAGAGACCGAGAGACTATATACTTCCTATTTGTTGTGTGGTTAACTTGGCCACTTAAGAGAAGGTTTCATTAAATCAATGCCAATTTCTAATTTTGCTTTATTCCTTTCAATTGCCCCATCTGCATTGAATTTGATTTTGAAAAATCCATCTACACCTTATGGTTTACTTCTTAGTGAAGTCAATGAGTGTCACAAGGAAGGGAGTTGCAATTGTGACTCTTTTGAAAATTAACCTGAAACAACATAAACAGTTTCACAAGTATGGTTAAACGTTGTGTGTGTAAATGCAAAGTTGAGAAGGGTGAGTGAAAACAGTCTTCTCAACTATAATAGTGAGTAGTGAATGGTGAGAAGAACTTGTCTTCTCATCTATGTTTTTGAGTTGAGAAGAGTTAGTTGAAACAGTCTTCTCAACTGTGATAGTGAGTAGAGAAGGGTAACTTGAAACTGTCTTCTCAACTATGTTTCTGAGTTGAGAATGGTCAATTAGTTCTTTCTTCTCAAAACAACTATCAGTAAAGAGAACGAGATGATTTTCAAAATAGCTTTTCCAAGGTAAGAGATAGTGTTTGAAAATCGTATCTTACGTGTGACGTACTTAAGAATAGTGTTTTAAGTTTACCACTTTGAAAACATTTGAAAAGGGTTGTAAAAACAGTGTTTTTAAAAAACTGTGTAGCAGAGAAGGGTTTGTAAAAACTGTTTTCTCAGTTTTCCAAAAACCTTCTCTAGATGGAGAGTTTTAAGTGCAATGTAAAACAACTTAGAAAAACAGTAAATAACACAGTAGTGTATAGTAGTTCACTCCTCACCCCCTGTGAGTATTTCCAATCTTTTCAAAATAGTTACAACTTTACAACCAACCTAGGCTTAAAGTTACCAAGGTAGTTTTCTTAACACAGCTCTATCTGCTGTTTCTTGTGGTAGTTTTCTTCGCACAGCTCTACCTACTATTCTCACACCTAACACGATCCTTCTGATCTACTAGGTAGCTTCTAACAGAGAAGCAATTCACTTCTCAAGCACTACAACAACACATGCTACTTGAGAAGGTTTCTAACAGGCTTCTCTTTAGCCATAGCAACACCTTGCTATTTGAGAAGACTTCTACAGGTTTTACACTATACGATTAGGGTTTTTTTTTGTGGGATTACAAGAGCTTGGTTTAAATAAAATAGAATCAAAAGAATTCTAAGCAACAAGCTAAAATACATACTCAGAAAATAGAATCCCTAGATTAAAGCATGACTTGAGTATGGGTTAGAGAAGACTTTCAACTTGAGAAGGATGACAAGAATTAGATTTCTCTCTCATAAAAACCTTCAGCAATTATCCTTGATGATATTTATAGTCATTGAGTCGAAATAAATGTGTATTAACCATTGGTTAATCAATTAGAGTCATTGGAGGGGTTTCCGAAGTAAATATATAAAGCCGTTTAGAAAGGTGGACAGAAAGTATGACAACTTTTTCTGCACTTTCTGCAGAAGAAAGCTCATTACAACTGTTATGAGAAGACAACACAATACAGCTGTCATGACTCTTCTCTTCTTTTTATCTCCTCAACTTTGAGTCTTCTCAAGTTGAAGCTTCTCAACTTGACTCTTCTCATCATGACCCTTTTGATATTGACCCTTTTTATCATGATGTTTCTCAACTTAACTCTTCTCATCATGACCCTTCTGATCTTGACCATTCTTGTCATGAGACTTCTCAACTTGATTGTGAATCTTCTCATGTTGATTCTTCTCATGACTCTTTCTCATGATAGCTTTTCTCATGACTCTTCTTATGATGAGTCTTCTCATGACTCTTTTCATATTGACCCTTCTCATGTTAACACTACAAGAAATTTGACATATACCAACGGACGCCTATAGTGATGGTATCACATTTTCAAATTTTCAAATTCCCTCGCTAATTCCCTCGCTAATGTCAGTTTTAGCGAGGGAATCACATTCCCTCGCTAATTCCCTCGCTAAAGTCAGTTTTAGCGAGGGAATGTTATTCCCTCGCTAATGTCCCTCGCAAATAAGCGTTTTTTTTGCAGTGGTTAAAGGGGTTCTAATTTGGGTATTGTCTCCTTCAATCTCTTGTTAGAATGAGTATCTGAGTTATTCACCTTCTTGTCTTATATATATGAATAATTATTATTATTTGGGTTGCTTATTTATATTGGTTAGTGTTTATGTTCATGGCTGGGAGTAAGTAGTGTCCATAAGGAATGTAATATGGAAGAGAAATTGACTGTTATTTATGTCTTTAATTTGGTGTGTTTGTGTAATAAAAAAATGCTCTGTTAAACCATTAATAATAGGACAAAGGTTTTCATTTACGTTTTCATTAGTATTGTCTTTATTTGTTTGTGACTTTACTACTTGGGCATATTTGGTTCAACTGATGGGATAGGGGTATAATGAGATTTGTGTAATTGTCAAAGGTTTAAGTTATTGTATTTTGCTATATTTGTTTCTCATTTAACATTATTTATAGCTATGTCTTAGAAGGGTGAAACTCTCCCTTTGTTAGTGATGACCGAATCTATATAAGGCAAAGGAAGAAATAAGGTAAATAGTTTAGAGAAGAATTATAAGGCAAATAACTAGTGTTTTTCAGTAGTAACATATCTGTTGGTGCTACAAGAGTGAGTGAAACCAAAACAGTTTCTTTGAAATGGTGGAGATTACTTCACAAAAATCCATTTGTTTAGTTATTTGTTAATTTAGTTATGACAAATATTGTATTTGTTTCGGTTAATTTTGTCAAATGTAGAATAGAGAGTGGATGCGTGATCCATCAAAACGCAGTGAGGAGTATATTCGAGGGGTTCATGAATTTCTTGAATTTACTTTTCAAGAGATTTGCTGAAATCTGAGTTGAATGAGAAATGGAGGCAGTGGAAGAGCGATATAAAGTCAATGGCATATGATCCAAGTAAAACGGAAGAAGAAGTTGCATCTGCATTACCCGATGATAGGGTTGAACCAAATCAGTATCGTGAATTGGTTCATCATTGGTTTTCTAAAGAAGGACAAGTAAGTTTTATAGCAAATAGATTCTTGTATATTATTGAGTAGTACATCAACTTTGACTCTTTTTTGAACTAATACTTTGTTGTATCGATTGTAGAAAGTAAGTAAAACTAACAAACAAAATCGTGCCAAGTATGAAGATCTCCATTGTATGGGTACAAAAAGTCTCCCAAGACTGATTGATGAAAAGGTTTGTTTATATTTCTACTTTTTCTGAGTAAAGTGTATTTATACAACAAAATACATAATTTCAATTTTTGGTTTTAGAAAAAAAAGGCCAAAGGAGTATCACCAGAATGTAAAGAGGTTTACATTGAAACCTATACTCGTAAAGATGGGTCAATTGTCAATGAAAAAGCTGCAACTGTGATTGTAAGATTTTCTTTCATTCATTCTTATTTAGTTCTCATACCTTTGTTTCTAACAGAATTTGTTTAAACTCTGTGTAAATCTGTTAGAGTTAGTTGTTAGGGTGTGCATGTTAAGCTTGTAGTGCACACGATTGGGTGGCTATTATAAATGCTACTGTGTAACAGAATTCTAATCATGTGAAACAGAAATGCAATTCACAGATTTTAGAGATTATAAGCATGTTGTAAGCACCTATGATTGACAATTTTCCGGCAAATTTCCTTATATGTTTAATTAATATGGAAGAATGAGTGAGTGAATATAAGTTATATATATATAACATGAGGGTATGATGATAGTTAGCAAATTACTTTAAAGCATATCCAAAATTCCTTTTTTTGTAAGCAGATCCTTGTAACTGTTAAATGCAGGCTGATTTTTTCAGGTTGGTTTGAACTTGGATGCTGACAATTCACTTTTTTTTTGAACTTGGATGCTGACACCTTTTATTGTTATATATAAGATGTGCTTTTTTATATAGTATTCATAATGTTTCAGGAAGAATTAACGAAGCACAATTATGAGGCTGGAACATCGCAATCAACCCAAAATTCACAAAGTCATATGCGTTGGAATAATGACATACATTCCCAAGTACAAGGATCTGAAATGAAAAAAGAACGCGTGCGTTGTATAGGCAAGATTCCTAAAGCTAAGAAAGCGAAGGTTGTTTTGTCTGAAAATCAACAGTTACACAATAAACTTAGGCAAATGGAATGCGCTATGACAAATGTATTGGCATTGATTCAAAATTGATTTGCTGGAGAAGATGTGAATGACATTATTGAGGCGGCAAGACAGGTATTATATTTTACTCCTTAAGTTTTAATGAATGAAGTATGGATAAACTTAATATGTTGGGTATATAAGTTGTATTTTTTATTTTTTTTCAATAGGTTACAGATGCTTCTAGTGTCCCTGGCCAAATGAATTCTCCAAGTTCAGACACGAATGAAGATATCGCTGCTAATGAAGACTAGAAGCTAATTTTGGTTGTCGGACTAGACTTACAAATTAATAGTATGCAATCTTATAGTTTTGTAACTGTGGAGATTATTGTAATACCTTTTTACATTTGTTTGAATGTCAAGATGATACTCTTAGATTGACAAATATTTCAATATAATTGAAGTTTTATTTTATGGTTTCATAAACATATATATTATGTATATTGGTGTTAAATTGTTACTAAATCTTTTACCAAAAAATTGTCAAAAAAAAAATCCTTTACCAATGAAATGAACCTGGTGGTGAATTAGAAATGTCACTAAAGCCAATAGTGATGGCGATTTAGCCGTGGGTATAGCAAAATAAAATCTGTTATTAATATCTATACCAATGGAAACTTTGTCGTGGCTATAGGAATAAGGTTTTGTCCAACAGCTGGAAAAGCTGTCACTATAGGCTATAGCGACGCCACTCTGTCGTGGGTATAGCCAGATGAAGACCACGGTGAAGACCAGCCGTTGGAATAGGTTTTAAGGGCTATACCCACGGTTTTTACCTTTACCAACGGAATTTTGCCGTTGCTATATGTCAGTTTTCTTATAGTGTAATTTTTCTCATGATGATCTTTCTCAAGTTAACATTTCTGGTCTTGACTCTTGATCATATCAAGAGAAAACTTTTCGTTGTTTGTCTCTAGTCAACACTTTTTGTCATTGATTCAAGTCTTCTCATATAGATGCTTCTTAAAAGCATATTAACTTGGCTAAATACCACTTTTGGTCCTTTATCTTTGCTCTATGTTTCACTTTGGTCCTTTGTCTTTTTTTTGGTCCGTTTTGGTCCTTTATCTTTCATTTCTGTGTCAGTTTGGTCCTTTATCTTTATTTTGTTTCACTTTGGTCCTTTATCTTTCATTTATTATTTCATTTTGGTCCTCTTAAAACAAAAATACAAAATAATGAAGAACACTATGAATGTGCTCAAGAACACCAAGAACACTTTGATTTCTTGTTTCTTGAATAACTCATGCAATACGTGACCAAAATGTTTTGTTTAAGAGGACCAAAATGAAACAATAAATAAAAGATAAAGGACCAAAGTGAAACAAAATAAAGATAAAGGACCAAACTGACACAAAAATGAAAGATAAAGGACCAAAACGGACCAAAAAAAAATAAAGGACCAAAGTGAAACTTAGAGCAAAGATAAAGGACCAAAAGTGGTATTTAGCCTATTATCTTCTCATATAGATGTTGATTTCCTCTTATTTATGGTTTTTTTTTGTCACTAGCTTTTGTGTTGGTTTGTTTGTCTCTCTTTCTGGAGATTTACATGCAGCAATGAATTCATGCCAATTTGATCTCCCCTTTCTCTACATTCAACAGAGGTTTGCACTTCCAGTAATCTTAGGCAGGAAGAAGCATCGCCATGTTTTCACTAAGGCGTTCAAGAAATGGTCTAAACAAGTCCTTGAGGGATTGGAGTATCTTCATACTCACGATCCTTGCATTTTTCATAGAGATCTTAATTGCAGTAACATCTTTGCTAGAGAATAAAGATACCAAAAGATCGCAGACTTAATAAATATTTAATAACGGTTTAGTGGTGACCAATAGTTGGACGGAACCATGCAGCACATTCAATTTTTTATTTTACAGAAAACTGAGAAAGTTTCTTATCTATGTTCTGTTTTAACGGAGTGTTTGGATTTGATTCATGTATATGAAGCAAAAAAAAGGGTTTTAGTTCAAACATTCACTAGGTAATAAGTAGTTTGATGAAAAAAGACATTTGATTCAAGTGCATCAATTTAGGATGCTAAGAGAAGGAACGTACCAATGGACAAGTAATACAGGTGTGTTGCGTTTTTGTATGGTGTTTGCTTATATGGCAAAGTTTTGTGATTATAGTTATTAACTATAGAATGAATGGTTCTTGATTATTTGTGTTTTTTTCATTATTCTATAGGTCCAGAACTTGAAGTCTTAAGATATAGTTCAACAGCCCTTTATTAAAGTTCTACAATTTTTTTGATTGCTTACTCAGAATTCCTGGGATCGAAGGTGTATGAGTTTTCTCTTAATGTACTATGCTTAGGACTCTATCTATCTATCTATCTATCTATCTATAGGATCTATACTTAATTATGTGTATTTTATGTATGATATTCTTGAATTTAATCATGTGAATTTCATCCTAATAGGTTTTTTGTTTTAGTTTTAGTTTTCATTTTGATTTATTATTATAGCTGTTTTAATCTTTCATTTAATTTTGCAAAAAAGACAAGTGTCTCACCATGTGGATCCAGAAGAGGTGCATTTTGGATATCATGGAACTGAAGGTTGGGGGAGCAAGCAGTGGATCATCAAATTGTTATGAGGTGCTGCTTCACATGTACAATGCACGTACGCTTGCAACTATAATGAAATATGACAGAGTATACAATCTATCTTGCTTGCTTACACCTCTTGACAAGCACTTAATAGGGTACTCTTATTTTTTTTTTTGATAAGTCAATAATTACATTATTGGGGTACAAGGGGTACCTCAACCCTTTTACAATTCAAGATAACAGAGCAATACAATCAGCAGGATTTTTATCCCAATCTTCATACTGAACTTTCGAACCTACCTTATAGGGTACTCTTATTTTTTGCGCTGATAAATTTGCTGCTTTTGGTCTAGTTAGTAGAACTTATATTTGGTGGACTTTGCCTCCGAGCTTCATCTTAGATGATTTTTATCGTAATAGGCAAGGTCTTCCTTTTTTCAGATTTAGATGATTTTTCCTTTGGGTTCTGTCTCATTGGCTTTCTTCATCTATTGCTTCATCTATGCTGTACTGTTGTTTCTTTGGATTGTTTCTTTTCCTGACAAGGGTTTCGGCCTAGTCCCCCCTTAGTTTTGCTTGTACTATTTTTTATTTTTTTAATTTAAGATAGAGTGCTCTTTTTCCTTCTGATGATTTATCCCTAAGGAGGATTTGCATCAGTAGGTTTTAACGAGGCTTTTTAAACAAAAAAAAAAAGGTACTCTTATTTTTGTTATATTAATGAATGTTTTAATATATGGATGATGATAATCTAAATGTATTTTTGTTTTTTTGATATTAGTCTGGCTGAGTCTCCCGATTGTATTCCAACAGTCCCAGACTGCTCCATTTAGTGCTTATCCATATGAAATATCATGTTTTATGATTATTTTTGGTTATGTATGTGCGGGTTCAGTTTAAGCAAATTCCCAGCAGGATGACCTTAATAAAATACTTTGAAGGAGGTTCATTTGTGTGTTGAAGGTGTATCCCTCTTGCTTAATAATGGGCTTATACTTTGTCATTAGATTTAGTAATTTTGTCATTGTGAGTTTCGTTTCTCCACTTTTAAATTAGAATCCATTTTCTCATTAATCACGTATTATATTTTATTTTTGGTTATAGGGAGTTTATTTTACTATGTAATTGGGTTGAGCATTTTTTTTTTGACAAAATTGGGTTGGGAGCATTACAATTTGTATGCAGTAGATTGAAATTTAGCCTTAGACGTTGTATTAATTTGTATAAATATTTTTATCTTCACATATAACTAATTACCATGCTTGTGGAACCAGCTATATAAATACTGATATTGCTCGGGTTATGAAGCTTCTTTTAATAAATGGTAACGCTACGATTCAGTTGAACTACTCTTCTCATGGGTTGTTTTAAAATTCACAGGAATTTCTGTAACATTTACAAAAGAATCTCATATCATATTCTTTCAAATTTCTATCTTTGTGTACCGTTACATCATTTGCACTCGTGGGAACTTCAATCGCATTTATAATAAAACTCTCATTATATTCTTTTAACTTTGTAGAGTTGCTGCTATTTTATTGGTGATTTTCATCCAACACTACATGATTCCCACGTATTTCCCTTTCTAATTATGTTGTATTTTTTTCTTTTTAATTATGAGTTGAGTTTTTATATTTACATTTTATGAATATGTAATATGTTATTGAAATTTTTAGAAGTTTTCTTCCTATTATTATGAATGCTTAATTTCAATCTCTTGTTAATATTATTTTTAAATTTTATAATCTTTTTATTTAATTTTATAGTTATAATTTAATTTTGATTAAGTTATTTTACTATATATTTTACAAACCAACACCATTGGTCCACTAGCATAAACTACCCCATGACACAGGGTCGGCTCAGTGCTCCAGAGTTCGATTCCCGCTGTAGAGCTCGATGCTTAAAAAAAACTGAGCATGGATGTTTATAAAGAGATTTACTAATAAATACGTAAAAAATTTATTACTTATTTACACGAAGGAATTTAGTCAACACTGTGCATCGCACGGGTTATGAGGCTAGTATCCATTTGTACAAGACCAAATGAATGAGTAGTGATTACTAGAAATGATTTTCCTGGGATGTGGGAATTATTGTCTGTTGGCTTCCAACATTGCCAAAACACGTTGACATTGTTGAGGAAAGCAAGCTGCATCAACATCAATCCAGATGTGACTGCGTGTGTTTAACATTACCATTCATTATGTGACGGTATTCGGTGAAAAGTAAATATAACTCTCAAACAATTCCTTGAGTCGCTCCAAACACACCAATATTTGGGTTTTTTTTTCGGGAACCTCCTCCCTCCGCCCCCAATTATACTTCATACCCCCATAATTAAACAAACGGACGAAATTACTCCTCAAATTAAAAAAAATTCAGATTTATGCCAAAATGAGACAAATTCGGAACCCAAGTATTTTGGATTTTCGAATTTACCGCATTTTGAGGTATTTCCGGAATGTTAGCTGTGTTTCAGATTTACACTAAAATGAGATAAATCCGGAAATCCAAAAAAATTGAGTTCCAAATTTATCTCATTTTAGGATAAATCCGGAAAACCGAATCTGATCACTGCGTGTGGTAATTAGGGATGTGCAAAAAAAAACAGAAAACTGGAACCATACCGAATACTATACTAGTACCATTTAGAAAATCCCATACCATTTCTTAAAAATACCACTCCATCCCATTTAGTGTGAAAAGTGGAATACCGGTAGATTACTTTCATCGAAACCGGTATTTTAGTTTTTATGCACTCCCTGTTAATTGAATTAGTCAAACAGGGGATTAAAAACCAAGGAATACGAAAACTCTCTCTCTCTCCAAGTCTGTAATAAAAAGTTCATTTATCATTATATTCCAGATCTATGCTGACCTATGAGTCTGGAATTTCCAGATTTAAAATTGTTTTCAAGCACAAGATTTCCAAGTTCTCTCTCATGATTTTTCATGTTAACACAATGGTTTATTGGTAATTTATTTTTGGTAAATTATTGGTACTTTGTTGTTCAGCATTAATTTTTTGCCCAATGCAATAATTAAACTTTTGTTCAGCGTTGGTACCAAGTGGTCGGTCTTACTGAAAGGAATATTAACTAATCAATTTTCTTGTTTTCCTATTTTTCAGCAACCACATCTCTTTTGTCTTCTATAATGAGTTAAATAAACAATAGTGGATCAAAACCGGTAAAGAATTGGTTCTGAACCAGTTTGCAACCTTTAACCAGTTTTTGTAAAACCAGTTTACTTAAACCAGATTTTGCAAATGGTATGGTCCAGTATAGTATGGATTGTGTACCATGCACACCCCTAGTGGTAATTGCGTGTGGTAATTGCAGTCATCTGATTTGCAGCATATTCACCCTGTTTTGCTAACACGTGTTGCTAATTTTGACCAAAACATCATGACTATGTAGAACTAAGACATCATGAAACAAGTTCTGCATATATGTTAATTTTTTTCCCGGAAATATATGCGTTTGGGATAAATTCGAAAATATAAGTTTTATAAAATACTCCTTTTTAAGGTGTTTCTGGAAAGCTTGAAAAAATGGTTTCCGGATTTCTCTATATTTTTGGGAATTTTTAAAAAAACGTTTTTTTTTTTTTAAAAAAACTAGGGATATTTTAGGGTTTATAAAGCTTATGGGGTATGGGTATAAAGAGGGGGGTATGAAAAAAAAACCCGGATTCTTATGTGCATTTTGTTCGAGAATACGTTAACATAGGCTTCCTTAAATTGGACCATGGCATTCTAGGAATCAATTGCAGATCTACTCACTAAGGCTCTTAAAATGTTGAATATATTTGGGTTATCTTTATATATAAAGCGTCCGTATTTTTCCTACCGAATTTCTTTCCTCTTTTTCATTTTGTTTCTTCAATCAATTGTTCTATTTTGTTTGTTTATTTTTTAAGCACATTTTTAAATATGGCTCTCACTTGGACCATGTGCTTTAGCCCCACTTGTTTTACTTCTTTGTCACCACTTTTAGCTTAGTCATTGCAAATAATTTTTTATTAAAATTTAAATCTAGAACATTAGTAATTACTACGTCGGATGCATTATGTAACCTTTCCAAAAAAACAAATAAATCATGTCTAAAAAATACCTGCGAATAAACTTTTTTTTTGAGATTGTGAAAAAACATTTTTCTACTCAAGTACTATGTAACTTTTGAATTCTCTCGCACCGGAAAATATGTAGGAGCGAGAACCCCTCCATCCAAGTGCAAAAATTGTCTTTTTTTCTTCTATTTCTTCAATTTTTAACACATTTCTACTTACTCCCCCCACTTGAGCCATGGGATTTATCCCACTTCTTTTACTATTTTCATCACATTAAAAATTAATTTATGTTGACCAGAAAATTAAATTATATATATACTTTTCTTTTATTTTTTAATACCACATTTTTCTGAACACAAAATATCTACTAAATTCAACAAACATAAATAATCTTCGACTTAAAAATGCCAACAAACAAACATTTTCTACTCAAGAATTACGTAGTATTTGAATTCTCTATCGTAAAAAGGAATATTTTTAACTTGTTTTTAATTCATAACAACAGGAAAGTAAATATTTCCAAATTTGATAAAATATTGTGCAATTTGGCTAGGGTAACAATTTTCCCAAAAATATTGTGTATGTTTGACCTTCCCGGCATAATTTACTACCAAAGTCAAAATCTGGTTTTCAAGACCCATTTGTTTTTTATAATGGATTTTTCCATTTTTGCCCTAATAGTTAAATATTGATGACGACTTTATTAACTATGAAGAATCTCCAAATTTTTTCAGTCGCTACAAATATCAATTTGAAAAATATGCTCATTTGCTACGTCCGCCTATTGTACAACGTAATCTGACATTTACATTACAGATTTCCTCTAACTCCCACGTCCTCTCACCTTACTTCCCGACTCTACTTCTTCTCTTCACATTCATTTTCTTCCTTCAAATAAAAATATAAGAATTAAAAAAATAATATATTATCAAGATTATCTAAGATTAAATTAATACAAATTTAACATAATTTAGTAAGTCAAATACTACATACTTTAACATCCTATATGATTAATATGTTATAATGTTTGTCTAAATTATTATCCTATTGAGTTTAAATTCTTCAATTGGCATTAGACATGGTTTTTTCTTCAAGGAATACTAATGCTTTAGAGAAATACGCTTGCTTGGTCAAAAAATTTCTTGAATTTATCCTCAAATACTTAAATTGCAAAATTAAATATTAACCGATCACAAGCTGCAGATCAAAATTCTAAAACAGAATTGCTCATTCTACATATAAAAAGTTGGACTAAATCAACATTTCATTGTTCATACCAAGTTCATAAATATGACAAGGTCTATATGTCAGCACATGCGATGCAAGTGAAATAAAATTAGTTTTTTTCACCAAAACACTACGAAGTAAAACATAACACTAATAATAAACAATTAATTTCCATCATTTCTTAATTAAGAAAATCATATACACTTCAAAATCTATCTTTAAATCAAATTTTCAAAGAAAATTTTGAAAATAAAGCCATTTTTATCAAGTACATACCAAGCTATAGTAGAATTGTCACCTAAGTAGAACAAAAATGCAAGTTTGAGCAACATCAAACTTGAATCCCGAATCAAAAGCATCAAATTGTTCCTAAATTTTGAAAAATAAAGCAACAAATAAATTTTGATATAAAAATAGATAAAAATTAAATGAGTTGATCGAAGGTGAAAAATCAAACAAAGAATATGGAAAATCGGAAGAAGAAATCAAGTTAGGGTTTTTGTACATCGCGAGCGACTGTACGAGAGAATGTAGAGCAAAATCTCGAGCGACTGTACGAGAGAGAGAGAGAGAGAGAGAGAGAGAGAGTTGTGCGTGAATGAGATTGAGATTAGGGTTTTTGTCCAAAAGTGTATAATTTTTTAATGATCAGGAGGATGAATATGTCAATGTATATAATTTCATCTCTAAACCCTCCAAAATGGGGGAACTCTGAAAAGAGTTCAGTTGTGAGCTTAAGGGGACTTGGATAAGTCCGTAAACTCTTTCCCTATTTTTTTAAACTCCCAAACAAAGAGGTGTATCCCCACAAGCCTACCAGTCCTTTCCCTCCTCTCCCCCAAACCTAGCCTTATAAGGAATTTTATTATTTATCACTAATACAATCGTCACTTCATCAGAGGTTAGAGATAAAATGAGCAATCATAGTTAGATCTTTCGTTTTTCTTGAAAGAATGCCTTACCTACTAAAAATCCCTCTGATTTCCAAGATTTTTCTTGAAAGAATGTCTTACCTACTGAAATAATAGCAATAGAAACAATTAAATGTTATGATTTTTTCTTCTTGGATGACTATATCTTTACCTTCTCGGTCCTGAAGTAGAACGATCTGGGATTTGGTCGCTGGTTTGGCTGGTAAAGTCAGGAGCAGAGCCCAGATTGGGTTGTACCTGCAAAGACAGTCGGATGCCCAAGTTAGGGAATAGAAGTCAAAGTGAAGTATACAGTAATTGGGTAAAAAAAGTGTAATTGTCAATGGGGATTGACCCATATTTATAGAGGTAGCCGCTGCTAGTTAGTCGTTGGATCAGATAAGTTGATTTGGGCCGTCGATATCAGTCTCCGCACATCCCACTCAGCGGCTTGAGTGGAATGTGGACCGTGGGCCGTTCTCGGTCCAACAGGAGGAATGGGCCATCAGCCCAGTATATATATATAAGAGTGTTAAGCAATTATGATAAAAAAAGAAATAAAACAATTATTGTCCCCATATATAATTTTTAATATTCATGAGAGGCACATGTCCACATTATTGAATATTTGTTACGTATTTTTTCAAATGAGATTGTTATGCATGAAAGTACTTAAAAAATCTTCTTCTATTGTTTTACGGTTGTTAATACCTATATAGATTGTTTAAAACATATGCTATTATTATTGGTATAGAGATTACAGAATCAAAACATTTATTTGGTCAAGAAACACAACTATTTTTAGTTAATTAAACTAGTGGTATGCTCGTGCATTTGCACGAGTCGCGCTGTGTTTGTTGCTAGAGGTGTTTATCAAACATCTACACATATTAACTAATACTAATTTTAGTTAAATATTTAGATGTTTAAGAAACTTTCGTAGCAGCAAACGTAGCACAACCCGTGTGAATGCACGGGTATACCGCTATTTTACTAAAAATAGTTGGAAATAGTCTATATTAGACTCGTCAAATTTTAGAGGTGATCAAAGGCTAAAACAAACACACTATAAATGAGTTGTTTATTGTTAATTTTGTTGGAAAATCCAATATGCACTAGGATTTGGCTACCCAAGAGCTAAGCTCATCATTAAACTGGGAGTATGCAATCTCTCTGGCCTAATAGAAAATGATTCTTTTCTACCTCTCTCATGCCAAGACACTCCCCTTAAAACCCACTCTCATACACCTCTCTCAACTAACTAACTCTTCTCTCTCTGCAAGCACAATGACCTTCATAGCCATCCTTTCATAAACTCTCCAAATGACAATTTTTCCCTTATTATCTCTGTCACTCCAACAATGCTATCAAATTCTATAGGAAATAGCGAGAATCTACTTTCCTTTTTTCAACCGCTTCAAGGATGGAAATTTGACACCCTCAAAATTGGCCAGTTTTTCATCTATTCCAGGTGCATCCTGTTTCATCTTCTTTACACTATTTGAATCTTCCAGCATGGAATCATATCCTGACCACTTTATCAAAACAGTCCCTATTCCTTTATCTTCTGTTCAACATCTACACATCAAACTTTGAAAGGCTCCACTTTCTGCATTTGTCACATTGTATCCACTCACAATATCTGGTTTAAAGATAATTATCTTTGTCCAAGTTAAGTGAATCAAAATTATTGTCTCAGTAATCATCTACTTTTATCCCAATCAACTGCTCAAGACATGCATATGCTTCACAGTCTTGGAATCCCTGCTTGTTATTATGCACGCACCTCCACACGACCATCCTGATCATCCATTAAATTGTTCACATCCATGACACCAATTACCACATCTGCACTATGAATCATGCTACCAACTCTCTTGTAAGCCTCAACTAAGCGACCATGTCAATATAAAAATATTCCACAGCTTGCTTGATCCCATTCAAATTGACTAAATCCTAGAGTTAGTTTAACGTGCCTTCCCAAGATGTCACCAGTTTCAATAACAGTTTTAGTCAAGAAGTTTGCTAGCGATCGATTTAGTCAGTTTGAATGGGATTAAGCAAGTTGTGGAATATTTTTGTATTGACATGGTGACTTAGTTGAGGTTTACAAGAGAGTTGGTAGCATGATATATAGTGCAAATGTGGGTTGGGGTGTAATTGGTGTCATGGATGTGACCAATGATCAGAATGGTCGTGTGTAGGTGCATAATAACAAACCGAGATTCCAAGATTGTGAAGCATATGCATGTTTGAGCAGCTGATTAGGAAAAAAGCAGATGATTACTGAGACAATAATTTTGATTCACTTAAGTTGGACAAAGATAATTATGTCAACAAATCAGATTACGAGTAGATACAATGTGACAAGTACGGAAAGTGGAGCTTATTGCCTTCCACCTTTGACAGCAGAAATTTATCTACGTAATGATTCTGTTATATGGAGCCTTGCAGTTGTAATGCTTTGTGTTGCACCTATTTTGTCGTACTGTAATCGTTAATGTTTGCTTTGCAGTTGCAATGCTATTGTTTTATGTTGGAGCTATTGTGTCTTACTCTAATTGTTTGGGTATATTAATAATTAATTAATATTTGTAATAACTTTTGATAATAATTTTTTTAGTTTTTCATTCTATTCTTGTTTCTTTGTTTTCTCGTAACGTTCAACTGGTAAAATTTATAACTTAAACTGTATTGAAATTTTATAGACATGCTCTTTAAACAATAACAATAAGACTACCTACCTCATAACAACTTACACTCGATTGATTTTCTCTATTTGTTGATAGAATTGGTCAAAAATCAAATTACACCTTAAACAAGAATGTACTTGGAAGATAAGACAATCGTCGTTCGGATGGAGACTTAGGATCCGCTTGGTTGAAGAGAAAGAGGGAAGAGAGAAAAGAGAGAATTTTTTCTCTCTTCCCTCTTTCTATTGTTTGGTACACTCTCTTCTCTCTTTCTCTCTTCCCTTACTCTCTCTTCCCTATTTCACCTCAAACAAACACACTCTTAGTAGAATAAAAAGTCACTCTCTCTTCTCTCTTTCTCCCTTCTCTCTCGCTTCAACCAAACAATAGAAGGTTATTCTCTCTTCCCTTTCTCTTTCGCTCCAACCAAACGGACCCTTAGTCTTACAAAAACTGTTTTAAAATCATCCCATGTTATTTGATTTAAATCCATTTGCGAGCATCCATCATAAAGTCTTACAAAGAACTGCTTAGTGATGAAGCATATGTAAATTTGTCAACAGAGCAAGATCTTACAAAGGTAGTACACGATTTTACAAAAAAGAAATAAACAAAATTGAAATAGGTGTTGTGCTTGATTCATAAATGGACACGAATCCCATCTAGCTAGCAAGAAGTAGTGGTGGAGCTAGACTGAAAAAGTCGGGTGGACCATTAAATAAACTTACGTTGAGGAATGACGAGATTGACGGCGAAGAACGACGGCGAGCAACGGCGATGAACGACGACTAATATATTAAAATGCCCTCTTTGTAGTTGTATTAGGATAATTGAAGTCAAAATAAATTAGTCTTGGGACAACTAATTTATACATTGAGACTCTAAAAGACTAAATAAATATAGAGGGTATATTAGGAAAAATTGGGGGAATTGTACATTGGGTTTTTAAAAGTACTAATGTTTTTGAACGAAAATAGTAGGCCAAAAGTACCAAATATTAGGAACGGATGGAGTATCTGATTAACTGATGATGCACTGTCAAGTTGTGAGAGGGAGAGAATTTGTGTGGCTTTTTAAAATAAGGTTTAAATATTCGTTCGACCCCTGCAAATACACGCACAATCCAAATAGGCCCCTGTAAAAAAAAACTTTAAAATAGCCCTTGCAAATATGAATTGTTTACGGTTAAGCCCCTCGGTCAGTTTTCAATCCAAAAAAAACTTTAAAATAATATTAAATGCAACGTGTCATCATCTCATTGGACCATTATTCCACTGTCACTGAACGCCACGTCATCAACCTATGTCACCATGGACACATGGCACTGACATGTGCCACGTCAGCAACCAATAGGTGGCTGCCACGTGGCACTAGTGTGGCAAAGTGTAGTATAGTGTGTTACTAAAAAACTTGAAATTTTGGGGAATATGCATGTTGAACTCGCAACCCCATGTTGCATAAAATTCCACTTACTACACTACATCTTTTGTGTACAATAAGCCAACTGCAAATATATAATACATAATTCCCAATCTTTTATTTGAAAAAAAAAATCTGCATCTTTGTTCATCTTCATCAATCATCTTTCATCATCTTCATTCCCAATTTAGTCTGGCTTCATTGTAATATTTAAATGGCCCAGGTATAACTTAATTGACAAATTCAAATCTAAAACTCCTTGCGGAAATTTACTATATTAAAAGTAGGGCCATCAAAGTCCTTATCTTTATTTTGCTTTAGATGAACTTCAACTATGGTTTTCATAGGATTTTCAGCTACTGTATTTAACTCCAACAATACAGTCTATTAAAAATCACTACCTCTCCACTTGATTTCATAGGAAGCTCTTCATTCTTTCGTTTATTCATCACAAACTTCTCCTCGAGCACAAGCACATATTCATGGGTAAATAATCATCAGCACAAGCATTGACAGTGGTTTCTATATACAGATTGAATTTCTGCCACAATAATTTCAAGTTTCACATCCGTTCTGCATCTTTGTTCATCTTCATCAATCATCTTTCATCATCTTCGAAACGAAACCAATACCCAGAAAACAAAATCAATACCCACAATCTTACTTGAACGAGATTTGGAACGAATCTAAGGAAACGAAAATTGAATCAAAACGTTGTTCATTTGTGTAATTTCCAGATCTCGTTTCATCTTGAATCAAAACGAAATTCGAATCAAAAATCAAATGTGTTGTTGCTGTTTGTGTAATTTTTTTTAGATCTTGTTTCATTGTTGTTGTTGAAGATGATGAAGACACTGTGTTTCCAGATCTGATTCTGTGTTTTTCATTGTTGCAGTTTTTTTGATTAATTTAGATTTCTGTAATATATATTTACAGTGTTGTTAATAATTACAAGTTGTTAAGTGGTTCAAGTGGTAAGTTGATGAGAATGCCACTACAAGGTCGCAGGTTCAAGACCCATGTGTGGCAATATTCTAATCTTTCTAGTAACACACTATTTTCCACATTGCCATGCCTTTGCCACGTGGCAGCCACCTATTGGTTGCTGACGTGGCACATGTCAGTGCCATGTGTCCATGGGGACATGGGTTGATGATGCGGCGTTTAGTGACACGTGGCATAATGGTCCAATGAGATGATGACACGTAGCATTTAATATTATTTTAAAGTTTTTTTTGGATGGAAAACTGAACGAGGGGCTTAACCGTAAACAATTTTATATTTGCAAAGGTTATTTTAAAGTTTTTTTTACAGGGACCTATTTGGATTGTGCGTGTATTTGCAGGAGCCGGACGAATATTTAAACCTTAAAAAAATAAGGGTATTTAAGTAATTTTTCCTATATGAAAAAAAACTTAGTTTTTTACTAGGTGGGCCGTGGTCCTACTGGGCCACCCCCGGCTCCGCCACTGGCAGGAAGTAAACATCTGCATCAACAAAAGTAGGGGTATTTGTCAAAAAAAAAAGTAGGAGTAATTTCAAGCATAACAAGCAGCAATTAAGGGAGAACAATACAAATTAGGCGACAAGAAAATCAGAAAGATCCATAAGCCAAAATTCTAAAGCAATAGCCAACCACTCAATAAAAAGCAAATTAGTGCGGGAACCTAAAGCGTCCATAAAGTGTGAAATATCTCAGACTTTTATTATCTATTTTTAAGAAGAAATATATTTATTCTATTTTTCAATTTAATAGTCTAAGATTTTACTAGTATTAATTATTTATTTCTCTAATATATTCTTAATTGAGAAAAATAAGTGTAATGATTGACAAAAGGTCAAATGTACGTATCATAAAAAAGGCTAATGATTTTATTAAAAACAATAGAATTTACTAATTTTCTTAATTATTTTAATTCCATGAATTGACTTTCGTTTCAATTAGTAGGCAAAGTTGTTAATTTCCAATTCAAATTTGATTTACAGAACTAAATATGAATCTGGTCAAAACCTCCCGAAAGTAATGTTTGGCTTTGGCTAGACAACTGAGTGATAGAAAAACTGTCACATGATTCACTTGGTCTCTTCCAAGATCCTTAACACACGGTCTCTTTCGGATTCACATTCACTGGTTCCATCATTTACCTCAATAAAAGGCAAGTTTATTTTATTTTATTTTATTTAATAAATTTAATAATAAACAAGCCTCACCGACGTACCAGCCGACAAAAAATAAAATAAAAAGTATATTGAGGTTTATTTATTTATAAAACAAAAAATTAATAATTTCAGAGTATTTTTGACATAAGCTATGCCTCAAAAGCAAAAGGAATCTTAAGCAAATCATAGGGAGCCCAAAGCGCATCCAAAGGACAAGGCCTATTTTCGTCAAGCCTGGCCCACGGTTTCCCTTTTCCACTCCAATGTAGCAAGCTCACTGGGCCCGGATGCAACTCCCTACAAAGCCCACGAAAGTTATCACCGCCGAGCCCATGCTGATTCCACCGGTGATCTACCGGCGTAATCCTCCCAGCGAAAACCAACAAAAACGGAGGCAATGATCCTAGCTCATAGATCCGCATTCTCTTCTGTAACTCCATCCACTCTCGGATCATGGTTGTGTAGTCACCGGCACGCCACCGTTCAAGGTCGATGACCATCACGCCGGTGTTGAAGTAGCATGGTTTCCGGTTCGCAAAGGTGAAGGAAAGAGAAGGATTCGACCAAAACGACGGCGTAAAGTAGTTAGTAAAGTTTGCGTTGCAATACTCAGGAGCGGCGAGGACGGTGTCGGAACGGAGGGGAGTGGCGGCGAGATTAGCAATGTCGTCGACGAGGAGCAAATCAGAATCGAGGTAAACGACTTTCGTTACGCAAAGAGGGAGTATATTGGCAAGGTAGCTACGTGCATAGTTGAGAGGACAGTCGAGAGCTGAGCGGATTGAAGTGGAGATAAGTCCGGCGACAGAATCGTCGTCGAAGGGGTAAATTTGGAATTTAAGATAAGGAAATGAGGTTGTTATTGTACGGTTAAGGATAGTTGCTGAAGAAGGTTTTGAAGCAGCGGAGATGAAGTGGAAGAAGATATTTTCAGGACAAGAAGAATGTTGAAGGACGGAGAGAATAGCAGCCATGGAGCCACGGATGTAAGACACGTCAAGTGTCATTGCCACGTGGACGGCGGTGGTTGAACATGTGTGATTGGGGAGGTTGTTAACGGTGGCGCAGGTTGGTGAGTTATAGAATTCCGGTGCTTCTTTGAAGTTTTCTTCAAGAGTGGTGCATGAGGTGTGTGTTGAGAAAAGTAGGATAGTTGAGAATATTGTTGTGAAGATGAATGAAGGTTCCATCGGTGAAGTTCGTGATTTTGATTTCGAGATCATAGTGGGAGAGGGAACATTTGAAGAAAGTGAGAATTGAGAGAAGTGAGAATACTACTACGTTTTCTGCGTAGCTTTCAACTCACCTTGGTCCAAAAATTAATACTTTTATTTATATGCAAGTCAATGAACTTATATTTTGTCTTTTAATCATGTTTGAACGTGTACGTCTATATTCTTTTATTTTTGTTACTTATTAACCAACTAATTGACCAATAACTAATACTAAAATTATATCTATTTTTAAATAGGACTAATACCCATGTTTTGTTTATTCCTTATTACTTACAAAAATGATGACTCTTTTTTTCTCTTTCTGGTTCATTCTCACTGAGAAATGTACAGGGGAAAACTTACGTCTCTAAAGTCAAATATATACTTGTTGAAATGCATTTTTATTAGTATAGTTTAATAATTCAGAATACTCTAGCAAATACCCCCATTAAGAATTAGACAAAAAGGGGTTCTGCACTGCATGAATGTGAAGTAAGATCTTTATTTATTAATAATTCTTATTTGTTATAGATTATAGAGAAATCAGTTTGTTTGGACTGAATTTCTGGAGGATTATAGAAGAAGGTTGACCACAATGTTGGATTTAAAAGCCCTACTTTTACTATTAACAAATCCCAACTAAATGTAGCATTGATTGACATGTGAGCCTCACATGCCGTTGTATTAGTTTTTGATTTGCCATCAATGAGCAGCAACCAAAGATGAGATAGATCTCGTACATCATTTTCATGTTTACAGAAGAAACTTTTTGTATAAAATCTCATAGTGCATTACAGATGCTAAATCCTGCCCAACAATTAGGTGCAATGACTCAAGTAGTTGAATTTGATCTCATGAAGACTTTATAGACGTTGACTCTCACTAATTAAGCTAATTATATTAGATTTTAGTCCCTCCTAAGTCTGTCTTCCAATACATTCCCTAAGAAGGATAAAGGGAAATCTATCGACGTGGAGCAACAAATTGAACATAAAAATAATATAGTTGATGTTGGTCCCTCCAAAGCGCGTCCACACAAGGCTTCACAAGATATTAATTTGGTTATTTCAGTGGAAGAAGATAATGATTTTAATTGTTTCAAAGGCGTGAATAATATTGTTTTGTCCTCAACAGAGGTAGAAGAAAACTCAAATCCTTTGATTGGTGCGGCCAAGAATTTTGTTACTACAGGTAATGCTACACAAAAAGATTTTTCTCCCCCGCTTGAAAGATCTCCCTATTTTAGACATGCCCATGTGGATACTCACTACAAAAAAATCAGGGATTAGCGAGGGAAATTTCCCTCGCAAACTGACCAAAATCCCTCGCTAATGGTCATTTGCGAGGGAATTAGCGAGGGACCGGTTCCCTCGCTAATACCTTCCTCGCTAATGAAATTAGCGAGGGAATTTGAATCCCTTGCTAATTAGCGAGGGACATTTCCCTCGCTAATTCCCTCGCTAATGTTGCCTCAAAATTTGTGCAAATTTTCAAATTCTGACTGACACGTGTCTTAATTTAAATGGCTGTTTTTTATATTTATTATTATATTATTTTTAAAATCAGTTTTTTATTATATTATATTATTAATTTTGTGGTTGTTGTGGTGGTGGTGGTGGTGGTGGTGGTGGTGGTGAAAGGTGGAGAGAAAGAGGAAAGAAATTCGTAGGTGGTGGTGGTGGTGGTCTCGTGGGTGGTGGTGGTGTGGTGGTGGTGGAAGAAGGTGGAGAGAAGAAGAGTGAAAGTGGAAATTGTGTAAGAGAGAGAGAGAGAGAGAGAGAGAGAGAGAGAGAAGAGAGGAAGAGGAAAGAAGGTGGTGGTGGTGGTGGTGGTGTCGCGAGTGGTGGTTGTTGTGTGGTGGTGGTTGTTGTGTGGTGGTGGTTGTTGTTGTGTGGTGGTGGGTTAGGGTTTATAGGTGAGAGAGATAGAGCAGAGGAAGAGGAAGGGAAGGGTGAAGAGGAGAGAAGAAGAGTGAGGGTGGTTGGTTGGTTGTGTGGTGGTGGTGGTGGTGGTGGTGGAGAGTAGAGGAAGGGAAGAGGAAGGGTGAAGAGGAGAGAAGAAGAGTGAGAAAGAAGAGTGAGTGAGTGAGTGAGTGAGTGAGTGACAGATTTAAGTAAAAAAATTTGCGAGGGAACTGTTTTCTGTCGCTAAAAACCACTTTAATTAGCGAGGGATTTTAATTCCCTCGCTAATTCCGTCGCTAATTTCCTTGATTCGCGTGAATTTGACTGAATTTTCCCTCCAAACAATTAGCGACGGAAATTTTTCAAATTCCCTCGCTAAATCCCTCGCTAACGGTCAAATTTTCAAATTCCCTCGCTAATTCCCTCGCTAATGTCAGTTTTAGCGAGGGAATCACATTCCTTCGCTAATTCCCTCGCTAAAGTCAGTTTTAGCGAGGGAATGTTATTCCCTCGCTAATGTCCCTCGCAAATAAGCGTTTTTTTTTTGTAGTGACTTGTAACTTAGGTGATTTGGTGATACCCTCTTCAACAAATAACGTATCAAACAACTGATTGCCAGATGTTGATTCAACCTCCACGTTTACCTCCCATCATCAGGCTAGATTCACCACGTGCTTCAGCTTCCGTTACTACTTCTAATTCATTGGTAGCAATTGACATGAAAATATTAGGAATAGTTTGGGGTGATGTGTTAGATGATAAAGACTCATTCTCCACTCAACCTCCCACCACCAGGCTCGATTCCCTAAATGCCTCAAAGTCTGTTGCTACTTCTAATCCACTAGTAGCATCTGAAATGAGAATATATATTAAGAAAATTTTGGGGTGATATTTCAGATGATGTTGGAGACTCGATGGCTATTGGTACTCAAGGAACAGTTGTGCAAAATAATAATTTTGAACCAATTGTGTCAAAGACCCAAAGGAAGAAACTGCGGCAAAAAAAGAAATTGGACGTTGGCTACAATACTCGTTCAAGAAAAATTCTGTCATTGTCTCCTTTTGAGCTGATTATTGTAATTTAGTCCTTTAAACTGACTTGTAATTTCTCTTTAGAATGGATTGTTTTAGGGGAGGGGATCTTCAAATTAGGGTTCCCTATTATTACTTTCACTTTATTTTCTTTCTCCCCAAGGGTATTGATCTAGTCCCCCCTTGACCTCTCTGCTGTCTACTTTCTTTTTTCTATTTGTTTAGTAAAATCAAGGGGAAATACTCTTTTTCCTTTTTTTTTGATGTTTTTCAACATCAAAAGGTTTTATTGATGCTTCATTCATTCTATTTGCTAAAAAAATAGAAAAATTAGATTTCAATTAATTAGAGTCGAATGAATGAATTGAAGTAGATTCATAAAAACGATAAAGTTCTTTTCGCAGCTACTCTCTTCGTTTCACAATACTTGTCGTTTTAAGGTTATTTACACATACCAAGAAGACTAATAAATTTTGTTACTTTTGATGGAAACATTTATCTCTCTCCTAGAATGCCCTTAATTATTAATTGTTTCATTCTAAATATTTCTCTTTCTGCAATAAATGGTTAAAGGTTTTATTGACAAAATAATATTATTTAATGTTGAATTGGATTTTGAAAACGAAAAATAAAATGAAACAAAATTATCCATCAAAAACGAAATGTATTGTGATATGGAGATAGATTTTTTATTGACAAGACTAGACCCCGCCTTAAAACAATAAGGTATTACACCTACAGTTTGTTGAATACTAGAAACAACTGAATTTCTTCATTATTGAGTAATTGATTATAGAGAGTATTTATGCTATAGTTAGTTGACAATTACTAACATGCAGAGTTCTAATTTGAAGGATAACAGGCTACACAACAAATGGGCTGAGCCCAGAAACTAAACAAACTTATTGGACCTAAAGTAATACAACGATAGACTAGGCCCAAACTGTAAGACATATCTCCTTGAAATGATTTCTATTTAGAAATCAGTTTGTTCACACTACACATTCCAAATAGAAATCATTTCAAGGGTTGATAATGTCACAATGGGTTGCTTCTTAGTCACCTACATAACACAAACAGTGATTCAATTATGCTCTTCTGTATAATATTCCTAAATCTATGGTTCCTTTCAAGTATGCTGCCTGCATATGAAGTTTAGTGGGACTTTCCATATATTTTCTAATCAAAGCAATTGAGTACATTATGTCTGGCCTTGTTGCTGTAAGGTTTATCAAGCTACCAACAATCTTCTTGTAGTAAGTTGCATCTACCTTGGCTCCTTCACCTTCCTTTGAGAGCTTGAAACTAGGAACAATGGGAACACCAACTAGCTTGTTGTTACTCACGCCAAATATTTCCAAAATCTCATTGGCATACTTGCACTGGCTGATCAATATGCCCTGAGAATTTTGGATCACCTCAACTCCTAGAAAGTAACTCATTTTTCCTAGGTCAGACACGGAAAGTTCTTTCATCATAGAGTTTTTGAACAGCTCCATCATTTCAAGAGAGTTCCTTGTTAATAAGATATCATCCACATACAAGCTCACAACTAAAATCTTATCACTGATTCTGCCCTTTACAAATAGTGTGTTCTGAGACACACTTCTCAAAGCCCTCTCTTTGAAAATATGCTGCAATTCGATTGTACCGGGCACTTCAGTTTAATTATAAACCTTTTCTTTTGCATCCTTATGATGATATCCAAGCGGTTGCTCCACATACACATTCTCTTTAATTTCTCCATGTAATAAGGTACTCTTCACATCTAGTTGGAAGACTCCCCAACTTTCTGTTGCAACAATAAATATGGTCCTAATTGTTTCCCATCTTGCTACTGGAGCATAAACTTCAGTATAATCCACTCCATATTCTTGAGAGTAGCCTTTTGCAACAAGTCTTTCTTTGTGTGAATCTCACCTTTCTCATTGTATTTAGTCTTAAAAATCCATTTGACACTAATAACTTTGGTACCTTTAGGGAGTGATGTCAATTCCCACGTGTCATTCCTTGTGATAGATTCGATTTCTTGATTCATAGCTTCCCTCCACTTCTTGTCTTTCACTGCCTCTTCAAAGGTAGTTGGGTCATCAAAGTTGGTGAAGTCAGCAAGGCTTTGCTCTTCATCATTGTCTTCAATTGTGAACTCTGTCACATAATCTTCCAAATAGGCATGTTTCTTTGTATTCCTCCTTTGGTCTTGACTGCCACTTGCCTTTTCATTTCCACCACTATTCTCATGTTCATTGTTTGCTGTCTTACCCCGTTCCCTTGTGTCACTTTGCTTAATTGCTTTTGTTTCTTCAAATTCTTCTTCCACTTCATGCAGTTCTTGCTCATGTACTTTCTCTTTACCCTTCCAATTCCATTTCTCTTCCTCATTGAAGACCATATCTCTACTGATTATGACTTTCTGAGTAGTAGGGTCATATAATCTATATGCCTTTGATTCCTCACTAATGCCAATAAGACACATTATATGCTTCTATCATCAAGTTTCTTACTTTGCCTTGTTGGCACATGTGCATATGCTACACAACCAAATACTCTGAAGAACTTTGCTGATGGTTTCTTATCAGTCCAAGCTTCTTGAGGAGTTTCGTCTTTCACAGCAATTGTAGGGGATCTATTTTGAAGGAACGCGCTCCAATTTACAGCCTATGGCCAGAATCTCTTAGGTACATCTTTGTCACTTAACATGCTTCTCACCATGTTTAAAATGGTTTTTTTTCCTCTCAGAAACACAATACTTATGCTGAGGACTGTATGTTGTTGTACGCTGTCTTTTTAGGCCATGCAATTCACAAAATTTCCAAAACTCAATTGAACGGAATTCCTCACCTCTATCTATTATAAGGCAGCCAATTTTCTCTCTTAAAAACTTCAAAGGCCTCAGACTTTGAAGCTAGGAAGTAGACCCAAGTTTTCCTCGCGAAATCATCCATGAAAGTGATGAACTATCTCTTTTTACTGCTAGACTCAAGATTTTGCTCTCCATGAGCTATTCTTAGGAAAACTGTCCCTGTGTTGTTTCTCTATTAAACAATTGTTACAGACTTTACTTTCTTCCTTCAGAGAAGGTAAATCCTTCACCATTTATTTTTGAGCCAGCAATTTCAACTCAGTCATGCCAAGGTGGCCATATCTACAATGCCATAGCCTAGCTAAGTCCTCGCGTACTACCTTGAAATAGTTAGTGTGAGTTATTGAAGCAGATGATGGTGTTGATCTTTTTTCCTGCTAGGAGGAAATGACTTATCAACTCGGGAAGAATATATACATTGCACTGTGGCAAATATGGCGCTTTGGGTTTGGTAACTTGGATTTAGCTAGTAGCGAAATCTAAGAGAAGATGCATCTTCCAGTGGGAACTAAGGAAATGTAAGGAGCTAAACAATCTCTTTCACGAGGCTCACTTCTCGGGCTAAACAATTTAAGTACAAAATGTGGTGGACTTTTCATTAGTAGAACACTGATTTCTCAATGAGATCATTTTCTGAAGCATACTATATGTGCATGCAGACGGGTATTGACACGTTCTTTGTATGAATCAACTCAAACATCATTCAATTAGTTCTTATGTATGTGAAGATAAATTAGTAGATTTCATGTGACTTTAGAAATTTACTTGAAAAAGAAAACACACATGTTTGGTTTTAAATATTAGTGACATTGTTCCGTGTTCTTTTTAAATATTTGTGAACAAATAATATTTATCCCGTATTTTTATGCATGAGTAACAAACATTTGTCTCGTCCACCAACATTATATAAAAACTTGTCCCATTTAAAATTGGTACAATAAATTATAATTATCAAAGACAAATATTTGTCCTGAGTCTTTAATGCATTTGTAACAATTACTTGTCTTTTTTATATATTTATCGATGACAAATATTTATCACGTATTTTTTTCGTATGGGTGACAAATAGTTATCACATGTTTTTTTTCTATATTACTTATTCCTTATTTTTTTTTATATTTACGAATAACATATATTTATCCCTTATTTTTTTATGTATCGGTAAAAAACATTAGCCTAGTCCATGAGTGTTATACAAAAATTTGTCCCATTTTTTCCTACAGTAAATTTTAGCTATTAATGACAAATATTTGTTCCGTATTTTTTATGTATCAGTAATAATTACTTATGCTCTTTTTTATATTTTTCAGTGACCAATATTTATCCCGTTATTTTCTATGTACCAGGGACAAATATTTGTGTCCCGTGTTTTTTTTTATTTTTATATTTATGATCAATAATTTGAATGGTAATTAAGTTTTCCCATTTTTCAGAGAGACCGAAAGTTATTTCCATAGACTAAATTGAGTAAAAAAACATTTGCCCAGTCTATCTCCTAAAATGCTTGAATCTAATTTTGTTAAAATTTCATTAACTATCATTCGCGGGGTTCAACACTTCTCTTTTATGTGGGACCGAAGCATCCCATCATACCAAATTAAAGTGAATTGGTGAATTGACATAATAACCCTCAAGCATGCTCATGTTAATTATTTTTAAAAGAGGGTGAATGTGTAATTTCGTGGTTTGTTTGCAATTTGCATGCTTTTAACTGCTAGAGGTAACCAACTCACTGATATACCATAGTGACACGTCCTTCCCCTTTTGGATCTGTGAAGAGTTTTTCTACAACTAGATCCGGTTATGTAAACAAGAACAGTATCTAGTTTTGAGATAAAAAAGAAGTTCTGACTTGATTTGACAAATATTCTGAGATAGAAATGGTTCAAATCAGGTTCGTTAAAATTTCACGAACTATCTTTCACGAGGTTCAGCATTTCTATTTTCTGTGGGACCCAAGCATCCCATCAGACCAAAGTGAGATGGTAAATTAACATAAGAACCCTCAAGCATTCTCATGTTACATTTTTTAAAAGAGGGTGAATGTGTAATTTCCCTAGTGGTTTGTTCGATAAATGATAATATTGCTGATAGTTGGTTGAATAGTTGATTGGGAACTAAGTTGGTCGGTTGACAACATAAGAGATGCTTGGAAGAGATTGGCACCTCTTAGAGATGAATTATTAGTCGTACTACATGGAAAACTGAATACATTGTGGCTGTCTTAGGAAGACATTGATGAGTTTCCTAAATTGGTTGAGTGTGCTGATGGCAATGCGTCCCACTTACGATATTAAACAATAGTTTAGTAACTGTTATTAAATGAGTATAATAATATAATTTTTCCATCAATAAAAAAATTCGGTGACCACACCAAAGTTATTTTGTGGCAAACATGTGCTAACCAGTCTTTTCATTTACCTGCTCACTCACCACACAAAAATTAAATTGTAGCTAATATGTACTAACCATTGAGTTGTTGTATAATGGTCACCGAAATAAAATAATTATACGTTGGCTACTTGTTGTATAGGTAAACATTATATGTTGCTGTCATAATTTTATTACTTTTGACTCATGGCGGAAAGATATTACTACTGTTGATTACTTTTATTTTTGTTTGATATTTTTTTTCATGAATGTCTTTGTTTTTTGTAAATGATGATCATGTTTTGAGCTTGACGGAGAAAAGTTACATATTGTTGGTATAATTTTTATTTAGATGGAAAAATACTTTACATTGTTGAAGTAATTTTTTTACTAATATATATCTATTCACATTCTTAAACCTCACAGGAAAAGATGTAATGAATCATTTAGTTCATAGAAACTTATTGTATATATTAGAGAGAATTTGAGCTATCAATATCTCGGCAAGCAACAATTGCATGTTATCAATATAAATATTTTTATATTTTTTTATTTATGATATATTTATCTTTTATAAATGAATATTTAGCTTCCCAGTTCGGACTAGGAAATATAATTTGTTGTCGGTATAATTTCATCGCCTCGAACAATTTCTAAGAAACATACTTCTACGATGCATTTTATCAAAACATGTAATACTAAAATCTCTAGTTTACTCATTTCTTCCTTTTGCTTTTGTGTAATTACGGTTAACAATTACATGTTATTCAAAACACCCAATACTAAAATCTCTATTTTTGTATAATGACCTTGGATTTCTTACAAAAAACATAACACATCGTCACTATAATCATTTTTTTATGTTTTGCTTTCATGAATGTTTTTATTTTTTAAAAACGAACATTTTACTTAGGAGTCTCGAAAAAAAAACATTAGGTGTTGTCAAATTAATTATCTTTATAGTTTTCTTTTGAGTTTATTCAATGGGGAAACATTTGATGTTGTTTTTAAGTTTCCTTACTTTTGATTCGCGATGGCGAAACATTACTCCTTGTCAGAATACAAATACTTTATATTTTATTTTAACAAATGTCTTTATGTTTATAAATGATTATTTTATTATTTTACTTTTGAATCTAGATGGAAATTAATTAATCAAAACAGTTTATAGGATTAGCACTTTGTACCAATTAATCAAGGTATCTTCCTAACTTTTAAATTAGCCATAGTTGAAATTTTAGCTTAACACTTTTGATTAGTGTAGCTATTCATTTAGTAATCAAACTACCAAAACTATCAGTTCCCATGCAATTTGGCCCATACGAATGCATGTGTATACCGCTAGTTATTTTGAAGTGAAGGTTTAGGAGTGTCTCTTTTAGTCTCTTATATTTTTATTGGTTGCCTGTTTACAAAAATTACTTATTTACTTTCACAAGTGTCCATTGTATTATTCAAAAGAGATTTAACCACATTATTTTATTATTTCCTATTTTTTTTACCAAGATTATTTCCTATCTTTTCTAAAATATCTTATGGGTGGATTATTTCCTATGATTTCCTATTACTTTCATATTGTACCTTGTTTATTCCTATTTTATATATTTAAATAATATGACCTTTATATTATAATTTAACTAATTCGATTAAACTTATTTTCTTCGCTTGTATCTAAATACTTATTTCAAATATTAGAAAATTACATTTGAGTACTATATTTTTTGACAATTTATTTGTTTGACGCTAGCAAATCTCACTTAAAAGCTTGAGAGTGTTACATAACGTTTACTCTTTCTTTCACTAAAATTAAAACCAATATTGTGAAAGATAGAAAAGATCGATTTCCCTTACCGATAGATAACATATAGCCAATGGTTGAATAAATCCTCCTTCTATTTTTACTCTTTCTCTTACTATCAATTTCTCTTAAGAAGAATACAAATACTTTATATTTTACTTTCATAAATGTATTTATTTTTCTAAATGATTATTTTACTTTTGAATCTAAAATGATACTAATTAATCAAAATAATTTATAGGATTAGTCTTTTGTAACAGTTAATAAAGATATCGTACTAACTTTAAAATTATCAATAGCTTACCTTTTAACTTAACACTTTTAAATGAAAAGGGTGACTATTTATATCAAAACTACTAGTCACCACACGATATGACTTATGTGGATGCACGGGTATACTACTAGTTATTTTGAAGTTAAGGTTTTGGAGTATCTCTTTTAGTCTGTTTTATTTTTATTGGTTGCCTTTTTACAAAAACTACTATTGCCTTTCACGAAGAGTCCGTGGGATCATTCAAGAGAAAGTTCACCATGTTATTTTATTATTTCCTTTTTTCCTAAAACATCTTATAGATGGATTTGTCCTGGACATCCGATATTGTCATATTTATTATTTGTTAATTTCTATTTTATATATTTAGATAATACGACATATATATTATAATCTTCTATTGTATGCGGCTTGTCACCGCTCCCGCCAATTGCTTTTTTTTTTTTTCTGTTTCCAAGAAAGTCACTTCCTTTCCCATATCCTCATATTAATACGTGTCTATCTTCAAATCTTCCCACACACATTTCATAGTTAAATATTTCAATGCTTAAATCTGTTTTAAGTTTATCATGATGACATGTTTTTGTAAAGAATTTTCAAAATTTTCCAACCAATCAACCATCAGTGCCATAACAACTTCCATATCTTACCTATATCATTTATGGTTCTCTTTATAAGTTTGAAGTGTGTAATTTTTTATTGAAATTCTGAGAATTTCCCAACCAATCATTTACAATTCAGTGACCCCATCCAACTTTTTTTCTCTTCTTCGTTTTTTAAGTTTTTTTTGTTTTTTTTTGTCTTTTTTGTTTTTGTTTTTCCTTTTTTTATATTTTAAGGAGTACTTTACAATATCGAAAAAATTTAGATGTTTAAATATATAAATTTTCTTCTCCAAATACCTGCTCCTAAAGTACACCAAAGCACACTTTTTTAGCATCCCATTTTTACGTATTTTTTCATGAAATTCATTTTTTTTGCACCAAATTGATTAAAGAACAAAATTTGCATATAGTGAAAAAAAAATTCCTCCATAATCTTCAGATGGTGAAAAAATATATATATTTTTAACAAAATACATAAAGTGAAATGTTAAACAGTGTGTTTTTAGGTACTTTGGGATTCGAAAAAATTTAACTCTTCAAATTCCAGATGTTTTTCCCGTAAATAACCGGTTTGGTAAAAAATAGTAATAAGTTTGCGAAAAAGTACGTAAAGTTCGATGCTGACAGTATATTTTGGGGTACTTTGGGGTCCCGAAAAAATTTTAGATGTTCAAATACGCGAAGTTCATTTCTCAATAACATTTTCATTTTAATTTTGTAATCTTCTAATTTGATTTATAGTTATAATTTAATTTTTATTTACGGTAACTTCAGTTTCATTTACAATAGATCGCTCAATCGTATTCTTTCAACTTTCTATAGATACTTCTATTTTATTGGTAATTTTCATCCAACCTTGCACGATACCAGTGTTTCACTTTCTATTTGTGTTTTTTTTTTTATCTTGGTCATTTCGTACCAACGGGTATTAAAACCACTCTCTAACTGGTGTTTATATTTTTATCTTTCTTTAGCCACATTTACAATAGAATGTTCATCATCTTCTTTTAACGAAATCTTCAGCCACATTTACAATAAAACCTCCATAATCTTTTTCTAATTTATATATCTGCTCCTATTTTATCATAGGTTTTCCTTCAACCATGCATGATACCCGCGTGTTTCACTTTTTAATTGTGTTGTCTTCTTTTCTTTCTATTTATGGGTTAATTTTTTATATTTGCATTTGTTGATGTAGATTATCTTATTAAAATTCTTTAGACTTTTTCTTCTTATTTTATCTGTGGAGGATGTTCGATTTAAATGTCTTTGTTAATGTTCCTTTTAAAATTGATAATCTTTTTATTTAGTTTATATTTATAATTTAGTTTTTATTTACAGTTATTAGATTTTATATTTTGCAAACTAACACTATTTGTCCAATGGCATAGGCTACCCTGAGGCATAGGGGTCGACCCTGTGCTCCTGAGTTTGATTCTCACAGTTGACAAACTCGGTGTTCAAAATTTGCTTTCAAGCATGACAGGATATTATAGTTTTTCGAAAAAAATTAATAACTCGATTCTACCATGGAATTTAGCCAACCCCGTGCATCGCACGGGTTATGGGGCTAGTTTCGTTTTGATAGTTTATTTGTTTGACTCTAACAAATCTCACTTAAAAACTTGAGAGTGTTACGGAAGGTTTACTCTTTCTCTTACTAAATTAAGAGATTAGTATTGTGAAAGAAATAAAAGATCGCTTTCCCTTACGGATAGATATATAACACATACCCAATAGTTGAATAAGTCCTCCTATTTTTACTCTTTCTCTTACTATTGTTTTCTGTTTACTCGTTCTCTTACTAAAATTAAGATTATTAAAACCTATATATATATAAGCAGTACCCAGTTCAATATAATTTTGCGTCTTATAAGAAAAGAGTTTTTGGGTTTATTTGGGTTTATTTATTTCTTGTTAATGCTCTATTCTAGTTAAACATGATACTCGTATCATCACAATCCACAAGAAACCAATGAGAGGCTTCCATTATAATGCAAGACCTTCGTCATCTTCTATCAAAAACCATGGTTAGTAACATATTTGTTCAAAAAACTCCTCAAGGTTTGGGTGAACTACCCAAGATCGAGGCCGATAAAGCTCTTGCTAATCAAGAAGGTCTGATGAAAAATAAAAGCTTAAGGAAAAATAGTATTTCACCTCTTGATGTTTCTAGGAGGAGTAAACATATTGAAAGGGACACCCACTTCTGAAGCTTGAAACACCTGGGAGTTGTGCAACTAATACCGCAGAGATGTATAGCATATTAGTGAATTGCAATGCCCTACCTGGAGATACCCATCTTGACAATTGCTTGGAGAAATTCCTTGAAAGTGTTCATTAAAGTCTGATACTAAGAGGTCCTACAAAATAGTTGGGCCATCTATCTATTTAAAGCAAACTCCAAAGGAAGCTCCATAATTATTATATAGGAAAACAAATAATTGTATCATAGGGTGTATTCTTGATCCACTAAAATGCCCTGTACTTTTTATTTTGTTTTAGTAGTAGTGGCTATGATATATGGATTTTATGCTTTTTATGATTACCAGCACTATTTAATGCAAATTATTATATTGATTTATAAACGAAACTTTTTTTATACTGAGTGCACTATATCCACCAAAATTCTCCTAACCCCTAAAAATACAATATATATAATGGTCCATACACCACTCATATAAACAAATCTGATTTCATAAGTTGATGCTAAGGTTTATATTAATCTTAAAACAACTGATTTATTATTTTAAAAAAATAATCATCAGGAAGAACACACTTTTATATATATATATATATATATATATATATATATATATATATAAATGAATCTAAAATCACGTGTCTTTTACTTTCATATTCCAGAAACAACATTTTAAAGACAAATATATATTGACAATTAACAATATTTTATAAAATGTAGAATATGTTGTAATATTCACAGGATAATAATAAAAGTCAAGCATACAAAAAAGAACAGTGAAGAGTTGGCATATACTCCAATTGAAAATCTCAAACTAAGATGTCATCGTCATTCTTATTTTCATTTTCAGAAAGCTTTTTTTTGGTGGATCAAAAGGGGCAAAGCCCCGGAAAAAAACAAAACACGAGAACGACTAGTCTACACCAGCAGAGCGTCCGCTTTCACCATTCACGCGAAGGAGAGCCAACCGTCTAGCTAGAGACGGCGCTTCTCTCCGGTCCTAGATCTGTCACTTTCATGAAGCTCCGACTCTCACCTTTTAACAAAGCTTATAGTGCTTAAACCTTTTTTAGTTATTATTGTCTGATAATATCAAAGTTAATTAGTAAGTATCAGCAGACTCATAAATATATATCATACATTTTTTCATGATATTTATCATACATGTGGGATATTATTGTGATATAAGATCAAAGGTAATTAGTAACTAAAATTCTAAGATATAGAAGTCTTTACATTTTTGAATTAAAATAATAAAAGAAAATTAGCCACCGAATGCAAAATAACCTGAAATCCTGAAATTATCTCGGTCAATTGTTATAAATAGAAAGAGTTGAAAATTTTCTTAGTTTTTCCAAACTCTAAGTTTCAGACTATAGATGGTGGATAACAGTATAAGACTTGTGTGTGAGGGCTTATAGAATGCCAACAACTATTTATAGGTATTTCCTACCATAAAAAAAAAATGTATTCAGTAGTCTATTGATGTGATGATAGATCATTAAAGTTTGGCCTTTCATATCCAAAACATATGAATTGTTTTTTCCAGGCCTTCAAATGCGAAATGTTTGGACTACTAAATATAGTTTAGTACAACTGTGATAATAAAACTTCAATAAAAGTTGTATATCAAAAGCAAGGTATTAAATAAAAAAGTCTTAAATTGAAGTGAGCAAATATATAAAAATATACAACGAATTTTGTAGAATGCTCCAACGACAAAAACATCTTCACCTCCTTTTACATAAATTTACATCTCTCATATTCATCTAATGGAGAATATTCCACCAAGAATGCTTACTACTGGCTTATTCAAACTAATTACCCTCCTTCACCAACAGGTGGAGCTATCTACAATTGGAAATGGATTTGGAAACTTCAACTTCCGGAGAGTGTCAAGCACTTTATTTGGCTTATTATGCATAGTAGCCTTCCCACAAACTCCATTAGAGTTAGCAGGCACATTACCACAGATCAGTCTTGCCATAGATGTGGTATCCAAAGTGAGACTATCATGCATACTCTGAGAAAGTGTCCAAGAGTCCAACAGATTTGGGGCCTTTTGGTTTTTCCAAATCAATAGGATTTTAATAACACGGATACATTGAGCAGGTTTTTCACCAATGCCACGGGCTCCTTTGGTTCCCTGTGTACCACCACTTGTTGGATACTATTGAAAGCGAGGAATGAGGAGGTGTTTTCTGATTTAAAGCGGGTGAATTGGAAAGTGATGAGTAGGATTCGTTCTCTCATGGACACACTTAGCATAATATAAAAGAAGACAACATCAAAGTCAAGTTAACTTGTTTTGTAACTTGGAATCCTCCTCCTGATACCTCTATAAAGTTAAATGTTGATGGTAAATCAATTGGAAACCCAGGCAGGCCAGTCTGGCTTTGGTTGGCAGTTTCGCAACAATCTTGGTCATTGGTTAATCGGGTTCTCTGGTGGCTGTGGTTACACTACTAATATCAATGCCGAGTTACAAGCTATTGCTCATGGTCTAATCATTGGAAGACAACAAGGCTATAATAATATCATTTGTGAATCAGACTCTCAAGTGGCTCTATCTTTTATTGAAGAAGGAGTTCCCCGGGCACATCTGCATGCTCCCATTATTGATTTTATTCGATCCCTCAAATGTTTGGATTGGAGTCTTTCTTTCGTGCACTCTCTTAGAGAAGGTAATACTTTTGCAAATTGGCTGGTGAACCGTACCTCAAGCTCGGGAGGATGGGAGGGTTGAGGTGTCTGGTCGTTTTGTTGATTTTTTGGTTTGGAGCAGAGCTCAGCTCGGGTCGTACCTGCAAAGACACTATAACGCCCAAGTCAGTAGGGTAAGAGTGAGAGCAAGTGTAAGGTATGGGTGATGATATGTCTTCTCTTTGTGGCGAGGAGGGGGAAAGAAGTCAGGACCACCAAGGGATGATTTTCTAGAAGTGGGCGACTTATTGGTCGCTCACCAGAGATGTGGGCGGGCAAAAGTCTCAGCCAACCGCATTGAAGGTCGCATGGCGACCAATTCCTCTACTGATATGTCAAGCTCCGGGTCTTCTTCAGAGAGTTCTCCCTCTCCTAGTACGCTCGCTCGGTCTTCCTCGTCGGTGAACTCCCAACCCGCTCCTTCCTCGGGTCAAGAGTTTCAGCAAGACTCTGGGATGAGGTCGAGCTCTCTCCACCAATGAGGTTATGACGAGCGAGCGGATAATGACATCGTCGAAGAGATCGAAGAGCCATATCCAACGATATTTCTTGTGTGTCGTACTAATTACAAATTTTTTCCATCTCATTTATTAATTCAAGTCCCACTTTTTTTGACACAAATTCAAGTCGCACTTAACATCACAAACATTTCGATTGATAGGTTCCAAAAAAATCAACAACTTCTTCAACTGCCTGTACAGAAGCAAACACCATTAGTATTACTGCACTACACCACCTTCTTGAACTCCTTGTCAAGAGAAGAAAACACCACCCCAAGAGATTTCCCTGCCTCATGAAAGTCAATGCGAACAAGATCTAGTGAACCTGCAATAACATTGTCTTGCAGCGAATCAGATTTCCAGATCTGGCAAACATGCAGCAACGAATCAACTTTCTTGTTGGAAGGAGAGGTTTGGCTGCAACAACATCTATTTCATTTCTTTGTTCGACCCTGAGAGGTTTGATTGCAGTGGCAGAGCTACATATATAGGCGTGGGAAGTTCCCTTCAACTCCATGAAAAAAAACTGCTTACTCTGTGATATTAAAAGGCTTAAATATGTTACAGGCCCCTGCAAATATAGGGTGTTTTGAAATAAGCCCCTGCAAAAAAAAAAATTAGTAAAAATCCCTTGCAAATTAGACTATTTTGGTAAATACCCTTCTGTTACATCTCTGTTCATTAATGGTCTATGTGGCAAACGGAGGTGTGACGTGTTATTTTTTTTATTTTAGGGTTATTTAAAAATGTGCCACATAAGAAAGAAATCATGAAATCCCTAAATTCCCAATTTCTATCTTCTTCTTCACCTCCATCTCCTACATCCATGGAATGTCATAGCGCAGCTTCTGGTTCTTCATCAATGGCGGTTTATCGCCTACCAATCTGTCGTTGTGGGAGTACTATGAGGTTCTACATATCTGGGTCTGGCCCAAACCCCAATCGCCCTTACTGGAAGTGCGCAAACTGGGTATGATTTTTTTGTTTTTTGATAGTCCTTTCTATTCCTCTTTCTGGCTATACTGAAAACCATAATTGTTTATGTTTTTTCCATAGACGAAGGAACACAGCTGCAAGGTGTTTGTGTGGGATGATTTGCTAACTGAGAACAACTTTGAATATAGAGTTGTTTCATCAATGGAAACTGGTGGTTGTGTCTCTTCACAAACCCAGAATTGCAAAGCTTGTGAGAATCCTGACAAACTCATGGCTGCAGTGACCACACAGAATGAGAAGCTTAAAGGAAAATTGAGGAGGGAGAGGACTAGGGTTGATGGGCTTATAGCTAGGGTGCATTGTCTTCAAATTGCACTGTTTATGATGTTGTGTACCTGTTTTGCTTATGTTGTAATTAGTCATTTGAAGTAATGGGTAGAATTTTTAGGTTAAGGTTAGATAATGAATGGGTTTGGGTATGCTGTTATGTTGCTTTTGTTGCTTCTCGAATGATTAGTGTTTGTAACAAGTTATTAATGAATGAAAAAGTTCTGTTTCTTCAATTTGCACTGGTACTGATATTCATAGTTGAGTTTCATGAGTTGTTTTATTGATTCGAAAATAAGTATATTGCCGGGGCTTATTTAAAAAAATACATTTTGCAGGGGCTTTTTTAAAAAATGATTGATATTGCAGGGGCTTTTTTTTAAAAAAAATGAGATATATTGCGGGGACTGTTTTAATGAAACTTGCCATATATGCAGAGAACATATCAAATTGCAGAGAACATAGATAGATAATTGCATAAGTTGATGCATAAGAGTTTTAAGGCAACTGTCAATAGCAGCCATATATTACAATCAAAATACAAACATATTATCCTAAACCAACTGTCATTAGCAGTGGTAATTGTCAAGCAAAATAGAACATTACAACTTAATGAAGATTACAACCTATTCTTTAGCAGGGGCTTTTTTCCTAAGGTTGTACTTGGCTCCCAGATACTTGGCTCCCACATACTTGGCTCCCTTCTCTTGGACCATTGGAGTTGTTGTGTTTGATTCTTGGGTCAACTCACCTCCACTGTCATTTGCTTCATTTGTGGCTTCATTAACATCAATTATTCTTCTTATAACCAGCTTGGGTCTCAGAACCTGCTGCTCTTTGCTGGTCCTTTTATTTGTGTATGCAAGTCTTCGAATTTCTTGAACAATAGCAGGACTTACAGTGATTGAAGCATCACCAGCAAGAGGAACAGCAGCTGAAACATTAGCAGAAACAGGGGTTTGATTCACAGAAGCATTAGCAGCAACAGGGGGTTGATTCACATAAGCATCACCAGCAGCAGCTGAAGCATTAACAGTTTCTGTAGTTGATTCATTTACAACACCACCATCATCTGTTGTTGTTTTCTTGGGCTTCCTCTACAATGATCAACAACAACAACAAAACACAATTAAATATGGTCAATTAAATAAGGTCAATTCTACAAAACAAATTTAAATATACTCATTTTACCTTTCTTTTTTGAGCTTCTTGACTAACTTCTGAGCTCTTGCAGTCCCTTGAATTGTGCCCCAATTTGTTACATTTTGTACACCTATACTGTGTATTCTGCCTCTTAAGTTTTGTTGGATTAGGTTCCTCATCAATCCCCCTTCTCCTAAGCTTTTTTGGCCTCCCAGGACCCTTCTTATAAATTGGAGGCAGCACTTCCTCATTTGTAGTTGGAGGCCACATGTTTTGGCCATTAATGGGGCTTATACCATGGGAATAGCACTCCAAATACTTCTCCTTGCTGTAGCAAATATCAACATTGTCCATAGGCTCATACCCTTTGTAAGACATTCCAGCTATTGCATGTCTACATGGGATGCCTATTAACTGCCAGTAATTACAGGAACATGTTTTCCTTCCTATATCCACTATAAAGCTATTGACAAATGAAGTATGCTCTACTTGAAATTTTTCCTCAGCTGACCAAAGGGGTAACCAATTGTCACTGTGCTCAATCTCTCTATCTAATCTTTTCATGGGCTTAGGCATAATCCTATGTTTCCATGCATTACCTTTACTCCTTAAGTCAGCAATCCTACCCATCAAGTATGTTCTAATGGACTCACACATAGATATAATTGGCTTTTCTCTAGCAGTCAGAATTGTGCTATTAAAAGCCTCAGCTAAATTGTTCATAACAACATCACATTTAGGATAAAAAGTAAAGGCATGCTTACACCATAAGTTTGTAGGAACAGCCACAAGCCACTCCCATGCCTTAGCATCCAGTTTCTTGATCTCTTTCATGTATTCTTCCCATGCTTAAAAATATGTAGCCTTAGCAGCACCCATCATCAGATCTCTCATTGCAGTACCTCCACCATGTTTCTTCTTGAAATTGGCATATAAATGCCTCAAGCACAACCTGTGTTCAACAGACTCAAACATTTCTTCAAAAACAGCAACCAATCCCTAACCACAACAAAATAAAACAAACCAAACTCATAAATCAGTATATATCAGAATATATCAGAATAAATCAGAATATATAACAAGAAAGTATAGGATAAGTCAGAATATACCTTTTGTTGGTCAGATATAAAAACCCATCTTCTTTTTTGGCCAATATCTTCCAAAAGCAAAGTCAAGAACCATCTCCATGACTCTTTGGTTTCGTTTTCAACAACACCAAAGGCAATGGGATAATATTGGTCATTAGGGTCCCTACCAACAGCTATTAGGAGAATACCCCCATATTTTGTCTTCAGATGGCACCCATCAACCCCAATAAAGGGCCTACATGCACTCTGTAACCCTCTTTTTGTGCCATTGAAACAGAAATAAAAAGCACCAAACCTTGGTAGCAAGGTGGGTGGAACCCTATTGACATTGATTTTGGTAGTATTACCTTCATCAGCCCTCAAAAGCTCAGCAGCATAGCTCCAAAGTAGTGAATATTGTTTGGTTGCATCTCCTTCAATTTTGTGTCTTGCCAATTTGATTCCCTTCCAAGCTCTACAAACAGTGATACCCGTAGCATACTTTCTCCTAATCTCATCCATTATTTCAGAAATTTTGACTTTGTTTGTGGACATAAGCCTCTCAGCCACATATTTGCTTACCCACTTGGAGTTGGCATTTTTATTGTTAAATTTCCTCCCACATGTGTGGTGTCCCTTGTAGGTTTTTAACCTATACGTGTGAGTCTCACCCACTCTACTACAATAAGTCTCATACCCACAATCCCTCTTACACACAAGCCTAGTCCTTCCTGGTTCATTTTTTCTAAACTTTAATTGTCTCCCATTTAATACTGCATATTCCAACATAACCTCCTTAAACTCAGCAATTGACCTAAACTCCAAACCAACTCTCAATTTATAATTTTTATCAAACTCTTCTTTCTTGAAAACAGGGTATCTTATCCTCCTAAAAACACTGTCATCTTCATCAGATTCCAACTCTTCACTACTATACAACTCTTCACTGTGATATTCCTCTTCCAATTCATAATCACCATCCAAATCATCTTCATCATCACTTGATGAGGGCAAATTAATTCCTGCAGCATCCCTTTTTGCAGGAGTGAGACGCTTGTGTTTAGACCAATGTTTTGTTCTTCCTTTGGCTTCAGTAGCAGTACCCTCTGTAGCAGCACCATTTTCTTCAACATTGGCATCACCTTGAACATTTTCTTCAAATCCATCATCAAAACCAAGTGCCCTTTCCTCCTCACTATCATCAAAATGAACCCCATGAGCATCATCTTGTTCTCCATCACTTTCCACATATCTTACACCCTCCTTCAGTTTGCCTTTACCACTAGATTCACCTTCAATTTTTTCCCCAACCAGTGACTCCACATACAACTGTATGTCACAGTTGTGAACCACTGCAAACTCAGCACATTTCACAGCATCACCATCTTCTTTCAGTGGCTTATAAGCTCCTACAAATTCTGGTGCTTCAGAATTCCACCATAACTCAAACTCCTCTTTGTATCCTACATCCCTAACAATCCCAACAGCTTCAAAGAAGCTCCAACTATCAACATCGTTGATGTTTGCAACAGCTACATCTCCCCCATAATAACCACTATCTTCCCCACCCTCAAAGTGACCCCCATGGTGAATTACCAGATTGAAACTCATCCCTGTAAATTTGCCAACAATGAAAAATTACAAAAAAAAACCCCTATATTTTCAACACATACATCTTTCAGTCCAAATTTGACTTTGAAAAAGGAATAACTCATGTGGTCCCAACAACACATTCCAACAACAGAAAAACAACAAAACAAACCTATATTATATACAAATGAAGTACAAAGACTGAGTAGTGTGGTCCCCAAACCCTAATACAGTAATTTCAAGCATTAAGGGACACATTGGTCCCATAAATGGTCTTTTGAACTCAAATAAAGCACAAAAACACCATTGACTAACACAGTAAGACATCCATGAAAGAAAGAAACGATTAACACTTCAATAAACGAAAATAAACAGAGAAACACATACCTACAACCTTCCTGGAGCTTCCTTGTTCTTCGTCGCACCAAACAAACCTTCAGAATGGTCTTCTTCTTCGTCGATTTCCGTTTCTGTCGCTCGCTTCTCACTCTTCGCAAACCTTAAATCTCTGCCTCTCTCGTTCGTTCAGTTCTTCTCCACTTCTTCAAATGTTCTTCAAACCTTTCTCTCACTCTTCGTTTCAAATTCCTTTTAATTTTATTTTATGAATTTTGTTACATTTTATTGTTTTTGCTGACTCATATTGTCCAGTCAACAATTTAATAAACACCTTGACATCCACGTTGGATTTTCTGTAACGTGAGCTTAACAGACTTTAACAGAAGGGCATTTACCAAAATAGTCTAATTTGCAAGGGCTTTTTACTAAAAAAAATTTTTGCAGGGGCTTATTTCAAAACACCCTATATTTGCATGGGCCTAAAACATATTTAAGCCATATTAAAATAATTTCGAAGCCCTAACATTTTTAATTTGTACTAGTATCCTTAAATTTACACATAATTTTTAATAAATTCGTTTTATTAGTGTTTGTAAGGGACTATTTATAAAACTTTAACAAGTAAATTTATCGATATGACATACTTTTACGGACTACTTTTTTTTTGTGACAAAGGACTACTTTTTATTTTCATATACTTTAAGACTTAAATAAGAGAGAGTGTGTAAACTTAGAGACTAATTTGGAGATTTATTCTTATATAATTTTTTTTGATGATCTATTCTTACATAAATTTGGAGTTAGATAACTTGATTCATTAATTTTAGTGAATTAAGTGAGAATATTTGAAAAAATAACATTTAAACAAGGTTGTGAACCAACATTTTTTTTTGACAAGAACAAACTTAATTCATTTCATTAAACAGAATTGTTTCAATACAGGTTGGAATTAAATCAAAAACGTGGGAACTAGCAAACAATCTTGATGCCCGTGCTAACGTATGAGCAACAAGATTAGCTTGTCTCCGAATATAGCTAACCCCAAAGCTAGGAAAAAGACGTAATCTATTACGACAATACAATAAAATAGTACCAAGCTCGGTATTCGGCAAAGGCTCTACCTTCAAGCCATTTACAACTGGAGCACAGTCCAGTTCAATGGAAACAGAAGATAGCCCCAAAGCTTCCAACCAAGCCAATGCTTCCTTAAGACCAATTGCCTCCGCTTCTTGCGGTGTTGGGACTCCATGGAACCACATAGTTTTGCCTCTATAGAAATCACCTGTGGACGTTCGAATACACAAACCAATACCATATTTGTTGTCCTCCGCAAAAATTGCCGCATCGACGTTACATTTTAAAGCTCCTGCTGCTGGCCGAACCCACCTCAATACTCGTGGCAGCTGCTGGCCCGAGAGCACAGGAGGATGGTGCTGTTGCTGGCGCGCTCCAAACCAAGCGTCAAACATATCCTTCGCGGCGTGAACGACTTGCTCAACCGGTTGTAACACCCCAGCCCAAACCTTGTCATTACGGCGACGCCAAAGAGCCCAAATACCCATTAAAAACCTGTTTCTACTAGCCACGGACAACGAACCCAGCATCGAAAAAATGGCATCACGCAGAGTTGCTGCGTTTTCTGCTGCAACCCGAAAGGGCAGCAACAAGTCCAGCTTCTGCCACACTTCCTGTACAGCGCTACACTCCAAAAAAACATGACTATCTGTTTCCTCTTCTTGTTCGCAAAAAGGACACAAAACAGTGCAATCAACATGTCTCTTAACCAAGTTACTACGAGTAGGAAGACACCCCCTAGCAAGCCTCCAAATTAATAATTTAACTTTCGGTGGAACGCCCGCTTTCCAAATGGACATCCAATCACCGTCAATTCTAGCATGTGAATTATTAATAATTTCCGGAGTATCCATAAGCGCATAGTAAGCCGAGCGAACCGAATAAAGACCGGACCGACTCCGCCACCAAGATAATTTATCTTCCTCCAAGTCACTGTACCTTGGCATGCTTTTGATGAGCATAGCCTCTTCTTGACAAAAAAGTTGATCAATTAAGCCATAATTCCAACCACTATTGTCTTGGTTCATCAAGTCCTTAACCCTCATTTCTTCCATCCCTTGAGCCATAGGTGATCTAACAAAGCTATCACTACGTCCCTTCAACCACGGATCTCTCCAAACTGAAATTTTGTCGCCATTCCCAATCCTCCAACGTGCCCCCAAATTCACAACTACTCGGGAAGAGAAGATACTACGCCAAACAAAGCTGGGATTATGGCCCAAGCGAGCCCCCATAAAGTCATCATTAGGATAATATTTAGCTTTAAAGATTCTACTTACAATAGTATCTGTACGAGTAGCAAGATGCCATGCCTGCTTCCCTAGCATTGCCAAATTGAAGCCATGAAGATGACGGAAGCCCATACCTCCAAACTCCTTTCTAACCGAAAGCTTCTCCCAACTCAACCAATGAATACCCCTCCTCGTGCCACGGTTCGTACCCCACCAAAATGAATTCATCATTCTTTCAAGCTCCTCACCCAGTGTAGATGGAAGCATGAAGGTGCTCATACAATAAGTTGGAATGGATTGAGCAACTGACTTGATTAAGACTTCCCTGCCAGCCTTAGATAAGTGCTTCCCCGACCAATGATGTATCTTCCTCCAAATCCGATCCCTCAGGTAGCCAAAGAGTTGTTTCTTGTTTCTTCCAATCATAGACGGAAGTCCCAAATATTTGCCCGTTCCAAGACATTCTGTGACTCCCAATATAGCTGTAACATCAAAGCGAGCCTCTTGTGAAGTATTCCTGCTAAAATAAATTTCAGATTTTTGTAAGTTAATAGCTTGCCCCGATGCTCTCTCATAGGTGTTAAGAATATCCTTGAGATGCCTACTCTCTCTAGCATCGGCTCTGCAAAACAAGAAACAATCGTCAGCAAAAAGGAGGTGTGAGAGAGAAGGAGCCCCTCTGCACACCTTCACACCATGAATATCCCCTCTGCTCTCAGCTCTCTGTAGTAAAGTAGTGAGACCCTTTGCACACAATATAAATAGGTAAGGTGACAGTGGGTCACCCTGCCTCAGTCCTCTCCCTGGAATGATAGGTCCCACTTTTTCACCGTTTATCATAACTGAGTAAGTAACTGTTTCCAAACACATTTGCATCCACCGAACCCATTGGTCATCAAATCCCATCTTCACAAGAATACGCTGCAAGTAGACCCAATCCACTCTATCATAAGCCTTACTAATATCAATTTTTAGCGCCAGCTCCCCCTTCTTCCCCGTTGTTTTGCACTTCAAATGATGTAATGTTTCAAACGCCACCAACACATTATCAAGAATAGATCGATTTTCCACAAAGGCAGATTGTTCAAGAGCAATAAACTTTGGAAGTAGAGGTTTTAATCTATTAGCAAGTACCTTCGAGATAATCTTGTAAATGACGTTGCAAAGAGAAATGGGCCGAAGATCTTTCATAGACGTAGGATTCTCCACCTTTGGAATTAGCACAATATTAGCATCATTTATATTAGGGGGGAATTCGCCCATGACCAGCCACTCCCTACCAATATTAAACAACTCCACTCCACATAAATTCCAGAACCTCTTGAAGAAAGCCGGATTTAATCCATCCGGTCCTGGCGCTTTGTCGGAATGCATTTGAAAAAGAGCTTGTTTGAATTCTTCAATCTCAAGAGGACGCACCAATAAGTGGTTATCATTATCCGATACCCGTGGCTGAACATGATCAATAACGCTCCCATAATCACCTCCCCCACCATGAAAAAGATTTGCGAAATAACCCCTAGCCACTGCGCAAATATCCTGCTGGTCCGTCACTTCCACACCATCCTCTGTAACTAGCTTTGAAATGTGATTCCTTCTCCGCCGTGCACTAGCCATCGCATGAAAGAAGCGAGAGTTAGTGTCCCCGTCACGCAACCAATATACCTTAGCACGTTGTCTCCAAAAAGCCTCCTCTTGCGCTAACAAAGTGCTTAGACGATTCTTGGTCTCTATAACCATCGGATCCTCACCCCCACCAGGCATGACACGCAATTCATCAATTAAGCGACGGCATTCATTGATCTCATCCCGGTACCTTGATCTAAGCTTCTTACCCCAAGCATCCACCGCCGATGTACAATGATTTAATTTATCAAGGAAGCCCAACCCGTCACTACGACTCCAACTCTCCTCAACCACCAAGGGAAGCTCATTTTCTTCAAGCCAACTATTCTCAAACCGAAACTCACGCCTCCTCAAGATTCTCTCCAAGTAATTCAACCTCAACCACAAAGGACTATGATCCGACTTATCCGAGACTCCATTCACAAATCTATTATTAGGGAAAGTATCCAACCAAGATTGAGTAGCAAAAATACGATCAAGTCTCCCTTCCTTTACTTCCGACGTACCCAAACTCTTAGTCCACGTGAATCTATGACCCTCCATGGGAAGGTCCACTAAATGGCTCTCTTGAATAGCTTCTTGGAAACCACGAATTACCCACGGTTGACGATCTTGTTGTCCTCTAATCTCGTCATTGGAAAGAATGTCATTGAAGTCTCCCATAACACACCATGGCAAATCGTTGTCCCTAGATAACGTCTTCAAAAGATCCCAAGAGTCTCTCCTTCTTCCACTTTCCGGATACCCATAAAAACCCGTAAGCCGCCAAAGAGGACGGCCCACAGAACTAACCTCCACATTAATAAAATTCGAAGAATAATTCAAGATACGACAATCAAACGGATGCTTCCAAAGCAAAGCAAGACCCCCGCTTCTACCAACTCTATCCACAGCAAAAGCATTATCAAAACCCAGCCTAACACGAATGTCTTCAATTCTATTAGCATGTACCAAAGTTTCACACAAAAAGATTACGTCCGGATGGTACGCCCGAACGAGGTCACGGATGGACGAAACTGCACTCGGGTTGCCCAGGCCCCGGCAGTTCCAACTAATGAAACTCATTTGTCCTGGCAGGCCTGCTTGCCAGGACCTGCCTCTAAAAAATTTTGTCTACCATGCAGCATATTCACGTCACCCAAAGTCTCCACCGTTGGCTCCTCACTAGCATTTTCCAATTCTGACTCATTCCCCTTTTTTCGTTACCAGGACCTGCCTCTAAAAAATTTTGTCTACCATGCAGCATATTCACGTCACCCAAAGTCTCCACCGTTGGCTCCTCACTAGCATTTTCCAATTCTGACTCATTCCCCTTTTTTCGTTTGCGATCCTGGTCAATAACCATAACATCCTCAGTAGCATTTTTGTTAGTAACCGTGACCAAGTTCAATGTATCATTAGCACCAGTTTAAAATGATTTTTTTACACCCAAGTCTAGGGTCCTGCATCTGCTATTGGCAGCCAAACTATTAGAAAAAGATAATGTAAAATTTAGGAACTCGTTCGTTAGGTGCTGAGAGGAATCCATTATTTACTTGCTTGTTTTTGTTTTCCAATCAACAAATAAAACTTTGTTAATTACTGGTGGTGAGTATATTACTCAACCAAAAGGAAAATACTGCAAAAGGCGTTAAGCTACTGCAGAGAGGAAGTTCGTAAAAAAGGAAAATACTGCAAATATTAAGTGCAGTCATCCTCAAAAAAGCAGAAGCTCAAAGCGTTCTGGCATGGCAGTGCCAACATTGAAGAAACGTTCTTGCTTTTGGGCGAAGAAGAAGGAAGGGGTTAAGCCGTTAAGGTTTACTTGTATTTCCGTTAGTGGTCCTAGTCAAATGTTAAGTGTGACATGGATTAATAAATGAGGTGGCAAAAATTTGTTGGTAGGACAGAGTGTGTGTCAGCGAACTCGAGACAACAATTTTTCATTCGCCAAATAACCACACCATGCATTCTCACTATACAAATATTTCTTACATGAAATTATAAAGATGTTCTAATGCCTTGAAGAATCGCCAGAGCCGCCCCAACAGTTACAGAGGCCTAAAGTGAACTTTGAGGAAGGTCTATGAAATAATAAAAGCTTATATATCATTTTGGTCCTTGCAATAACAACGAATATCCATTTCACTGCAAAAAAGAAAATTTAAATAGTCCTTGCAATTTTTTTATTCATTTTAGTCCGGAGTCATTTTTAAGCTGATGTGTTACATATTTTTATGGACAGATGAGGTGGCGTACATTTTGATGAGTTGGCATAGATATTGTGCCTTTGTGGGTTGCCGCATCATCTAAAATCCCTAATCCCTATCTATTTAATAGATAAAACCAGCTTGCAATTTTCAAAACGAATTTATCTATTAAATAGATAAATCCGTTTTTCAAAATAAAATAGATAAATATGTCACAAAATTATAATTAATTTTTATTTTTAAAAGTAAAATAGATATGGATAACGGTGATGTTTTAGTTCTGTTCATTGTGTAGATATTCGTTACACGTGACGATGTTGTACGCCCACTATATAGATCTAGGCTAAAAAATTGATTGCAACCTACTTCGTTTTGAAAAAATTTAGCAAGGATAATTTGGGAAAATTGGTGGGATATGAGGTATAACGGTGAGGGTACAGAAAACACAACCCTTTTTATTAACTTCTCTTGTTTTATTAGGCAAGGCACAACAAATAAATCAAAAAATGTGGAATCACTACAACAGATTTGGGGATGGGCAGCGTTTTTTTTTAGCCATGGGCAGCGTTTCTGGGCGCTGCTAAATTTGGCGCTGGTGATTCCTCCCCAAAAATGGGCAGCGTTTGAGAAGCGCTGCTCATTAATAGCCATAGGTAGCGTTTGAAGGGAGAAGCGCTGCTCATTCACCTAGCGCGTTTAGCAATGGGCAGCGTTTGGTAAGGGGAAGCGCTGCCCATTTCTAAACGCGCAAGGTGAATGAGCAGCGCTTGTGGGAGAAGCGCTGGCCATTCACCTAGCGCATATAGCAATGGGCAGCGCTTGGTAAAGGAAAGCACTGCCCATTGCTGGTGAATGAGCAGCGCTTCTCCCACCAAGCGCTGCTCATTCAACTAGCACGTTTAGCAATGGGCAGCGCTTCCCTTTACCAAGCGCTGCCCATTGCTATACGCACTAGGTGAATGGGCAGCGCTTCTCACACCAAGCGCTGCCCATTGTTTAATTTTTTTTTCCTTTTTTTCTTGTTTTTTTGTATTTTCCTTTTTTACATTTGATAATTTCCTAGTCATATACAGCCAATTAATACCAATCCAATCCATTATATACTAACAACATATATATATATATATATATATATATATATATATATATATAAACTAGTTATATATCCCAATGCACCAATATGATCACAAACCAAAACAAACTAGCTAACAAGTTATTATATGTATCCAAAACTTAGCAACTTACAATATTAACAAATTAATATGTATCCAAATCAAACTCTCTAACAATATGTATCCAAAACTAGCAAGATACTTACAATATGTATCTAAATTAAAACAAGTTAGCAACTTACATATGCATGAACCAATTCATATGCATGTATCCAAAATTAGCAAGCTACTTACAATATGTATCTAAATTAAAACAAGGTAGCAACTTACATATGCATGAACCAATTCATATGCATGTATCCAATCAATAAAACTCTAACATATCCAATCAATAAAACTCTAACAATTTACAACATTACAATCTATCTAAAATCAAAAGAATTGCGAGACATAATGGCACCACTCTCCTCTAAGCTCATCAATCTGTGCAGTAGAGTATGTCTTCCACCGACAATCGGAAAAATACTGAAATTATATAATTAAATAAAATTAGAATTGAAATATATGGTTAAATCAAAATAAAAAAGAGTTCTGTAAAGATACCTGTCTGGGGATAACCATTTGATTGTGGGTAATAATTTCCTTCATAAATCTCATTACGTAATACCCACAATCATTGTTATTTGGTTGTTTCGGACACTACAAAACAAAAGATTAGTTAATTGTTAAATTTAATTTAATACATTATTTTGACAACAATAATGTAAATAAATATATGAGAAGATTGATTACAAACTTACCACTATTGGCACCCATTTTGTCTGTGATTGTTCCAATCCCCAATATTCCTTCAAACAACTGAACACAATTGGATATAACTATATTATTAAAAATACATATAGTTAACAACTAAAACAAAGAAATATGCAGAGTGATCGAAATACACACACCTATTAAATATGACAACCAAGTCTGGGTGGGTGTTGAAATGACCATGCACAGAATCAATGTAGTACACCGTATCTATCTTAGGATTTATTGCAAGCAAAATCCAATGATCCCTACAAAATAAAACTTTGAATAAGTAATTGACTAGTATTTAAAAAATGCATGTTATATAAGAATAGATTAAATCTCTCACCCTACGAGACACAGTGCCAAAAACATGGTATCGACGCCTCTATGTTGAGCATCCGATAAGCGTCGAGTGATATAATTTGTAACATCTGTCTTGTTTTGTTCCACAAGGTCGTTATAATTAGACAGATCCTCCCTGACATTACGGAGGTGTGTACTATCCGGACACAAAAACACATATCTCTGTGTCCGCTCCGAAGGGACCAAAATGTTATGATACAAGCACCTACAATTAGAGGTATATGTATATATAAATTAAATTAACGATATAATAAAATAAACTCAATGATGTTAAATAATAAATTACATACGTACCTGATATATGCTCTAATACAAACACTGGTTGCCCAATTCATCTGACATAAATCATTAATATCCTGTTTTGGGATTATCAATAGTTGATCGGGATTTCCAAAAATGTTGTCATCCATCTCCAATACAAGCGGGGTTTCATCATCCATCTTGAATTGTGCATGCATTTCGGTATACAAAATAATCCTAGAATCATCAATGGAAGAGGCGGAGGGCTGACACACTATTGGAGGAGGGGCTGGCTGAGTCACTTTTGGAGGGGCGGGCTGAGTCACTTTTGGAGCAAGGGTGGACCGAGTCACTTTTCGAGGAGGGGCGGGCTGAGTCACTGTTGGAGGAGGAGAGGGCTGAGTCAATGTTGGAGGAGGAGAGGGCCGAGTCACTTTTTGAGGGGCAGGCAAAGAAACTTGTGTTGAAGGGCCGGACTGAGACACTTTCTTGCTAGTAGATATTGCCTTGCTAACACTTTTGCCCCTAGATTTTGCATTTTGGCGTACCTATATATAAATAAAATAATTCGTTAGCTAGCACACAATAAATGACAAAATAAAAGAATTAGTTAGTTACAAATATATTGTCACTTACAACAATAAGGTGTGCTGGCCATGCCACAAATGTACCAACTGCATCTTGCACAGTTAGTAAATCTATACTGGGTATTGGAGCAGGCAATGGTGCATCCCCCACAATTGCACAGTCAACTCTAACTCTAACATGATCTAGAGGTATGGGTAAATTGTGCATCAAAGTTCCCAATTGGTCACATGTGAAGCCTATTGCAACCATTTGGTGTGAGTTTGAGATATACAATTCACACTCACACTCATTGTTGTCCTAAATCAATTATAAACAAAAATTAATAAATACATTGCGTAGAAGAAAGAGAGTTTAATAATTAATTTCTTATTTATCCTCAAAAAAAAATTAATACCTTAGTTGACGGAATGGTGCAGCTATCTCGTGCGCTATCTGTGGCAGGGGATGGTACTGCAGGCGAAATCAACCCATAGTGCAATTTGATTTGACTAAGTTCAGACCTTAGACCTTCATACAATACCCGCAACTCTCTACTTTGTTTACAATCATGATGCTCCTCATAAGTTCTCTTCTTTGATCCAAGGTAGTTGGATGGATTAACGCCAAATCCACAACCCCTTGTACGACCTGTGTATTCTTCCTTTTCCAAGGCACGAGTAAGGATTTCTTTTTCAGAGCAATCAGTGATCTCTCCCTGTGACACAGACTCTGATATGGTTTCCTGATTCACAAACAAAAGTATAATAAATAAAATTATTATACATTTTAAATATCATAAAAGTTTCAAAACAATATTCGAATTTTGGAAATACTTACAATTCTGTCGGTCACCTCCTTAGTTTTGGGATCCACAACCTCTCCATCCTTTTGTCTGGCTGCTACCCACAAAAAATGTCGCTCAATGCTTTCTTTAGTAGGATCTTTCCCACTCTCCTCCAACTATATTTAAATTTACCAAATGTTAAGAAATTATAAATCAAAAGATTTATTAAACAAAGAGAAATCAAGCTTATTGTGTCTTACCAATCTCTCTTCAAAAACTTGATATCCACTAGCACCGCCTCTATAAGGGTACTCACAACCAGAAGCTCTCTCTCGATTCGCTTGGCATAGTTCCTATTTAGAGACATAAGTATACATTAATGTATAATATATAATTGTCAACTATATTTTAAGTTATAACTTAATAGATTATAGTACTAACCATGAAATCTTTATCTTCGGTGCGTCTCCTAACAAATGTAACCCAATCCTCCTCCGTAATAAATCCACTATATGGCGTTGGAGGCTTCCATCTGAGGTTTCCACTATTATCAAACAACCATTTTTTTTGACTACCCCTGAAATTCCGATGTAGCTTTCCAGCTTCCTTCATACACCAGTCTTTTCGGGACTCATCCACATCAAAATATTTCTGCATACACATATTCAATGAAAATGATATAAATATATATGGTTACAAATTTATTAAATAAGATTACTAAAGAGATGTAAAATTATATACCTGTATTGTTAACCAAAACTCCTCTTTGTGTTTCCTCAAAACAGCACTTTTCTCACTCCAAGTACTGATTGTAATTGGTATCATTTGTTTTACCTTACTACCGAGGAAGGTAACCAAATCTGCGCGATTATCCCCAATTGGCTGGCCCTTAATATTCCACAACACCTACATTATGTCATTAGTAAATTAGTTAACAAACAATTAAAACTAAGTGTTGAATTAATAAGTTAATTAGTAATTAGTAATTAGTAACTTACTGGTACTTTTCCTTTTCCTTTATTTACTCGATTGATGATATCTTTTTTGACCGTCATTCCACGAGGAGCCTGCTTTCTGATATACTTTTCAACATCACACTGATGATCGCTGTCATGATCACTGTGATGATCACTATGATCCGCCATCTAACCTGCAATAAAACATAATCATTGTTATTGTTATATTTATCTATCCAAAATAAATAAACAGACAAGAAGATGAAAACTATGTAAAATAACTACTTGGAAATAGATAAAAAGCATATGATGTAAGTCTAAATTACCTTTTCCTTTTCTTGGATATAATTGTATTTGCAATTCGCGTCTTAGTATTTTTTTTTGACGAATCGTAATCCCATCACTAAGATCGTTTCTAACATACACAAAATCCTCTATAGGAGTACTTTCACCTACAATTGGTAGTGATGTCCCAAAGAAAGGGTCGTCCTCAATACCATCATCATCGGTTGCTTGATCCTCAATGTCATTCACCAATTTTTTATTTGTCAATAAAACAATGGACCAATTTGTATCAACTGGATCAGTGACATAAAACACTTGTTGAGCTTGGGATGCCAAAATAAAAGGCTCATCTTTATATCCTAACTTATTGAAATTCACCCGCAAGAACCCCGACTCATCAATCTGTAAACCACTATTATTGTCAACCCACTTACATTGGAACACAGGCTCCCGAAACATGTTGTAATCCAACTCCCATATGTGTTCAATGACCCCGAAGTATGACATATTCGCATATATGGGATTTCTGTCTTTGGCACTTGATGTATGCAAAGCTTGAGCTACAAGAGTCACCCCGCTATTTTGCATTTTAATTTGATCATCATGGTTTTTTGTATAGAACGTGTACTCATTCATTAGATAGCTGGTGTAAGAGAAAACTTGCATATTTGGACCTTTAGCTAACCATCTCAATCTTTCTGAAATCGAGGAAGGATTCATAGCAAATTCGAAATCAATGTGCTCTTTTAGCCACACTATGAAACTCCGATTATGTTCTTTTGTTAACCAAACTTGAGTCTTATATGGGTGATCACTCTTAAGTATGTCCATGTGCTTGGAAACATATGAATCAACCTCAGTATCATTGTGCAAAACATATAAGTGTGCGTCATCTAGTTCTTTCCTTGATACCATCACTATTTTTGTTCCTGACATCCCTTTACTAATGCTTCCTAAGTGACGAGACCTTGGCAGTCCCACAGAATATTCAAGACTAGATAGATAGCCGGTACAGAACTCAATAGCTTCTTCAACTATGTAGCGCTCAACAATACAACCCTCGGGTCGTGATCGATTTTTCACATAACCTTTTAATATCTTCATGTAACGCTCAAACGGATACATCCATCTCATGTAACATGGGCCACACAATTGTGTCTCTCTAATCAGATGAACTATTAGATGAATCATTATGTCAAAAAACGAAGGTGGGAAATACATCTCAAGCTCACACAAAGTGACAGTAATTTCTCTTTGCAATGATGGCAACTTTCCAGGGTCAATCACTCTACTACAAATCGCCTTAAAGAAGAAACTAAGTTTGTTTAGGGTCTTGCGCACTTTCTTAGGCAAAATGGAACGTATACCAATGGGTAGCAAATTCTCCATTAGAACATGGCAATTATGAGACTTTAAAGACTTTAACTTGAGGTCTTTCATCGATACAAGGTTCATAACATTTGAAGAGTAACCCTCTGGAACTTTAACTCCATGAAGAAACTTACAAAACACGGTCTTCTCCTTTTTAGATAAAGTATGAGCTGCCGGAGGTAAATATGTACGTGTACCCTTCTTTATCGGACCCAATTCTGGTCTCAACCCCATACTAAGCAAGTCCAACCTCGAGTTGATGGTATCTTTAGTCTTTCCTGGCATATTGAGCAAGGTACCGATGACACTTTCAAAGACATTTTTTTCAACATGCATTACATTAATGAAGTGCCTTACATATAATGACTTCCAGTATGGCAACTCAAAGAAAATTGACTTTTTTTTCCACCCCCGTTTGGCAAGCTCTCCTGCAAAAGGCTTCCCAAATTTAATGTTCAAACCTCTCACCTTTTCAAATAGTTGTTCACCCGTCAAAGCCATGGGAGCTTTACGAGTTTCGATATTCCCATTGAATGCCTTTTTCAACAGTCGATACGAATGAGTAGATGGCAAAAACCTACGATGACCACAGTATATATTCTTCCTACCATGTTCCAACTACATCCAATCAGTGTTATCTTCACATATAGGGCACGCACACTGACCTTTGTTACTGTACCCAGATAGATTGCCGTATGCTGGAAAGTCATTAATTGTGCCAAAAATCATAGCCCTCAGGGTGAAAGTTTCTTCTCTGAACCCATCATACACCTCTACTCCAGTCTCCCACATTAGCTTCAAGTCTTCAATTAACGGAGCCAAGTATACATCAATATCATTTCCCGGTTGCTTAGGCCCAGAAATTAACAAAGACAACATCATATATTTGCGTTTCATGCAAAGCCATGGAGGTAAGTTATAGATCGCCAAAATCACGGGCCATGTACTGTGGGAGCTACTCTGAATGCCGTGCGGATTAAATCCATCAGCAGACAATGCAAGTCGTAGGTTTCTTGGATCCAACCCGAAATCAGGATAATCAATATCAATTTTCTTCCATTCCGGAGAATCTGCCGGGTGTCGTAGCATGCCATCTTTAATCCTTTCATCATCATGCCATGTCAAGTGTTTTGCATCTTCTGAACTATGGTACATGCGCCTAAATCGAGGAATTATGGGAAAATACCACAACACCTTTTCTGGAGCAGATTCTTTCTTTTTATATCGCGATGCATTACATTTAGGACACGACTTTAACGAGGCATGTTCATTCCGAAATAAAATGCAATCATTGGGACAAGCATGTATCTTCTCATAGTTCAACCCAATGGACCCTAACATTCGTTTTGCATCATACGTTCGAGAAGGGAGCACATTGTCCTTCGGCAACATTTCTTTCAACAGTGCGAGTAATTCCGTAAAGCTCTTATCCGTCCATCCGTGGCAAGTTTTCAAGTTATACAACTTTATCACAGCCAATAGTTTTGTGAATTCAGTACAACCTGAATACAACGGTGTCTCCGCATCTGTTATCAATTTCTCAAACATTTGAGGACAATCATTAAGATCGTCTTCAACAGCCTTTGCCATCTCTTCAAATTCGCCCCCTTCAAATGTAGGTCTTTCGGTGTCAACCGGTGCACATCTCTCAGTACTATTACCCATATTTGAAGATTCACCTCTTTCCTCACCATGCATTGTCCAACAAGTGTAACTTTGATCTATTCCGTAACCCTTTAAATGTCCTGCCAACTCCTCTGCATTAACTGATTTTACATAACAACAACTCAAACAAGGACACTTCATGTTACTAGAAGTCCCTAAACGTTCAACAGCACACTTCACAAAATAATCCACTCCAGCAACATATTCCTTGGACAGACGATTGGCAGACATCCACTCTCTATCCATAATTTCCCAGTATTTATTTATAATAAATTCCTGATAAGATAACTTAAAAACCTATTATAGGTGACAAACACACAAAACGAACAATTTTTTTGAAGCTAATACATTCAACTATTTTAAACTAAAGAAATCAAAGACTTTGATGTCTTCCATATTGTCATTCTTCATATAATAAATACAAGAAAACAACAAAAGTACCTGAACAAGTGGAAGCAACGATGAACTCCAACGAATGCGAACCACGCACTAGCAAATGAAGCGAACAAACACGAACTCACGAACCAACACGAACTCGAAGGAAGTATTTTCAATTTCTATAAACAATTCATTAATTAAATTACTAATTAAAGAACCATCATACAAATATGGAAGACAAAAATACAATCAATTTTTGTGACATTAACAAAATAAGACAAACACTTCGCCCTTTCAATAAACCAATCAATAAGCATCAACTTTGATCATCTAACATAAAGTTCCAATGCCATTAAAATTAATAAAACAACATGCAATCCTAAATATTCAAGTTTATAAAATCCCTTAACCGAAAGCAACATTAAATTAACAAGCATTGGACATCTCAACAAACACTAAGCCTACATCAAATTAAATTTACAACCATTTCATTTGGGCATTTCAACAAACACTAAGCCTACATCAAATTAAATTAACAAGCATTTCATTTGGGCATTTCAACAAACTCTAAGACTACATTTCCCCCAAAGTTTAGAAACACCATTTTAAAGAACCAATCATCAACCATAACCTTTAAATCATCTAACCTAATGTTCCAATGCCATTAAAATAACTAGAGCAACATGTAGTAATACTAAACTTTGTGAAAGAGAAACGAAAATGGGGAAGAAATCACCTTACACGAAAATGGAGAAGAAATGGAGAAGTGTGGAAGAGATGTCCTTTGGGAAAACGAAAATGGGAGAGAGCCACGAAAATGAGAGCTTGAGAGAACGAAAATGAGAGCTTGAGAGGACAAAGATGAGAGCTTGAGAGGAGTATGTGTCCGTTTGAGGCCAATGGAGGAGGAGGAGGAGGAGGAGGAGGAGGAGGAAGAGAGCTTGAGAGAGTGTTAGTGTGTTGAGGAGAGAGAAAATGTATGTGTCGAGAGGGAAAAAATGTATGTGTTGAGAGGGAAAAAATGAAAAAAAAAAAAAAAACACACCAATAGGCAGCGCTTCACTAATAAGCGCTGGCCATTGAGAACGCATCTAACCCAAAAAGCAGCGCTTGCTGCATAGGCGCTGCCTATTGCGCAGCGCATCTAACCCAAAAAGCAGCGCTTGCTGCATAGGCGCTGCCTATTGCGCAGCGCGTCTAACCCAAAAGGCAGCGCTTGCTGCATAGGCGCTGCCTATTGCGCAGCGCGTCTAACCCAAAAGGCAGCGCTTGCTGCATAGGCGCTGCCTATTGCGCAGCGTGTCCTTCCCAAAAGCAGCGCTTGCTTCATACGCGCTGCCCATTGCTCCGTGTTTTAGCCAAAAGCAGCGCTTCTAGCATAAACGCTGCCTATTTTAGCATAAACGATGACTATTTTAGCATAAATAGTCCTTGCAATTTTTTTATTCATTTTAGTCCGGAGTCATTTTTAAGCTGATGTGTCACATATTTTTATGGACAGATGAGGTGGCGTACATTTTGATGAGTTGGCATAGATATTGTGCCTTTGTGGGTTGCCGCATCATCTAAAATCCCTAATCCCTATCTATTTAATAGATAAAACCAGTTTGCAATTTTCAAAACGAATTTATCTATTAAATAGATAAATCCGTTTTTCAAAATAAAATAGATAAATATGTCACAAAATTATAATTAATTTTTATTTTTAAAAGTAAAATAGATATGGATAACGGTGATGTTTTAGTTCTGTTCATTGTGTAGATATTCGTTACACGTGACGATGTTGTACACCCACTATATAGATCCAGGCTAAAAAAATCGATTGCCACCTACTTCGTTTTGAAAAAATTTAGCAAGGATAATTTGGGAAAATTGGTGGGATATGAAGTATAACGGTGAGGGTACAGAAAACACAACCCTTTTTATTAACTTCTCTTGTTTTATTAGGCAAGGCACAACAAATAAATCAAAAAATGTGGAATACCATGATTAAATCTAAGGACACAAAGATTATTGAGGCCTCTTGCAGCCAAACGAGCTATGCTTTATTTCTTGAAAATAGTCGATTTTGTTTGTAATTATTACATAAAATCATATTTTTGAGGCCTTTTTTGTTTAAAATATTTAAGGCCTAAAGCCCTTGCTTTAGTTTCACGGGCCTTCGGGATGGCCTTGAGAATCGCCTACATAACAGGGAATTATAAAGATGCCATTCAAAATCTTGACATTAGCTTGAAAAAGAATGTATGCTGGAAACTATCTTGATACTCAAGATGCATTGAGAAAGATGTCACTAAAAGATTTTTTTTTTGTATATTCGATAAAAACGCCAGTAGTAGCTAGCCATTAAAGCCATTGATGAACCATTTTACAAGATCATTGAGAAAGACTGAGATTTAAAGAAAAGAAATACAATTGAATAAAATCAAGAAATGCAACTTTAGCCAAGAATAAAGCTGGCAAAACAGGCTTCCGAACCCACATCAGGTCGGTCTGCCTTGGGCTCGGGTTTTTTGCAGGATGGGCCATAAAGCCCATGATAAAAGTCAGGCTTCGCATTTGTGGCCTAGGCCCGGCCTTATACGAGCTGCGGGTTTTTTGGGCTAACCCGCACCATACACAATGCTAATTTTTAAAAAATGATTATTTCAATAATAAAATACAAATATGTTATTTTATTTAATGCCATTGTGTGACGAAAAGAAGTTAAACACCACGGGGTACAAAAACATTAACGCCACTTTTGACATACCCGAAAACTATATAGTATGCCTTGAATTTAAACGAGCTTTGGCAGCAATGCATCATATTTTGACTTACTAGTAGTTGCGCGCATAATATACCCAATCTAAACGAGCTCACACTTTTATACTCAAGCTTTTTAGCCACTGATGCTAGCCCGAGCCCACTTTTTTATGCCCAAACTATTAACCATAACCAATTTGAAGAAAGGAAAATCAACTAGTTTAACACCACTGATGCTGTTTGCGTTGCTAATTTGAGGGTTTTGGTAGCAATGCGTCATATTTTGTTCAATCAACGAGCTTGCGGCCAACCATGATCCGCTCAGGCTAGCTCAGTGTGGGCTCGGATTTTTTAGGGTTGGGCTAAAAAGCTTGAGTATAAAAATGGGTTTAGTTTCTTCAGCCCAACCCCTCGGGCCAGCCTGGCCCAAATCCTAATGGGCGTGACTCATTTTACCAGCTCTAGATATGAACATCAAGCCAATGAAACAATAGTAGTGATGCAACTGGAAAGCAAGAAAAATTAAAAATTTGATAATAAAATGAAGCTTCTCTCAAAAGTTTTTCAAGGAAAATGAGAAGGAATAAAGAAAAGGGTTAAATATATGTTCAGTTCCTATAAATATAGCGAATTTTGTTTTTAATTTCTTTATTTTTTTTTGGCACTTTTGGTTACTATATTATTTTATGTTTGCACTTTTAGTGTCTACTGTTTTTGACATAACATGTCAGCGCATAAAAAATTGCCACATAATCCACACCATGTCAGCACCGTTATTGAAAACTAACGACAAGAACTAAATGTGCAAACAGAAAATAATATAGGAACCAAAAGTGTCCAAAAAAATTTAGAGGGACTAAAAGAAATTAGCTATATTTATAGGGACCACAAAGATAGTTAACCTTAAAGAAAATAAACATGACTTTTTTTTGAAGATTTGATGGAGGCATAAAATAGATCGGAATACCCTAACTCTTGATGAAAACGATGAATAGAAAAGAGAAAAAAAGTAGAATGAAAATTATATTGATAGTACATCAATTGTACGTAAAGCTTATATAGCCCTTAGAGCAACTAACTAAGTGTAATTAACTTTTACATTTTATATATTTTTTTTACCATGTCATTGGTAAGTAGTTTCCACCGGTTTTACTGACTAATTTATGTTGGGGAACCTGGCTGTCTACGAGTACTCAACTTTGGCGGCCTGTGTGGTTCTCCCCTCCCAATAGAGTTTTTCCGACACCACTCAAGGTTTGAATATGAGATCTTGGGGTGGGATCCGAGTTCAGTTACCACTTGGACCAACCCTAGTTGGTAATTAATTTTTATATCTAATAATCAAGGTTGTCAAAACCGGACCGGCCGGTTCAACCGGTTGAACCGGGAACCGGACCCCTATCCGGTCCAAATGAACCCCAGAACCGTCTGGGGTGAAAACCGGGAATTGAACCGGAGAACCGGCTGAAAACCGGGAACCGGACAGGAAACTGGCCAAAAATCGGGGAACCGTGCAGAAAACCGGATTTGGTTTATTTTCCTTAAAAAATGGTATACCAAGTTGATTTTTGGAAAAAAAAAATGATATATGATGTTGATTTTTGGTATATGAGATATTTTTTTTATCATTTTTTATAATTAAATTGATGTAATAAATAAATAAATAAATAAATAAATAATTAAAAAACAAATGTGTACACTAATATTACTATGAGTGTATTTACATTATAGTATCTAATTATCTATGATTGTTGAATATTATAGTTTTATTATGTCATATTATGATTCTTTTTTGTTTTTTATCCTTTATATATTGTAAAAAATATATTAAATAATCTATTTAATTAATTTCGGTTCAACCCCCGATTCAACCGGTTGAACCCAAGAACCCCTGAACTGCTACCTCTTCCGGTTCAATGTCCGGTCCGGTTTTGATTACCTTGCTAATAATAGATTCATATACTATCTCATTTATTTTAATCGTGTCTATATAAAATCCAATGATTCATTACTATCTCATTTATTTTGATTTAATTCTTTTTAAATTGAAACAAAAACATGCTTGGAGAAGACTGCCAAATGAGAACCCAGAGCAAACCAACAATACCACCTTTCCAAACACTTAAAGAAAGATGAGAAATGCTTGATGTTACGATTAATTAGAAACATCAGAATCAGAAGGAACCCCCACACACCTACTGTGAGGTGTTATGCGGTGCGCTTTGTTCCATTTTCCAGCATATTTCATATGTTTCGTACGAACCTATTCGTAATTATTAGCGGGGACACAAGAAAGATCGTCTTGTTTCAATGAGCTCCTGAGCTTTTGAGATTAGCCCATTTATCAAATTTATGTAATTCTTCCATTGATGAATTCTTACATCTATGGCTTTCATTTCTTGACAACCCTTCTTGTTTAGAATTATCTCTTAGTTGATAAAGCTACTTTGCATATGTAAAGAGTCGTAAAAAGCCTTGATAAAGCTACTTTGCAAAGGATCATACTTCGTACAACCCCCTCCCTACTTGATGGACACCCCCTACCGTCCAATATTCCCATTTTACCCCTATCGTCCAAAAAAAAATTTATAAAAATCTCCCACCCCCCCCCCCCCCCCCCCCACCTCCTCACACACACCCTCTACTCTCCTCTCACACACACCCCCTCTGATTTCTCTCCCTCCGGCGCGTCCCAGCTCCTCCTCTCCCTTTAACAAGGTAACTCTCCCTCTCCCCTTCTCTCTTTTCTCTTTTTTTCGTTAAATTCTATTTTCTTCACTGTTTTGGACTGGTTCGGCCTAACAAAGGACGAACTCGTTCGGGGTTTCAGAGGCCGAACCAGTTCGATCAACCATGCGCCAAACCAGGTTCGAATCACCCAAGGCCGAACCGTCCTAATACCTCTCTGTTTGTTTGTTTTTGCAGATATGGACCACTTCCAAACGACCGTTCTCCAAAACGATGGGTTTATCGAGCTACCCCAATTACATGCAACTCCTACCGCTGCCTAGTCATGTTTTCTTCTATTTTGAGGTGGGCGATGTGTTGCCCGGTTACCTTGCCATTGGCGGTGAGTACATCGCCACTGATACTCGTCAGTTCTGTGAGGCTTACGGGGAACAGGAGAGTGTCACGGTGAACATTCAGTACACCGAGCAGGGGCGCTTCCTTGTATACAAGACACCGGACTCCCCCTACTGAGGAGATGCTCTCCAGTGAGTCTGAGGATCCTGACAGTGACTCAACTAATCCCGATTATCGGGCTTTTTTGGGCGAGCACGACGGCAGTGACACTGGGAGTCACGATGGGAGCGACGCTGGATCCTCCCACTCCACTGATCACTCCGATGTTGGATCCTCCGAGTCGGTTGTGATTGACTAGTAGTTGTTGTATTATCAAAAATTGTACTAATTGTAATCCTATTGATTAATGAAAAGAAAATTATTAACCAACACAACATTTAGTACTATTTAAATTTCTCGACAATTTTATTATTTAGAAATAGAAATACTACAATAAATACTCAAAATACACGATGAAAAACGACATAAGAAAATTAAACGAAACTACTTGGGGATGGTGGACTCCATAATATGAATGATCTCTTCCGCTGTGTGCATCGTCTCGACAAACAGCTCAATGATCTGACGTCTCATTGGGGTGTTACGATGATGGTCCTTCATTGCGCGAACATCGTCGTCGCTCCGGATCTCCATAGCTTCATACCGGCGAGTACCGTCTTGGAGACATACGCACTTGCGGTAACGTATGCGAGAGATGTCTTTACACCACTCTCCCTCTTGGCGAACCTTCCTCTCTGCCTTTTCCTTCAGCTGGCTGAATGTTATATTTTTATCCAGCCTACAGAAGTAGTTGTTGCGAGACCGGAAGAAAACACCATCAGCCCTGTTCTCGACTGATCCAGGGCGATGCAGGACAGTTAGAAATTTGTCTGAAGATCTCTGTGTTGGGCACAACTGCCATTCATTAAGATCTTTCATTTTAGCAGGTTAGGGTGTTTGTGAAGAAGCAAAGCAGATGAATCAGAAATGGGTTGTGTGAATATCAGTGAAGAGTGACAGCCTATTTATAATAGGTGTGATCAAACGTGAGTCGTTGATTTAAAACGATTGGAACCGTTAAAAATATAGTCGTTGGGCACAATTTCCAACTTTATTGTGATCCGTTGATTTGCAATGGGGCACAATTCCCAACTTCATTATTATCTGTTGATTTCCAAGGGTGGCACAATTTTCAAATTTCTGTTAGTCAAAGAACAGGTTCGGCGCACGCCTGGTCGAACGGGTTCGTTTCCGCGTGCGCCGAACCATCTAAAAAATGATGGGGCTGTCTGTGAAAATTTAAAATACCCGGTGAATGCAAATTCGAACCGGTTCGGTCAAACATGCGTCGAACCGTAAAAAATTTTAAAAAAAAAATTACATTTCACAGATTTCATTAAGGGCAACTTGGTCTTTTCGCCCATAAAGGGGTGTCTACTGAGTAGCGGCAAGTGTGTACGAAGTATGGGCTAGAAAAATCATTAGACCGTTTACCCATTTTTTGCTACAATAGTCCAGTTCTACATTGGTTACCTTACTTTCAAAACACACCTCTTCTTTTTTTTTTGGTCAAAGGGTCTATGATTTAATTGAAATAATGGGCCAGGCCCAAACAAAACACCCAAAGGAAACAAGAAGAGTCCAAACAAACAAAGGTGGGCTACTCTAAGATCCAGCTGACCCGAGAGAAGCAACACCCGGATAGTCAAAGAAGTTAAATTACAAAAAGGAAAATATCCTAATTAAGCAAAAATTAAATCATTTGGGACAGTCAGGAAAACAAGCCTAGCCGCATTCTTCTCAAAGGCAACCAAAGAGCATCAATTGACCTCCAAATTTCCATGAAATTGCAGCGAACAAAAAGGAAGATCTTCAACTTCAACTTGAGCAAGCTAATTGATAATTCAGAGCTTCATTTCCACAGAGCTTGAGCATCCACTACACACCTCTTCCAAGTACTCCACCTTCTTGTTCCTCTTTGCCTGGTGTTATGGAATGGCTTTTTGCCATATACACCTCCTTTTTGGCATTTATTCACACCCCCCGTAGGCCCAATGTTAATAGAGCCCAACCCAAACATCAAGGGCTCAGATCAAACCCCCAGATCGGACGGACCTGATTCATTGGAATCAACCCCACCCCACTCTATAAATACAACATTCATTGCCTCATTAAAGGTAAGCATTCTCATATTTATTACTCACTTAACACCATTCCTCTGACTTCAGCATCGGAGTGACTTTGCAGGTACCACACCAGCTAGGATCGGATACAGTCATTTAACTAAGGATATCAACCACTAACTACCTCGGACCATCCTTTAAAGGTCGGAAGTACAGTGCAGAACACCTGGTATTCGCTTGCCATTGCTCAAGACATTAAATCTTTTCCATGTTACCTTTGCAAATAAAAATTCAGCTGAGCAACTTTTCTCTGACTGTTCTGTTTTTCAAGAGTTGACATTGTATAAATGTAATTGGGTGAACATTGAGCAGATCACTATTGCAATTTCCACATTAAGAATCTTGACCATCCACCTTGACCCCTATTGTATTTATTTAGATAATCATCACTATTGTACCGTCAAGATTGATGTTGTGAATCTCATATCTTTAAGTTGCATTAGCAATTTGACATTAGAATTTGTCCTCTATGAGCTTTGTAACTTGCATACATTGGTCTTAAGTTTGACAATCCACAAGGTGTACTCTATGAGCTTGATTGTGCTATTCGGTTATTGAGTGGACTTAGTAGTCTCAAATCATTCAGACTATCAACTGATACAATTTAGGCATGTTTGATCATCTTTATTTTTTTTAATGTCGTATAGGATAATGCCTATTTACAATAATTCCTTTTCGATTGTCACTTCCAATTTGCAATTGCAACATAGTTTCCAGATACAAACATGATATAATATTTTGGGAAAATGTTGGTTAACAAAAAAATATTTATTCTCTCATACTCTAACTAACAATATGGTTGAGCCTGTCTTTGCTAAAACTTAAAATGCTGCACTAACAATTGAGTACTGGTGCTCTGTTTGATTATCTTCACCAACAAATGTCCGAATCTGATTCTGGAACATTTCCATGGTCACTTTTTCCTTCTGAAAAAATGTAACATAGGATTGTATGGAAGCACATTATTATTATTATTATTATTATTATTATTATTATTATTATTATTTTATTATTATTATTATTATTATTATTATTACTATTATTATTATTATTATTATTATTATTGGGAGTAATTCAAGTTGATAGAGTTTAGTTTAATTCAGCATTTGTATTAATAAACAGCTTAAAGTGCATTAAGCTGGTTAGTTTTAATTTTCCCTGCCTTGTCATCATATGTTGATATATGATATAAATACTTGTAAGTCAACCATTATTGAATATAGTGAGAAAAATCTGGTCACATTGACTATTCTCAGATTCTCTTATCTCTGACTTTCTGTTATTCCAGTAACTGAATTGTGAGTGAGTGAGAGTGAAGAACATTCTGTTCTAACAGAATTGGCACCAGAGCTCGGTTGAAGGTTGATTCCACGACGGTGATGGCGAATTCCGGTGGTAACAATGGTCAATTCCCTGCTAAACTTCCGATCCTAGATGGAAAGAACTACAATAGGTGGATAATTCAGAGATCAGCAAAAGAAAGATAGCAAGGCGCTATTCCTGATCCATCAATGCGTGGATACAGAAGCATTTGAGAAGATATCTCAATATGAGACGGCCAAGGAAGCATGGGACGCACTAGCCAAAGCCTACTCCGGTGATGCATCGTTGAAGAAAGTGAGACTTCAGACAATGCGGAGAGAGTATGAGTTGATTCAGATGGGAGAGAAGGAAACAATTGCTGAGTACTTCAACAGATTAAAGCTATTGACAAACAAGATGCGCACGAACGGTGAGATGATCTCCGATCAGAAGAAAATCGAAAAGGTACTTCGAACCCTAGTACTAAATTCGATTATGTAGTAACTGCAATCGAGCAATCTAAGAACCTAGACATGATGAAAATTGAAGAACTGCAAGGTTCGCTAGAAGCGAATGAAGCAAGAATTAGAGAAAGGTCTGGTGATGGTGATAAAACTGTAGAGAAAACAATTGAAAACGCGTTGCAGGCAAAATTCACAAAAGGAAAGGGAAATTGGAGTAAAGGAGAAGGATCTTGAAAGAAAACTGATAGCAATATTAGTGACTATCAAAGGAGAAAGGAGGCATGGAAGAATAAGGGACAAAAGAAGAAGTTCAATAAGAAGGAAATTCAGTGCTACAACTGTGACAAATTCGGCCATTTTGCAGATGAATGCAAATCAAAGGAATCACAAGAAGAGGTACAACTTGCTGATGATGAATCAGATACTGATGAAGTAGTCCTTATGGCAGAAACTGTTGATGAAGATGCACAGATTGTAGATAATGAAAAGGAGATTAGTGAAGTAAGTCTCATGGCAGAAACTGAGAATGAATATGGACACAGGTTGCTCAAATCACATGAGTGGAAACAGGACATGGTTCACTGATCTAAATGAAACAGAGAAGAGATCAATTAGATTTGGTGATAACAGTGTAGTGAAGGCTGAGGGCATTGGGAGTGTGAGGATTCGTAGGAATGATGGAAGAGTGTGCATCATCACTGATGTACTCTATGTTCCCTCAATGAAGAGCAATCTGATTTCTCTTGGTCAATTGCTAGAGAAGGATTTTTCAATAGTAATGGAGAACAAGGAATTGACATTGTTTGATGTAACTGGTAAGGAGGTGTTGAGGGCTCCTTTAAACAAACGCAGAACATTTAAGATAGGCATGAGCATAGTGAAGAGTGAATGTCTTAAAGCTGTTGCAGAAGGTGAAAACTGGATATGGCATGAAAGGTTTGGCCATCTGAACTTCAGAGATTTGAAGAGTCTTGAAGCTCATGAGATGGTGTATGGCTTGCCACAGATCAAGTTGCCAAGTGAAATGTGTGAGCAGTGCTGTGAGTCAAAACAGACTAGAAGTTCCTATAATGCTGAGGTGAAGACTAAAGCATCTAGGAAGCTGGAGGCTATTCATTCAGATGTGTGTGGTCCTTTTGAGGTGAAAACTCTGGGAGGTAACAGCTATGTTGTTTCTTTTATTGATGAATCTACTAGGAAGATGTGGATTTACTTAATGAATAGAAAGAATGAAGTGTTTGATATCTTCAAGAAATTTAAAGTCATGGTAGAGAAGGAAAGTGGCTCTACAATAAGCAGGTTGAGAACTGATGGAGGTGGGGAATATAGATCCACAATGTTCAAGCAGTTCTGTGAAGAGGAGGGAATTAGGCATGAAGTTACTGCACCTTACACCCCACAACACAATGGCATTGCAGAGAGGAGAAACAGGACCATTTTAAATATGGTCAGGAGCATGTTGAAGAGCAAAAACATGCCAAATCACTTCTGGGGAGAAGTAGTGTCTACCGCAGTGTACATTCTCAACAGAAGTCCCACCAAAAGGCTTGAGAGAATCACTCCTGAGGAAGCATGGTCTGGTGAAAGACCAAATGTCAAACACTTCAGAGTATTTGGATCAGTTTGCTACAGGCACATACCTGACCAAATGAGAAAGAAACTTGATGACAAAGGACAAGTAATGGTGCTGCTAGGCTATCACAGCACTGGTGCATACAAACTTTTTGATCCTAGGAGGAACAAGGTAGTGATTAGCAAGGATGTAAAGTTTGATGAATCACAAAGTTGGAGTTGGGACAACTCTGATGTCTAGTGAACCAGTGACTGTGATGTTGGAGCCTGCAGAGAATGAAACAGATTTAAACACTGCTGAGACTAGTGAAGAGTCAACTAGACCTAGAAGAGAGAAGCAACTTCCACAGAGATACAGTGACTTTGTTGTGTTCTCAGATACTGCTACTGATGATGAAATTGATGGTGCATTTCAAACTGCTCTGTTTGCAGAGACAGAGCCTGTGACAGTTGAACAAGCTCTCAAGCAACCACAGTGGAAGCAAGCAATGCTTGAGGAATTGAAGTCCATTGAAAAGAATGATACATGGAGACTAACTGATTTACCACCTGAGAAGAAAGTAATTGATGTAAAGTGGGTGTTTAAAACAAAAGTGAAGCCAAATGAGCATGGAATATATGCAAGATGGTCTAACACTGACCACTATCTGATAGTATGTCTATATGTGGATGACATGTTGCTGACTGGTACAGATGAAGCTGACATGGAGAGTTTTAAGAAGAGCATGATGACAGAGTTTGAGATGTCTGATTTGGGCTCTCTATCATATTTCCTTGGGATAGAATTCACTGTGAGAGACAGTGGAATGTTGCTACACCAAAGGAAATACACTGAAGATGTCTTGAAGAGGTTTAAAATGAGTGATTGTAACTCTGCAGCCACTCCCAGTGATCGGTGACGCAAACACAGAACCAAACAGACGCTTAGAATAGTTGTTAGTATGATCACACAAAAAAGGTAACCGGGAGAAAGAAAAAGCTAAGAGGAACACTCTGTATCTATATCTATATAGTACATAAAGCCGCACCTAATTCTATCAACTACAACTCTTTGTTGAATGGGTTACCAATAGAAGAATCAAACACCAAAGAGGGTGCTTGCTTGTGATGATCCAGCCCTGAGTTGATTATACCTCTCAATGTCAAAATTATGAAGTTTCATCAAGCGCTTCTGTTTGGTGCTGAAACGGCTTTGGTAGAAACCTTCAAAGCAAGGTTCTTTTGATGTTCTGAGGAAGAATGAATAGCCAGCCATGAAGTACATTGTTGTCACAAAGAAGCATATTGGTTCCATTACATCCCAAGAAAGTTCCCAAAATGTGAGCCTCATAAATGCTGCTGTTTGCAACACTAAAAAACCAAGTCCTCCACAAAGTTCACGACGAACCAAGGTGTCAGCTTTGTTGTCAATTGCTGTTTTCTCTTTTTCCATTTCTTCAAGTTCTTTTCTGTCGGAGTCGTTTGCCTTTGCTCTTGGTATTGGTAGTAGAGCTTGAATTGTTTTGGTTACCTGTATCACAAATTTGAGAAAGGTTGGGGTAAAACTAGGCTAAATCTACAATTGTTTATGATTTAATAGGTTCTGTTGACCAAAAAAATGGTTCTGTTCTGAAATGGTATAGTTAAAAATAATGTTCAATAAAAAAGAAAAGAAGCAAAGTCATGAAATGGAAGAATTGAAATACACTTTTGTCAAGAAAAATTGAAGTACTCTATTCCTAGTTTCAGAAAACGTAATAATAGTCAACTAGCTAGCCTTATAATAAATTTTCTCCAAGCTACAATAACAAAATTTTCTCCAAGCTACAATAAAACAAACAAAACTTTTTTTTGACAAGTACAATAACAAAAAAAGTACAATAACAAAAAAAGTTATCATAATACAATGGTGTCATCATAATTAATGCTTCAAAAAAAAGTTATCATAATTAATAAAACGTTATGAATGTATTAGGCGCTGGTAATAGTTGTCTTAAAATTTGGTCAAAAAAAAAATAGTTGTCTTAAAACTCAGTCAAAAAAATAGCTGTCTTAAAAAAGATAAAACCATCTAATAATATATCAAAAAATCATTTTGACATTTTAATTTGTTATTTTTATATATTATCCTATTTCACAGCTGGCCCAAGTTGATCTGCATCTATCGTCAACATCCTAAATTTCGGACGGCTAAGAACTAATATCTAGCTACCCCCACTTGACCACGATTGCTAATTTTCTTCCACACAAACGACACAAAAAATGACATAAAACTATTCTAATGACAGACAAACAGCGCAAACTTAATAACCTAACATTTTGTCAACAAAAAAAAATTTAATAACATAATGTATTTTTTATTTTGTTTGTCATAAAAGCATAATATATTTTATGTGAATCCTAACAGGAAATTATTTGCCGTCTATAATATAATTTTTTTTGACAAAAATATATATAAATTATTTTTAATTTTCATTAGCATAATATACGTTTTTTTTTACAAAAAACAATTTTTATTAGATATAATAGCAAAAGCTATTTTGCAATAGAAAATGTCGAAATTGGAATAAATCATCCTAACAATATCTCAAAATTGAGGTGTAACGAGTAATATATCGCAAAAATGGGTTATATATATGTTTGATAATTTTTCTTTAATCACGAAATTAAATGTTTGTGTTCTTGCTTAGATAAATGTTTGTTTCAATGCATATCATAAACTACTTTGAAAAGAATGCAATTAGGTAGCTCAAAATAGTTTTAGTCACACTCAAAATTCAAACTAACCCTAAACTCTATACTTTGAAGTGAGATTTGAACAAGATTATGATTCAGACCAACTCTTGTTGGTAGGTGGATCAACTTAGTTATTCTTATTTATTTATATATATATATATATATATATATATATATATATATAGATAGATATATATATTAAAATACTTCAAAGATATTGAAATTTAATGTCCATTTGAAAAGAGTTGGTACCAAAATATATGAAGAATTTTATTTTGTACTCAAAGAGTCTCGAGGCTTTCTCCAACCGCAGTGAGTCCCTCGAACCAATTTCGTCTAAACTTTTGTAACCAAAAATTATCAATTGGCTTGCACTGCGTCAAAATTATGGTTAAATATGTTTTTGGTCCCTATAACATTTGAGAATTTTGTGTTTAGTTCTTATGAAAAATTTTATAACTTTTAGTCCTCATATTTTTCTATTTTTATATTAAAAGTCCTTAGGCTTAAAAGTATTGACATAAAAAATGTGGATGCTAAAAGTGAATAAATTTTTCTGTCAAAAAAAAGTTAATAATTTTTTTTAGGAACTAAAAACAATATCTACAATTTTAGTGAACCAAGAACATATGTAACCCAAAAAATTAACTCGAGCATCTAAGTTTTGTTGACAGTAATTTGAGCATCTATTAATATGTCTTTTATGTAAAAATCCCTCTCCCTAGAAAACCCGATTATCTAGAAACTTTTCTCCCTGGGTTCTAGCTCTCAAATTAGGATGCTATGTAAAACTATAGCTATCAAATTAGGATGGTATGTAAAAATAGGGCTTCTAGACTGAGGAACTAAATAGATTCATAGTTGGTAAATCACTAAAATTAACGATAAGCGTTGGATATTGTGTATAAAATACTATGCGCAGTTAAAATTGAATCAACCAATATTAAATTAAGTTTTATGCAATATTCTAAAATTAATTTTAGTGATTTATCTTTAGAAACACTGTAAAACTAAAATGTTAAGATTTGTTATAAAAACTCGCATTTGGATCCCTAAAGAACAAGGTGAGAAAGAAGACGGGCTTTAGCGGTGTAGACTAAAAGCCCTTTATTTACCATCACAAAGGATCTGAGCAAACAACAAACTTTCAAATTTCCTGTTCAAAAAGACAACAAATAATCATAAAATCTTATCAGTTTTCGGTAGTCTCATAAAGAACGGTCTAAAATCAAAATTAAAAAAAATACGTATGGGTTGATGTTGATCGATAGAAAGCTAGAAACCTATCTATCTCGAATCTTATTCTCCATCATGACCCACTGTATCATTCCACAAAATTAAAACATAATAACCCAACGCAACACATAAAAACAATAAACAAAAATTAAATTGAATTAATAAACTTGGTAGAGATTAGAGTTAGAGAAATAGGAAATTAACTAACCTGTTCAGGTTTGAGAAAAACGACGTCGTTTAATATAATAACAGTTGCAGAATCATCCAGCATCTTCGCAATCCTTTTCGCCTGATATTGATCAGAACAATTCTCAGCGCACATTTCAATGAATTCCGAATAAGTTACGCAATTCTGTTGAACATTCCGCAGCTTCGATTTCACCGTCTCCAATTGCGCCGCTCTCAATACCTTCCGTACATCTTCAACCGTCGGTTCTTCCGTTTCCGGCGGACTCAATCCGTCCAATCGGATTCGGCTCCTAGCAATGTCCATCTCACGGAGTTTCTGCAGGAGGTTATCAGCGGTCGTCGGCGATCGGAGCTCCGGTTTGAAAACGGCTCTTTTGTGGAGGAAGCGGCGGAAAATGCCGTCATCTCCGGGATCGGGAGCAATGTTAGGGTTAGCGACGGTTGGAGGGATCTGAGATTTGACGGAGGAAGAGGAAATGCGACAGTTGGAGAACGTTTGCGGTGAGATTTTGGTGATTCTAAGGAGGCGCTGGGCGAGGGTTTTCTTAAACGCCATTGAAGAAGAAGATGAAGGAAAATGAAAACTGTTGAAAGGGAGAGAGAGAGAGAGAGAGAGAGAGAGAGAGAGAATGAAAGTGATTGGTGTTGTTGTTGAATGGATTGGAGTGAGAAAGGGAGGTGTGCAAGTAACTTCATTTATAGGTGTCCCACAACAACGGAGAACACTCTTTGTTAGCGTTTGGCAATTTGCTTTGTTTCTATTTCATTTTTTTATTTTATTTGATGATGTAAATAATTGAGATGAGATAAAGTTTGTGAAACAGGCGCGAGAATTTGGAGGTGACATCTTCGGTGAGATATTGAATTTGGAACTAGAAGGTGGGATTTATTCGAAATTCGATTTATCTATATGCGTTGTGGTTAGGAGATAACAATTATTCGAATAATAAAAGAAGCGATAAATTGAAATAAAATACTCATTCTACTTTTTTATTTATAAAAGAAAATATAAGAGAAAAATGATGTTTTAGAGTACTTAACTAATTAATATATCTAGTATATAATATAAGTTAAATACATCAATTAATTAATATATTTAAAAGTGTGTTTTTTTCTATAAATAAGACCAAATACAGTCATTAATCGGCTTTCATGAGGATTAGTGTACACGTGTTTGGATGAGCAATGAAGACAGGGTCAATTGCACGTGTTAATCATAGGTAGCAGCGGAATAGGTTGGGTCGAACTGGGTTTTGTAGGACCTAGCCTGCGTTGAAAGTGTTAGGCTTGAGCATCGTCTATAGCCTATCAGAGGCCGAACTTTTAGGCTTATTCTGGTCTTTGTGAAAGCTTGTTTAAAAGCTCATTTCACTATTTTTTTTTACAAAATGCTACGGTCTTTAAGTGACAGATCAGTGGTATTAAGTTCTATTTTATATTACATCCAATTTAAATTCGATTTAAATTCTATTTTATATTACATCCAATTTACATATGTTAAAAATTGATGTAGGTCAATATATTTAAATTAATAGAAAAATATTAGCAAGTTGTTGATTTAGCACGAAGTACAAAATTATTAATATAATAATAACAGTAATAAAAATATAATAATAGTAATAGTAATAATTTTTTTACTTAAAAAGACCATGGTAGGACTAAAAGGATTTTTTATTGACCTATAACCTGACTTTTTTAGCTATATAAACGTTTTAAAAAAAATCTAAGTCTTATCTGATTAGGAAAAAAGTCTAGCTTGGCTTGACGCAGATTGGATTGTAGGCCCTTATCGATCGGTCCAGCCTGTTCTCACTCCTATAACTACGGGGTTGTATGAAATCTATATCTATATCTATATCTATATATATATAACATTTGAGAATGACCTATCATAAATGTTATTCCAAGTGTCAACATCTGGATTGCTTAGCATTAATGATGTTTTTTATTTGTTTTTATTTTTAATTTCTTTTATGCAATAAATATTGATGAACTTACAATAAGTTTGAATTTAAATTAGGAAATTTATTAACATCTATATCTATCTATATCTTTATATAGCATTTGAGAATGATCTATCATCAATGGTAATCCAAGTGTCAATTAGTACACTAAATTGTAAATATTATGTCAGAAACTATACTTTCAATAATATATTAGTATTTAAATTAATAATGATTAGTATTTTAACAGAAACTATACTTTCAAATTATACAAATATTTGAAGCTTCGAACCAAACATCATACAAATATGTTGATGTTAATGCTTTAAATTTAAAATTCAAAAATTTATCACATTTATATAATCTATACAATTAAGGTTTATAATTTGTTTATCTTACAAAATAAATAGATGACGTCTTGGAAGAATACAAAAAGTAAGGTATATCGAAACAAACGTGTATATTCAATTTTCAAACATTTATTCCCAAGGCATGCAATCAGATATATGACACTAAAAAATATCGTCAGTGGTGGAACCTTTCAAGTTGAAAACATAATGAAATTGTATTAATTACTATATTTATGGTTATCCAGTGGTGAAATATTTCGAAGAGTTTAAACACTCGATTGCCACAAAATATTTCTTGAGTGTATGCTCTGTTCCACTCGGGTCAGGTAAAATGAGTGGGTCGAATAGGTCACGCATTCAATAAACTAGAAGGATGATCGATGGATTAAACTATCCAACTGAGTGTTGTGTTAGTTAGAGTCACAAATCTAGATCTTCACGAGTTACTAACAATTAATATTAAAAATTACTTGATAGATATTTTTGACAAGATTATTCATAATAGAAATGATCAATAAATTTTCAGCTATGAGGGCAAAAAGTGTTGTCTACTAATTACTATTTGTGTGGGTTCTTTTTTATAACTGTTATTAATATGAGTTAAATACATAAATTCATGGGGAAAAAATCATACCATACCTAAGTTAACTTCTATAAATTACAAAATTAAAAGGGTAAAGTTGGTACTAAATTATTTTCTCTTTTATTTTAGTTTTTGCTAAGTGTGTTATTTGTGTGCAGTATTCATCAGCTTTACCAGTGACTAATATACCGGAGAACTTGGCTGGCCATTACTTGCTGGTCCTTGCGGTTCTCCCATCGCAAAAGAGTTTTATTAATCTCATGTGAATTTCGACATTTATTTAAAAAATTATCTCACTTGAAATTGTCTAAATTTTAACGGGACAAAAACAAATTCCAAATAAAAATAATTATCTTGTGAGGGTCGCTGCCCTCAATCAACACTATATAGATTTGTCTCTGCATAATGTAGTATAGTCTTACATTCTATTTGCCACTCATATTCTAATTCTTTAAATAACGCGTTGGTTATTTTTCAATAAACAAAACTAAAGATTCAACCATCCAGAAGAATTTTTCGCACCTCGGTATTATTTATTGCGAAAGAAATTAAACCAAGCCAGATCGAACTAGAATCGCTCCATCCCCAATATGATGATCAAAGCACAACACTACACATACAAAATCTTATGTCAAAGTAATTAAAGAAATAAATATGTTTTTTTATCATATTGGTGGAATATTTTTTATTTAACACTTTGACCCTTTCGTAAAATGGTCTCAAGATCTGCAGTTGTTACATATTAATCAATATTTATTTACAAACTACTTATTTATTCTATCAAATAGTTATAAATTAAATAAAGTAAACAAAGATTTGTCCATTTTTCCGATATATACCGTTGATATTTATATAAGTATTTAATTACTTTAATATAAGTGACTTTAGTAGTTACATTTTTAACAACCCAAGAACACTTGGATAAGATGATAGGGTCTCTTCCAACTTAACCAAGATCATGGGGTCGAATCAAAGCCTTGGACATGTAGTACTGTTAAATCTCCTGAGGGAAAACTTTACCGCCTATTGTGGTCCTACCCGGCTTGAGCGATTAGTCTATGTGATTACGCGCAGAGGATACCTGATTTATACGGGAAAAAGTTACATTTTCAGTATTTGAAACTGATATTAATAATTGGTTAATAATTAGACATATATAATTTGTATTGAATAATATATTATATAGCTATAACCTATATAACAATTAATGTAAAAGGTATACGTATAAGATTGTACAAAAGTTATATAGTGTACTGTTTCAGACTGGGTCGTTACCGGCCCAATGACTATTGCGAGAAGTGTTACTGCTGAGGCGCCCAATCAATGGTGGAGATCACTCCGCCAAATCTAATGGCTGACTCACGTCGCCTTACTCTATAAATACCGGTCAACCCCGCTGAAATGTGCACTTCTCAATACAATCTCTTCATATCTTGCTTTGAATTCTACTGCCTAATTTGGACATCAGAGTGTCTTTGTAGGTACCAACCGACTTGGGCTGTGTGCCCGACTTCAGAAGGGTCTTTGCACCGACTTATCAACTCGGATAGCTGATAACTCTATTTTATATAGAGTTATTTACGCATCTAAAGCTTAATAATTTCTAAATTCTAAGTAGAAACAAGTAATAATAGTAGTTATATAAATAAAATAACAACATTCAGAGTTTTATAAAGGGTTATGTTCATGATTAAGCATTTGACATATATTTTGGTATTTTGATGTGTTTGTTCAGTGCACCTACAGTTGATGCTCCTACATCAGAATACAACAGTGCACCTGCATCAGGAAACAACAAGAACACAACGGTGCACCTGCATCAAGTGCACCGGCATTGGAAACTGACAACTATGCATGAAGAACTCTCAAACCATCAAGATGCACCTACACTTCATGGATGACGTTATGCTTAATCACAAGGCACATGCAACTTGCAAATTTTGGCGCCTACCATAGAAGACTAGCTTTGAAGAGTCACTCACTTAGGGACACATGGCCATCCATTATTGGACCTCCATTTGTGTTTGAGTGTGAGATTCAATTTGCTTTTTGGGAGGTTCAGAAAAGTAACCATGGTTAAAGCTCTCAAGTTAACTTGATCACCAAGGAATGCACCTTTTTGAAGGCTAAGGACCCTCACTTCTCATTTGAAGACACACCTCAAGTTACACTTCAAGATATCAACAAGATACTTGTAGAATTAGTTTCAGATAGTTTTTATGTTGTAAGGAAGGTAAGGAAGGAATTGATAACTTCTTTCTTCACTTCTACATAGTGCTAGCTAAGTGCAGTGAAGTCAGTGCATCTGCATTGCTTGGAAATTCATGCAAAATATCTTCAACCCGTGTAACCTTTACCTTGTTGTCCTCTTTTGTTGTGATTGCACTTATATAAATATGATCTTTTCAGTTTATATATGCCTTGCAATGTCTAACATGAGCTAAACTCATTTGTTTGGGATGTTTTAAGCTTATAATGATCTTTGAGCAAGTTATTGTGTTCATATGTGGTGTGTGCATTTTAGTTCTTGTGTAATACTTCTTTCAACACTTATTTTGAGGTTGATCGCTTAGAATAAGTAGATTTGTAAAAGCAGACATGGTTTACAATTAAGAACTCAAGAACTAATAAGGGTAAGTGTTTTAATAAAATCTTTGTTAACTTGTTTTAATAAAACTTTGTTAAATCCATGCTAAGTCCTAGACATAGGACATCATAGTCCTTAGGGTGATACAGTGGGTACTTAAAAGACAGGAGTGAACTTATTTAGCATGCTTAGACATAAGAAGCTTGTAATGAAACTCTAAAGAAAGTGACGGAAAAACACAATTCTAATGCAGCTGCATTCAGTGCATCTGCACCACATATAAACACAAAACTCTTAAAAGTGACTTATTTGGTAAGAACATCCAAATTATCATTCTCCAACTGATTTCATACATGTTTTATAACTTGTTTACATTCTAGTTGCATACCACCATCCACCATTTGTTAGTAGTTTACTCTGCAGTACTAATCTCTCTATATATTTAACCATAAAGAATTAATCCAATCTCTGTGGGTATGATCTCATATTCTCTATATTACTTGTTGTAGACCTTGTACACTTACACATTACTTTTTCTCACACCAATAGCCAACGGCAGTTAGGTACAAATCAAATACAAATAAAATTAATGATTTATCGGTAAGATTATATCCCCGTACGTATTGCTATGGGTAAGAAATTCTAGTATATTTAATAATGAAAGGAATCGGGGGAAATCCGAATTTTACTTTGGTCAAAAAGAGTGGAGTTACTACAAATAATAATTGAGAATTATTGGAGAATAATACAAGTCCCATAGTAATAAATGGAACGTTTATGACTAGCTATTCTAACGGCAGAAAATCTGAATTGGGAGATAAATTGAGACTTGAAAGGTTAGTTCCGGGGATGGTTCCTACTTGGATGGTGGGGATGCTGACTCGTTAGGAAGTGGACAAGAAGAGTGCACACTAACAATTAGGTGATTATTTTATTTTTGGTTTGTTGAAAGATAAGTGTGGATCGTTATCTCATCACTTATAATGGAAATCATAAATCATAAATAAATGAAGAAGCAAGTGAATTGAGTTTATTTATAAGAATACTAAAATAGGCAGCTACAGCAAGAATGAGGAATGATCTGGTTGCTTCCACGTAACTCTGTTGCTGGTCATCTATGTGTTATTTGCGGTGGTGGTATATAAGTTCTTTTTTACATGAAAGAACTATTTTCACACAAGGGTATCAAATCAAATAACACATAGATGACCTAAACTCCTTTTGGAATTCCTAATCTCTCTCTCTCTCTCTCTCTCTCTCTCTCTCTCTCTCTCTCTCTCTCTCTCTCTCTCTCTCTCTCTCTCTCTCTCTCTCTCTCTCTCTCTCTCTCTCTCTCTCTCTCTCTCTCTCTCTCTCTCTCTCTCTCTCTCTCTCTCTCCCTCCCTCCCCATCACCCAACTCCAGAATTTCTTTCGCCAGTTGATGAAGCTCATGCCCCTGATAAGTACGGGTTCTAAAAAGATCGACGACTTCTGAAGAATCAACCTCAATTATCAAGTTCACGACACCCTTCTCACGAGCCAACTTGATTCCGTGGTAGATCCCCTTCAACTCTGCTTCAATTACGCTGCAAGGGTTTAGCTGATTCATATACGCAAGGCTAAAATCACCACTCGGCATTCGCAGGACACCACCGCAACCAGAGAGATTGCCATTATTGCTCACCGCGCCATCACAATTGAGGATCTAGTAGCTAGAATGATTGGAAGCACCGCTAGAGCTCCCCATTTCAGGATTTGGAGGTAATTGGGGTTTCTGTTTCTATTTCCCTTAAACTAGCCCTAAGAGAGATGCTTAATCTTATTAACTACATTGGGAATATCAGCCACCAACCCTTGAAAGAACCCACATAGTAGCCATCCAAAACATAAACTCCAACTTATTCTTCCTGTTGGTGACTTGCCTACCGTATGCCCAAAAAGTGTTGAATTCCCTCGAAGTCTATATATACGTGCACCAGAGTCATCACATTTATCACATAAAGGGCGCTTAACATTGATAATGTCCACATTCCTTCTAACTAAATTATTCTTGTTTGGCAACCTGTCCAAGAATAAACGCCAGGAAAATAACTACTTTGGATGGCACAACAACTTTCCCAACAATAGAGAGAACATCTGTTATATCACTACTCAATGGGGTACTATATCACAAATGAAACCCAGTTTATTTAAATGAATAAAAGAAGACTTAAATATATGTCTAGTCCCTACAAATATGTAGTTTATTAAGTGTAAAAATAAAATTTGGATTACCACTCTCCAAGATCAAAATACTTTTTAGTTCCCTGTCGTTAGTCTTCATCCAAAATAGGTGACGTCAACACCACATGTCAATATCTTATTAGATGATGGTACCACGTGGCACTGACATCAAATGTTAGCACTAATATGGATGACGGTCATGTGGCTGGGAGGAAATACAAAACAAAACATAATTGCAGGGGCGAAAAGCCACTAGTGCAAATTTGACGTTAGAAAAGCCCCATTTAGTATCGGTTGTTTGAACACCCGATGCTAAATGTAGATCGAGGCGGTGGCAATTTTGCAATTAAATGGAAGTTCTTTGTTTTTGCGCCTACATTTAGCATCCGTTGTTTAAACAACCGATGTTAAAAGTATGTGCGTCAGACGTTTAGCATCGGTTATTTAAACAACCGATGTTAAAGGTCTATCCCAAACACATATAGTTTCGGGTTTTTAATCACCCGATGCTAAAAGTGTTGTTTTATTTTTTTCCCAGTTTATCCATCCAATACACTTCAGTACTCTCTGAAATCTCTCACTCTGTCAACACGCTCTAACTCTCTCACTCTCTGAACCTCCATCTTCCTCGCCGTCATCGTTGCCTTCATATTCCTCTCTAAACGTACGTACGCTTTCTCTCTCTCACTCTCTAAACCTCCATCTTCTGTCGTCGTCGCCGTCTTCGAAACCCTAAGTTTTCAACTTCGAAATCCAAAGAAATCTTAGGTAAGCATCTCTGAAAATCAGTGTTTTTGTTTTCGTTTTTCTTGTTTAACAGCGAAAATCACTAATTCGTTTTGACTTCCAGGTTGAAGATCATTGTGTGGTATCAGAAACCTCATTCCACTGCCACTATGAAGTCTTCTCTGCCATTCCAGAATGGCCTCCTTCTCAGCACAGCCTTCGCGAAGTCTTCTCCGCTGCACCTAGTTCGTATTCTTCCGCGGTTTTGATTTATTGCTTCTATTTTGTTCTGAAACCCTAATTTTTCATTTTGTACGAATCGATTTTAACTTAAATATTCAACTACCTTGCTTGTTTCTCATATTCAGAAAAAGACAAGGCCCATCGCTGACTATATCGTTAGGGTTCAGAGAAATGTTAATGCGCACATGAGAGGAATATTTGGTTGATTGGTTTAGTAGAAGTTGCTGACGAGTATAAGCTTCTTCCCGTTAGACTTCATTTATCTGTTTCCTACATCGATGGATTCCTTTCTTTTAACTATCTCACTAAATCTAAGCATCAATTGCTCATATGTTTCCTCCATGCTCATTGCAAAAAATAACCGAAGCTATTTTCATATATTTATAGGGACCAAAAAATTCATATATTTATAGTGCAAATAATCGAAGCTAGCAAAAAGTTCATATATTTATAGGGACCAAAATAAAAAACGTAAAAACGTTAATTTTGTTTCCAACTTTAACTATTGCATTCGCAAGTCTATCATCGCTTTAGAACAATGAAATTTGTGTCTATTTTCTTCCTTCTTTCCTTGAAAAGTTTTATATTACGAATGTGTCTTTCTCATATTCATATGTAGCTTAAATATATTTTTCATTCCTAGAAATATAAAAGTTTTTGTCTTGCACCTCTGTAAAAATACTTTTTTCTTCATGTCAAAAATAATACTTTTTTTATTATTTTGTGTTCCTACAGTATAAAAGTTTTTGCTTTCGATTCTTGTTTTGTTTAAGTCCATATTATTCATGAACTCATAGAGTTTGTCTTCATTGAAATGACGAACAGACGAAGGCTGATAGTTACTAGTATGAACAGAAAAAATTGTTGATTGGGACTAACCAATGAATAAAATAAAATAATAAATAAACAATCTCCGCATGGTAGGGAGATTTTGTGAACCACGTCGTTTATTGAGTGGAGTATCTCTTTTCTTCGTCATTTTCCAATCTTCGGAATTATTAGATATAAAACGAATGAGAGTGACTTGACAAGATCATTATGGCCTAAAAATGAAGAAACCACATTAACAAGATGTCATCATCTCCATGATTATTGTCCAAAAATCATCTCCATAATTGAAACTCGCTATGTTTAGCATGCCAGGCCAACTCTTTATAGAGAAAGAAGTTAAAAGTCTTCTGTAATTTCTTTGGACGAATTCACTAGTGCAGAAAAGGGATTTAAAGTCGAGCAAATTGGACATTTAAAGTCGGGCGCGAACCCCACTTATATTCAAGGGACTTTGTATGTCAGACGATTTAAAGTCAGGCTCCTGCCCGACTTCAAAAGTTGGTTTTTAAGGCGGGTTTTCAGCTGCCTGACTTCAATAACTCGTGTATGTTTCGGACCAACATTAGTGAATAACTTTTAAAGTCGAGCGTTGGTCCGACTTTAATAGTATTTTTAAGTTGTACTTTTAGTCGCCTGACTTTGAAAGTTTTAAATTTTAAAGTCAGGCTTGCAGCCGCCCGACTTTAAAAGGCTTTCTGCTTTTTTTTTTTTGGATTTTAGGTGATTCCCCTGCATATACTAATTTGACTCCAGTAGTGACATCAAATTCATTAAACTTAACATTACACATTCTATATAAAAATTCAAAAATACTAAATTTTGCTCCGAAAGTATCATTAACAAAGTAGAAGTTACTTTAGCAATTCAACATTCATTTGCATATATATGATAGTTATCTCCAAGACAACATATCAAAGCAACAAAAAAACAAACACAACTACGCTTCTATTAAGCTCCAGTATACACAAACATGTATCATTAAAGGCAACTAAACACATAAATGAGATTTGATGCCACTGATTTTGACATTACATAAGTTGTTTTCTTCGTTCTTCCTTTGAAGTTGGTTTACGCTCCGCATACAACTTTATAAAGAACTCGGCCCAAACTTGTCGAACATGCTTCAACTCTTCAAGTGTGAACGAACAACTTGAATTAAACATCTACAAGAATAAAAGTTGAATAAGAATCACGTGGTTAACCTAATACGTACATACAACATATTATCCTAAAAGTTGAAAAATTCAATTACCTTCCTCCAATTATTAGTAATAGTTGCGGAGACAATGGTCATCATATTAATCATCACATAATGGCCACAAGTATAACCATCTTTTTGTTTCGCTCCCTATAAATGAATAACAAACATGTAAATTGAATATAATTTAAATAACAAGTATAAAATGGCTAAAATGTGATACTATTGCTATTATTCATTCTAAAGGGAAACAAATCTAGCACTCTTCTTCTCTATGTTGCTGATTCTTTTGGTTGGTTTTGAACCTATAGATAAAGAGAGGATATACATATTCACCTTTCTTTCAGAAGTTTAAAAAAAATAACAAGTATAAAATGCAAATAATATGAATGTATTTAATACTTACTTTAAGTGTCACCCATTGAGGTTTTGGTTTTATAATACCCTTCAACCTGTTATATCCATCCATGGCTCTGTGTGGCAACATCATAAGTACTAACTTATAAGTCTAAAGCATATTAAATCACAAAATTGTGACAAAAAAAATTTCATAAAAGAAAACCTACTTCTCAACTGTTTTAACCAGGGCCTCGTTTGGAGGGAGATGAAGCGAACACATCCAAACAACCGTATTAACAACAGGATAGACGACAAACAAATGCCAATGTTTGCTGCAGAAGTGGACAATAATAATTAAATTATAATCAGACAAAGAATTGAAACACTATAAATTTAGACAGCTGATACTTTACTTGGACAAATATGGTGCTAGAAAACATGTTTTGTTCTGGTCATATAGCTTATTTTGGATATATGTTTGGATGGTCTCTTGTTTGCAGTTAATTCCACCAGAAATTTTGTATGGATCTAAGAATCCATACACATCACTAATTTCCCTTGCTATACATTCACGATGCAAGTACCTAAAATATTGAAAACAATTTATCCAATATTTATAACTGAAATATTTAGGAATAAGTTTTACAAATAACTAATATATACTTACGTGACGTGCAGGAGATGGAGGATCTATTCACTACAAGAAAAACAGGATTTTTCGGCGACCAAAATCCGCCGGAAATTTGGACTTTCCGGCGGATTTTGGGCGCCGGAAAAACCCTCGTCGCAAACGATTTCCGGCGGATAAAAGTCCCTCGCGAAATCCGCCGACCATTTCCGAGGGAAAATCCGCCGAAAAATCCCTCGGAAATTTCCGGCGCCAAATCCGCCGCAAAAGCCATAAAAATCCGCCGGAAGTTGGTTTTTTTTTTTTTAAAAAATAGAATAAATCCGCCGAAAACCGCTCCAAATCCGCCGGAAATTTATTTTCAAAAAAAATAATTAATTAAATCCGCCGGAAAAACCTTAATATCCGCCAGAAATTGTTTATTTAAAAAAAATTTGAATAAATCCGCCGGAAACCCCTCCAAATTCGCCGGAAATTTATTTTCAAAAAAAAATTTAATTAAATCCGCCGAAAATTAAAATATTTTTCAAAAAAATTAAATCTGCCGGAAATAATTAGTATCCGCCGGAAAAACCTTTTTTTTAAAAAAAAAATAAAATTTAATATTAAAAAACTGTTTTAAAAACAGAAAATTAATTTTTTATTAAAAAATGTTTTTTTTAAAAAAATACGAATTAAATATAATTAATTTTTCTATAATTATTATTTTTAAATAATACGAATTAAATAATAATAAATATTATTAAATATTTATAGTAAATAATAATAACATTTATTATTTATAATAATATTTATTAGTAAATAATAAATATTATTTAATAATAAATATTATTTAATACTAAATAATATTAATAAAAATATAATATTTAATAAATTATAAAATAATTTGTTAAATAATATATTATGAATGAAAAAAATTAATAATCAAATTAAAATGACATATTAAATATATGATTAAAAATCAATACCTGGTCGATATAATATCCAAAAAAAGCGTAAACTTAAATATCCCAACAAAGTACGCGAATATTCATATTCAACACAAAATATAACTTAAAAATATCCAAACAACAAAATAACATAAGAGTAAGCTACTGGGGTGGGGGCTGGTGTGGAAGCTGGTCTGAATCCTCGCTCGTGTAATAGCTGGCTGTGGCGTCACCTGAGGCGTCATCAGTAGCTGCAAGAAAAGCACCAATAGAATCGATAGTATTCAAATCGATACTAGAGTTGTATATCTGCTGGGAGTACTGATGATGATCAACCTGCTGGGGTGGGGGTGGATACATCTGCTGCTGAGGTGCATAGTACTGCTGAGGCTGGGGTGGGGGTGGATACATCTGCTGCTGAGGTGGATAGTGCTGCGGGTACTGAGACCATGGCTGAAAGGCACCGCCAAAGTGCTGCTGTGGCGGCGTGTAGGATGGCGCCGCCATATGGGAAGATGATGGCCTGGAGTACTGCTGCTGAGACAGCTGACTCAATAAGTGATTATAACGCTCCTCATTTAGCCTACGTTCCTCCGCTGCTTGTCGTTCCTGCTCCGCCAAGCGTTCCTCAGCTAACTTATTCCGCTCTCGAAGCTCCTGCAATTCTAGTGCACTTTGCTGCTGGCGCTCTTCATACTGACGATGAGCCTGGCTCAACTGCTGGGTCAACTCAGTTACAGCATTCAAATCTCCAGTGGTAGGAACATAAGAGCGGGCAGTACTCCCAACTGATCCAGAACTAGAAAGACTCGGAATATACTTGCTCTGAAAGCAGCCGGTCCGATACCACCAGATCCTACTAAACGATTACTTTTTCTTGGACCAACTGCTTTCTCCCAAATTTCACGAGCCGCTCTAGTCTCCTCCACAGGATCAACTTCCGTGCTCCCACTGCTCTGCTGTTGAGTCTCCCGGTACTCATTAATTCCAACCTCAAAGTTCTCCTGAAAAAATAATACAAACCAAAATAAAATGAATAACTATTAATGAAAAATAATAATAATTTAAAGATAATATTTATAATTGTATATATTATAACTTTTACCTGAACCTCCCTCGCCTGGTCAGTAACAAACTCACCAGTCTCCTCCCGGACATGGAGGTAGGTATACAACTCAGGCAACGTAACTGGCCTCTGGTTCATTGCCTCCTATATAAATAGTGTTATTAGTTAATCAATTACAAAATATATTACTTTAATTTCATTTAAAGTTAAAATAAATAAATTAATTAAATATACAAACAGAAATTCAAATTACAAAATATATTACTTTAATTTCATTTACTTTCAATTTAAAAAATAAATTAACATAAACATTAGTTATTAAATTTATTTTCGTATTACCTTATTGAAATTTATTAAACAAAAAATAAAATTATATTAAAAATATATTACTTTAATTTTGTAATTATATATTAACTAATTTATATATTAATATATTAACAAATTAACTAATTAACTAATTTATATATTAACTAATTATTATAAAGTTTTATATTTAACTATTGAAGAAAATCTAATCTAACTAATAATATATCAAATAACTATCCAATAATATATCAAATATTAAATTGAATATCTAACCGATTGTGAAGAGAAGACTCTGGCTTGATGCTATTTCAAACTCCTTTCAACCGAAATCAAAACGAACCAAACTCAACTCCTAAACAAACAATACAAGAAATAATAACTATACCGTTATTGAAAACACGATAGTAAAACTCAAACAAAGAAAAGAAGAGAGAAATCTATCAAAGAGAGGAAGAAATCATACCTTAGATGGAAGAAATCTATCAAAGAAAGGAAGAGATTTTGTAGAGAGAAGAAGAGAGAAATTTGAGAAGTGAAGAAGTGAAGAAGATGTGAAATGAGAGATGAAATTTCGTGGAAATATATAGAGGGAGAGATGGCAACGGTTGGAATTTCAAAATCCCACAAAAATGGCGTTTCCGGCGGATACTGGTGTTTGTGGCGGATACAGTTTCCGAGGGATAATGGCGTTTGTGGCGGATTTTGACAACGGTGGGAGTTTCCGGCGGATTTAATGTGATTTTAGGCGGATTTGGTCAACAGTGGGAGTTTCCAGCGGATTGACCGTGATTTCCGGCGGATTGGATATTTCCCTCGGAAATTTCACTTTGTGGCGGATTGGATAATTTCCAGCAGATTTTGAATTTGAAATCCCCCCCTTTTTCAAAAATCCGCCGGAAACGGGTTTAGTGGCGGAATTTAATTTTTTTTTAAAATATTCATTTTTAATTCGAAAATATCCGCCGGAAATGCTACAAAATCCGCCGGAAAGTTTCTGTCTAACGTAGATCCGCCGGAAACTCTAAAAAATCCGCCGGAAAGTTTCTGTCCAACCAAATCCGCCGGAAATTCCTTAAATCCGCCGGAAAGTGCTGGACAGTAAAACCAACATCTCTTGTAGTGATTACTAAGTCCGGATCACCAGACTCCTCACGCCTTGCTTCCACGTAGCTCTTTTTCCATTTGCCCTTAAGCATCTTATAGCCACCACGAGAGGATGTGTGGTAGAAGTTATTTTGGGATTGTAGTTGTTTAGCTTTTGCTCTTTTAGTCTGTCACAAATAACAAACCAAATGTTACTAGTATTGACATATTAAATTAACACAAAAAATAAAAACTATAAAAGATCAACTAATTACCTGAAACTTTTCTTCCATAAGACTCTTTACAAACAACTCCCATGTCTCAGTCGTTATACTCCACACCCATCGGACACAAAATCTTCTTCGCTTCATACGTACGACACGACAATGTGTTACCTTCTGGAAGCATGTCTTGCAACAACTCAAGCAACTCGGTGAAACTCTTATCAGTCCATCCATGTATCGCCTTCAGATTGAACAATTTTATCGTCACAGACAACCGTGTGTGTTTTTTACATCCCAAATACAAGGGCTCTTCTTTATCTTTGCATAAAGTATCGAATGCATGTGCTCGCTTAAACGACTCCGGCCCAATATCACGTATCATGTCCTCCATTCGGTCTTCCATATTTGCATCTACGAAATTATCTCTTTTGGACACACTTGGGATATTTAACTTCTCACCATGCCATATCCAAGTTGTATAACCATGACAAATCCCATTAACTAGAAGATGATCTTTTATTGTTTCAACTGGTTGTGGTGTCCGGTTCACACACTTAACACAAGGACAGTCAAAAATTCCACCACTATCTTTGAGGTTTGTTTGAGCAAACTCTAGAAACTCTTCCACCCCGTTCGCATACTCGTCACTCAACTTATTAGTTTGCATCCAACTACGATCCATGGCTACACTAAAAAAAAGTTGTATTTATATACAACTTATAACATGCAAGGAAAGAAATGATTCCAATTTTATTGCAACAAACAAACATAACATATTATTCTTGAATTTAACAAACAGAAATAGTTGCACTAGGAAAAGTTTAACAAGGCAAGAAAATAATTGAAGTATAGAACCATGATAGCTAGATACTTGAAAGGGTTTCGGTACAAGAGAGCGATGGTGAGACTGGAGAGGGTAAGGGCGGAGACCACAACAATATATGAAGTCAACTTTGATAAGGAGCGTGTATTACCTAACCATAAAAAAAAGAAAAAGAAATTGTCAAAATTTCCACAAATTGCCTAAATTTTGTCAAAACCTGTCACAAAAAGCATATTATTCTATTTGAAGAAAAAGGATTGGAATCAAGAATAATATTTCAGGCTGATTGTCATTGTAAATCTTGCTAGTTAACTCTTTTGCTAGATCTCCTAACACAAAGCATAATATTCAACCATAGGAGGAAAAGCCTTGCCCAATCAAGAACATTGGCTACAGACATAAACATCCATCATTCCCCACTACAACAAAACTGGCAACCAGCGGCGGTTATTCTGCGGCGGTTTAGGGTAAACCGCCGCCGCTTATCATTTGGCGGCGGTTTGTGCTGCGGTTAAGTTGACTGCCTCAGTTAGTAAGTAAACGGCAGCGGTTATTTGGTAATCTGCGGCGGTTGGGTTTTTTGGAGTCAAGCGGCGGCGGTTCCGGGCGGATACTGCGGCGGTTGTAAAATTTTCGTCCCAAAAACAACTCTCCCTCCCTTTTTATGTCAAAAAAAAAATTCCCACCCTTTTTTTTACCAAAGCGCTCTTTTTGTTTGTTTTAATAAAACAAATTAAAATGAGAAAAACCCTCGGTTTCTTTTCTTTCATTCACGTCTCTGGAACTCTCAGCAATAGTTCTTCTTCTCTCACAACTCTCAGTTTCGCTCTCTCTGTCTCTGGAACTCTCTCGCCTCCACCACACCCAACCAGGTTCGTCTTCTTCCTCTCTCTCTCTCTCATTCTCTCTTTTTTTAGGGTTTTGAGTTTTAATCCCTTTTGTTTCTTCCTTCGATGAAGAAGGGTTTGCCATTGGAGCTGAAATTGTTGTTTTTCTGTTGTTTTGTTTTGATATTTAATTTAATGTTGGATCTTCTTATTTGTCCTGTAGATGTTTCATTGATGATTGAGAAATCTAACATAATAATTTAAGGGTTTGCCTATGATTGTTGTAATGTTTGTTTTAGGGAAGTGCTCAAAAGGTCTCTTCTAGTTCCGATTTTATTTTGTTCTATGTTATCCTTACCTAATCCTGAAACTTCAGGGACTAAAAATCTGGAAATCGATCTCGTCTCAAAATTTGATTCACCTTTAAATGTGGTGTTGGTGTTGGTAGTCATGATTCACTTGTTTATGTGGTTTTTGTATATGGATTACAGAGTTTTATTTGATTCCATGGTTTAATTCTTGCTGCTTCTATTCTTCCTCTTTCTACCACTTTGCATTCCACCTGTTTGTTTTTTTGTTTCTTTTGGATTTCTTTCTCTTCTCATTTTATTTTTACAACTAATGGTACTTATCTTTGGATGATAACAAAAATCCAAGGCAAACTTAAAAGTCCATTAGTATTAATATGAGTCATTGACATGGCTTAAGGGTTGACCTTTCAAAAGTTATTTGCAAATTTTGCTTATAATTATTGCACCATCGCATGTCTGTACTCACCTACAATCAATGTGACTGCTTCGTAAGTTTTATAACACAAATCTGTTGGCTGAAAAAACATAGACACAATTTAAAGATAAGTTTTACTTATAATTATTTCTCAACTTCTTTGAATAGAGGGATTCTAACAGGCTAACAGCTGTGGTTAATTGATTGGAATCACGACTAATTCACTTATTTGGGTGTTGTTGCAGGAAAGCCTAACTTGGTCATTGCTTGTAACAAAGTATGCTCTTTATTCTTGGCTTTTATGGTTTATTTTTTTGATAGAGTATGCTCTTTGTTTATGGCTATTATGGTTTATTTTTTTTGACAGAGTATATGCTCTTTATTCTTGGCTTTTATGTTTTATTTTTGTGTTTGTTTGTTCATTTTCTTTGTAAAAATGCAAATGTCTCATGTTTGAGTTTGACAATCAAATAATGTGATAGTACATGTCTATTACAATTTGAACCATAAATGAGTGAATGTGTTGTTCTATAATTATGGATCTCTGCACTGCCATCTGTATTTAGCATTTGAATTGAAGGAGGTTGGTGAATTTAGTTATAGAGGAATTGTATAATTAATAAGTGAAGTGCATAAGCTATTTTCTTGTCACTTTAGCCTTTTAAGAAATAAGCATATATATTTCTTGGAGGATCAGCCTATACAGGATAATGCTATTTCTAATCATTAGAAGAATGATGCTACTACACTGAAATTATAGTTATGTTACACTACATGTATTCACGCATGTCGAATCTGATGTGATATTTATAAAACTTATAGAGAACATGAGTAATAGTTTGTTGCTATATATATATATATATATATATATATATTTCTAGGCATTCAATTTTCATCTAGTTTGTTGCTTCTATTCATAGTCTTTATTTTTGTGTAATTTCAGGCTGAAGATTTACGTTCACCTGCTCAAGCATTGCGCTCTTCATCTGCTGGTCATGCACCAACACATCATGGACCAACATCTACTCTTTAGATTTAGGATTTATTATTAACTAGTAATGTTGAAAACATGTTCTTATATATTGGAGAAACTTATACTCCTAAACCCCGTATCTTTTGATATTTTGGGACAACAGTTTTTGATATTATTGTGTTATTTTAGTTTTAAGTATGAATGAATGATCTTTTATTATTTATGTTTATGTAGGTTTATAATTTGATGCATCTTTATTATACTTCATTTTATTTTTTAAATAATTTGAGAAAATGTTGCTACAAATAACAAAACAATTTATTTAAGCCTCTAAAGCTAAAAGTAGTATCCTCCTCAGATTTTGCAGATAGCAGCGGTTCTGAACTGCTGCAAACATCCCAAAACCGCTGCAGATAATCAAAGATACTGGCTTCATAACTACTTTAGCAGCGGCTACAAACCGCTGCAAATATTAAACCGCCGCAAAATGCCTACAAACCGCCGCAGAAATATGGGTATCAACCAACTACCTAGCGACGGGTCAAAACCGTCGCAAATATCTAACCGCCGCCTAAACCGCCGTTATTTACTACTCCCGGCGGTTATTCCAGCGGTTCCAAAAACCGCCGCAAAGTTCCCTCGCAGCGGAGGTAACTGCAGCGGTTTTGGAACCGCTGCGAGGGGTATTTAGCAGCGGTTAAAACCGCCGCAAAATGCTTTTTCAACCGCCGCCGCTTGCCTGTTTTGTTGTAGTGCCCTACGGAATAACATTATGCCTTCATTATAATTTCTTTGAACAACACCACTAGCAGGGAGACAAATACCCACCACCAAAGCAAAAATCAACTCAAGTACATTTTCAGGGCATACATATGACACGACCACCAATCAGAAAAATTAAATCTGGTCTTCAGAGAATTGAAGAGAGAAATCAGAATTGAAGAACGAATCTTGAACTAAAAAGGGCGTGAAACGAATTCAGAGAGCGGAAGGGAGAAAATTGTCTCCTGATACCATATTGAGAGAGAAATCAGAATGATTAAATGTGAAAATATTTCATTGAATGAATCTGAATTGAATTACAGATGGGATGAGCTAAGTATATATGCTTTGCTCTAACAATTTCAGTTAAAAAAAATTCTAACTATCTAATTAACAAACTTGACCCATTATAACTAGAGTTGACTTTACTATAAGCAACTAACTATGGTCAGAAAATTAAAAGGTAAAATTATAATCTGGTTACTCTAACACTACACTCTCGGTTAATAAATGATCCCCATTATACTAGCTTTATATTCCCAACATCTTCATTCAATTGATATCTGAAGACATTTCACATTTTGGCATGCTAATAGTAACTTCCATAATACACATTTCAACCTTCTTGCATACAGCTTAGCAAAGATTTTATACAAGCTTCCAATCAAAGAAATTATTCTATAATCCTTTAGGGCCTGTTTGGAGTTTAAACTAGTTTGGAGTTAATTTAGAGTTTGCCAAGTGGCACTTGATCCTTGTACTTGAGGAGCATAACTTTCTTATATATAAGTACTATTAGAATGAATGAAAAGGCAAAGAAATTAAATCCAATTTTTTTTTCCTTTCTGTTTCCCCTTATCCCTGAAGTTGCTAACATTCAAAGTTAGCAATTCTTCTTGCAATTACTTTGCTAACACAACCACATCAGAATAACGAAAATATATGAGTAAACAACACCCTAACACTTTTGCTAGCTCAATGCTCATAGCAAACCATAAGATACTTTGAAAAGATAATGAAAACCATGTTAAGATCAGGTATATATAAATACGTCTTCATCAGTTCAAGACTTATACACATTCAAAAGCTGAAGCACTAATGGAGATTGGTTGCCTAGCACATGCTAAAAATCACGACCAGCCAATCAAAAACCAAACATTTGGTAACAACAACCTCTCTAGCTACCAGCAACAACTTGAAACAAACAATTTCAATATCAACAATATTGAAATCAAAGCAGCATTTCAACTAATCCTAACAGTTTCCAACATTAAACCAAAATTATACTTAATATCATTTGATGTACAAAATCAAAACTACAAAAACCTAAGAATCTTACCTCAAAATCTCAAAATAGAGAAAGAAGTAGAGCAATAGACGCTGGGAGAGAGAGAGAGAGACGCACAAAGAGAGGCTACAATCCCTTTGCTTCCTCCATTAGAAAAAGAGTCTTCATTGAGAAAAAGAAATTTAGGGTTTTGTTGAGAGTGAGATGAGACTGGGTTTCCAAGAGTGGGATGAGATTGGGTTTTGTTGAGAGTGAGATGAAATCGAAATTTAGAGGAAATCAAGAGTGAGTTTGGTGGAGAGAGCTACTGATGGAGGAGACAGCGATGGAAGCCATGGAAGTTGTTTCTATGTTTGCGTTGCGTGTACGAAGAGAGAGTATTTTTAGGGTTTAGAAAACATTAAACTTATTAAGGCAGACGTAAATTATGCACGACTTAAATTCTTAAATCCTTTTAAAAAAATTAACTTTTTAGTCGGGCAATATTTCGCCTGACTTAAAAAGCTTCGCGCCTAAAAATCTATTTCATCTTAATTACAAGTTTGCCACCACTTCTACCTTTTAAGTCAGGCATTTGAACGCCCGCCTTTAAAAGTCTAATTCTTATCCTGATTTTGCACTAGTGATTTTTATATTTTCTTCCTCTATTTTTCATCTTTTTTTAGTAATGCCTCTTCAAGAACGCCAAGCCTCTTCGTTATAGGTATTGAATTTCGTTAAAGTTAGTTAATATTGTCATAATTGTTTTTCTGTTTCAGCCAAAGGTTCCATTCTATTGATAGATAATGAGTAGAATAAAATATTGGCATAATTGTGTCCGGGATTTCTTAACTACTTTTTAGAATTCGAATTAGTCATTTATGTTTTTTTACCAAATTATCAGTTAGGTTTTAAAACTAAAACATCATTTTACCCTTTATAACGTTTTTTCAATAACTCTGTTACAAAAATGCCTAAATGACAGTTAAAATACTTATTTGGCTTTTTTTAATTCTTATGTGGCAATTTTATTTGCTGAGTCAAAATCCGTATATATCATTTTTTTAATTTTATTTTACTTATATTGAAACAAAAAACAAATTTGTGTTCAATCTTCTTAAAGTAAGCCCAGAAGATAAAGTATGTTGCAATTCCCCTCGAGTGCTAAAACCCAGAAACAAAGATGTGAAAACACCACCAGAGTTGCTAATTAACAAAACCAACTCGAGCAACAAAGTCGATTTTCTACATCTTCAATCAATCTTAATTATCAATCACAGTTCTAGAGCAAAATCGATTTTCCGCATCCCATATCCCTAAATCATGAAACAAAATCGAAACCATAAAAACACTTCATCTTAATCCCCAAAACGATATCAAAATCAAAATCTCTGTTGAAATAGAAACGCTGGGAATGAAATGGAATCACTACTGTGGGACCCTAAAATTTCGTTCAGTTTTTGCTTCAGTTTATTTGCTTGATTTTGATTTCTGCTAAAAGTTTGCATTTGAGACTCTATTTTCACACTTTTGCAAAAGAAAGAATTTTAAAATACATACTAATGATTAATGAATGTTGGAGCAAGATGGGGTATCTGGGCTTCACTAATTAGCATTCATGAAGAAGATGCAGAGTTTTTACATTTTTTTAAATACAATTAATTAAAAAATAAAGAATCAGCAAATATAACTGCCACATAAACATAAATAAAAGAACACCTATGTACCCTAACAACCATGTAATCATTTTCGTAATGGAGTTAAATTGAAATTGTGAAAAAGGTTAACAATGCTTACATTTTGAAACATAAGGGACTAAATTGAAAAAAAAAACCTTAAAGGACTAAATCAAAAAATGAAATTAAGTTAAGGGACATCAGGAGCAATTTTGCCTAAAATATTCTAGAGTAATTAATATATTTTTTTGACCAAATCTGGAGTTATTAATATTAAAAGCCTAAAAAGTAATAAAAAACTAGCATGAAGTAACAATTACAATAAATTTAATACAGAAACATTTTATCATAGTAACATGATGGAATTTCCAACACCACCTAAAATTCTAATGGTTTAAGTGCTGAAATATGTGCTGAAATTTGGCAATCTGCAGTTCCATCCAAGATCCACATATTCAGTTGGAGAATTTTTACTAACGCACTTCCTACTCGTGTATTACTTCTCAAGCGCCGTGTCCTTAATAATGATGAGGCTGCTGTTTTGCTTACAGCATATAGAAGATTTGGCTCTTGTGTGGTGGTGAAACGAGTGTGGGCGAAGGTGGGTGACTGGGTCGGGTTGCAACAATCAAATCATTGTCGATCAATTTCATCATTTTGGGACAGCTTTTTTCGGGAAAAATGTTGCGAATCTAAAATACATTATTTAGTTTGCCACGTGTTGGAGCTTATGGATAGCAAGAAACAACCTCATCTTCAAAGGGGAGGAACCTTGCATTGATTCAATTTTTATTCATATTAAATGTACTTCTTGGCAATGGTTTATTTATGGGAGGGGTAGACATTCAAATTGCTCTCCTGCTTCTTGGTGGCACGATGCCTCTCTTTGTATTAACAACTTGTAATTGTTGTTCTTGAGCATTCCTAGTGCTCCCTTTAATAAATCAATTGCTTATCGGAAAACAAATCTTTAATGCTTGATTCATCATAGTAATTACAATCTACAACAGCAACACCGTTTTATTGTAGAAACAATCTAGTCAAAATTGTGTAACCACAAAAGCCTTCATAACAGATCATGAAACTCTAGTAATCATAAAACTCTAGTAAGGAATAAAAATCTATAATCTATAATAAAATAAAAAAATGATAAATAAATCCTTAAGTGTGTGCATATGCGCCACACTTGAACAACATTTCCAACTGATATCACTTAAAGGGAATGAAGTCAAGCTCTTGGAGCTGCAAGGAAACATTTTATATTTTTCCTTAAGGCTCTATTTGGGGTGGTTTTTTGTTTTTAGTTTTGAAATTTCCATAAATCAATACTAGTTTCTGGTTTGAGCTTTAAAAAGTTCCAAAACCATAACCAAATTCGGTTGCTATTTAATAAATTTTCAAAAGTCAAAATTACTTTCAAACATAATATTGATTTTTTTTTGACAAATTCAAACATAATATTGATGGTGGTAGTCAAAGTGGTAATTGGTGGAAGTCAGATATATAATTGATGATCAGAGGTGGATAAAACAAAAACAAAAAAAAAATTATAAAACCTATTTTTTTGGTTTTGAGTATTGATGGAAAACTATTTTGAAATTAAGAAAAAAAAATCAACTCACCTATTTTACTTGAACATGTTTTGGTTTTGAAATTGTCTTTCAAAACCAAAAACCAAAAAACTTGCAATCACCACGAACGGGACCTAAGATTTTCCATGTTTGAATATATTATAAGGAACTTGCTAACTAAAAGAATAGCAGTAACACTAAAATGGACACTAACTTATATAGCTCTCCATGTTTATAAACACTACCGCAAAAAGCATATTTAGCGAGAATTGGACGAGTCTTTCAACTTTCGGTTCGTGTACTAAAAACAAAGATGGGAAGATTATGTATTTGCAACTGATATGGATTGTGCTGCTCCCTTTTTTGCTCCCTTTTTTGGCCATGCGTGTCAATTAACACGAACCAAAGGTTGGAAAGAGTCGTCCAATTGTTACTGGAAATTTTACTGCGATTGCCTTGCATCCTCAATTTGATGTAGATAAGTATTTCTCCCGGGAGCACAACTTGAATACCCTACGATCCACTTTCTTCTCCTTACTTATAGCCACATCAAATTGATGTAGCCCCTAAAATCGCACCATCAAATTGTTACTAAAAGAATGGGAACGAAGCTACATGTGAATTTGAGGATGCATAATACTTGCTTATTTTAGGGGCCACATGTTGCGATTGCCCTGCAGCCACAAACAGACATTCATCCAATGTTTTTAGAAAAACCTATTAAAAAAATTTAACCTTTAAAGTCGTGCTACATCTTTGCCTGACTTCGAATATTTTTCATAGTAACGTTTTAAGTCAAGCACCATTGTGTCCGACTTAAAAGGTTGCGCTTCAGACAATATTTTTATTATAATTACAAGTTTGCCACCGTGTCTATGTTTTAAGTCAAACATTTGAACGCCCGACTTTAAAAGCCCAATTCTTATCCTGATTTTGCACTAGTGATTTAATCAAACATGTTGCACAAACTCACCTCATGAAATATTAACACTTGAATTTATAATTCCATCACATAGTTAAGCTAGCTACAGGAGAAGAATACACAACGAGAAAGCTACTCAGATACCATAACTGCAAAACTGTGAAGGAATTACCACATTACAAATCCAATTACAATAAAAAGTAGTGGGGTTAGTGATGAAGAGTTTAAGTAGTTTGCATCAGATCAAAGGTGGCTCAAATCCTAAAGCCACCGGTATACCCAAAAATATAAAAAAGAACTAATCAAAATACCTCCCAATAAAATATAATGCAATTTACTTGATCCTTATAATCTAGAGTAATATATACTCTGAAAGAAGGTTCCTAGCCAGATCAATTTCTTTTTTATTTGTTAATAAAAGAAGTATAGTTTCAACTTTCAACGCATGGATTCTGCTAAAATTACTTACCGCGGTCATTTATTAGTCACACAATACAATTAAATTAATAGACAAATTAGTGGCCATAACCTGATTGCCGCTATTTGATTGTCACTAAATATGCTTTTTGCGGTAGTGTTTCATTTTGTAGAGACTAAATTTAGCTAGTAAAAAAATAATAATTGCATTGGTCACATTTATGTTAGAACAAGGTATACTCAAACAATTTCATCAAATTTTGTTCTTCTCATATCCAAATTTTGTAATAGCTCATTCAAAAAGTATTAATTAGAAACAAACAAGCAAGCATCAAAAGATAATTTACCAGAGAACCACTATAATACCATCAACTAGGTAGTCCATCTAATAAGAATGTATCCATATAAGTAAATGCTCATTAACTCTAATATGAGATAGTAAATATTACTTAAAGAATGAGAAAGATATTAAACACCAAGAACTAATAAGTATTTTTAAAACTAAATTTAATTTTGGTTCTTCAAATAGCAATAGCAATTAGCAAAAGCAAATAAGTCATGAAAGGCGTTATTGATATTCAATAGCCCATCTAGTTATTGAAAGGCGGGAATCATTTGAGCGCGCAGTAACTCGCAATTTATACATTCATTCACTCTAGATATATATGAATATGTTTCCAATACAAAAAACAATTACTTTTGCATATAGTGAAAAACCGTCACTAAATGTCCAATATTCGTGGGTAAAAGTAACTTTGACATTTTCCCACGCCCACTTTTTTCGAAGAGAATGTAAGACATCTAACCCCCCTTTTATTTCTGTGGGTTAAGATTGTCCCTATCACCAAATACTTTTATCTACGGTTTTTCATTGTCACTATATACTTCACATATCATCAAATTTTAACTTCTACCTACGGTTTTGTCCATCACTAAAGGGTCATTTTATGGCCATTATATCATAGAACTTTTCGCGACAATCGTAGTGGCGATCTTATTGCTGCTAAATGGTCTTTCTGAATTTGCAAAATGCATCTTCTTAGTAGCCTTCGGTATTGCTAGTAATTTTTTTTATAAATTGACGGTAAAAATAGGACATTTTAGCCATAAAATAATTAATAGACTATAAATATTTTAAATAAATAATTTGTAATCAATTCTAAAAAGTCAGATATATTTCATTAACTTCTTAATAATTAACTAACATTTATAAAGTGAGTGATATACAATAAGTACACTGTTTTTTGACCAAATACAATAAGGCAATTTTGACCATATTTCTTGCTGCTTCAGTTTCCTACTAAATACAATAAGGCAATGTGAAAAAGTTAAGACACTTAATTCTACATCTTCTTCAATGCAATCACGCTCGTCCCTTAGCAATTGAAGTTCTGCAGACACTACATGACTCATTTACTCGACCTTTCGTAAATGGATACTTTAAAATGTTCTTCCAGTCATCTAGTTCCTCTGCTCATAAGATAAGGTACAACAGGTAATGCCCAAGTGTAACAGTAGCTAGGAAAATATGATGAAAAATCATCTCAACTGGGTTATTAGGTTCTTCGCGCAAAACAACCACATTCGTGGTGGTGATTGGTCTTCGAGGGCCATTACAGAATCCATAAATTGCTATTTTCCAAAAATTTAAGCTTTTAAAAATATGGATTCTGTAATGGCCTTCGAAGACCAATCACCACCCACGGATGTGGTTGCTTTGCGTGAAGAACCTAATAACCCAGTTGAGGTGTTATATATATAGAACCCAGATGTGTTTTGCGAAAAGCTTCAGTAAATGTTACTATGTTAGAAGTCCTAAATCAACAACCGTCGTGTTTGCTACATAAATAATAAGATCTTCAAACAAATCACAACTCACAATAAAATTTACGCCAAAGTGTGTGGGCCAATGTCAATGACACAGTCCCTAGAGCAGTTCTGCAGAGACACTGTAATTACAATTTGGCACTACCATGTGGGGAAGGTAGTTGGCCCAAATTATAAGGTTAATAAAAGTTAGAAAAAATGAATAATGTTGATTCTGCAGACATACCTTTGGTGCATATACTGAATAATCATGTATTAAAAAATAAATACACTGGAAAGTTAAGTCTAACACTTACCCTGCTCCAACTATAAGTGGCAGGTTTTGCTCTAACCTGGAAAGTGTTCATTGGAGCTGATTTTCAAGAAGCATTTATCAACTGGCTTCAACAAGGAACCCGACATTGATAAATATGAATATCAGATTTCCAGAAAAACCAAGTTTCATTATAAAATAACGGTGCCTTTACATCGCTTATTTTGAGAAGCGGTAATATAGGTGTCGTCTTTTAAAGCAATTGTTCAGAACAACTTTGTCATCGGTGTCTGCGTGAGGGGCTTAATTTTTTAGAGAAATTATATAACAGCGCTTTATTACAAAAGCGTTGTCATAGATCTAATCCTGTACAGCATTTTTCGAAAAAAAACCCATATATCCTAGTAGTTGCCTTCCCATGTATGTATCAACTAAGAGGAGATTTAATTTAAGAGGGTGAGATGCGAAAATCTGGAATAGATGGTTCGTTTGGATTAAAAGGTAGTTATTTAAATATAAAAAAAAGGTAGTTATTTATCTTCTTATGATTTTTTTTTGGTATCGGACTCTCGCGGGCGAACCACGCAGTATCCCAACGCTGTCAACGAATGACTAATCTGCGCTCGCTACTTGGGGCTCTTAATCATTTCGCTGGCCAACACCCTATTTGACGTAGGCGTGAATCGAACCCGGGAGCAAACCGGATCGACCCCCACCACGTCCCAGCAGGAGCCTTCTTATGATTTGATCTATGGCAGTAATACACGCTCCATATATATATATATATATATATATATATATATATATATATATGTATGATGTGTAACAAGTGAGATGAGTTTTAATATGAGAGGGTGAGAAGAGCAAATCTGAACCGTATAAAAATACATGGATGGTTGTGATCAAAAGGTAGGGGGTTACTACTCACGATTTTATCTATGGCCATGATTAGTTCTCTTATTCTCTCATTATGAAAATCCTCTCGTAATATGTATATATATACACACACAGACGATACTAGTCAAAACTAAAGTAAGGAGAAGAACATGAGAATGAATATAATCAAATTCAAAATTACATAAGTTATTTTTATCCATTACCATGGGACTTTTACTTGATTTAATTATATTTAAAAGGAACACTTAAATATTAAACTTCAATGAAATTGGGTATAATTCTGTAAAACAAATATTAAGTATCATCTTATTTATAGAAAAATGTTAATTAAGGCCGTTAGATTCTTTTTTATGAAGAGAACTGAGGCCGCAATATCTTAAGATGAAGAAAAATGATTTTATCTGATAATTTTATCTCATATATCTTGTTTAAATGAATGATAAATAAAGTTACCTTTTCCGGCGGAATGATCTCCTCCACCAAGAAAGCGCCTTTGCTTTCTTCCGTTCCTCCTTGACCAAATGTTGTAAAAACAGACAAGAAGAAAAAGAATAAAGGCTGCTTTTTATATGACAAATTGCGGCAGATGAAATTCGGGGCGATGGTGGAGACCGGCATGCAGGAGAGGAACTTTTGGGTGATCCATTATTGTTATCTACCCTCTATCTGCGCAGGATGTATAACGATGATCTGAAGTTTACATAGTGGAGTAGTTAAGCGGAAATACTTTCCTTTTATAAGGAAAAACATGTACCTTACACCTAAATATAGCCTAAGTTTGTTCAAAATATCTTGTGAATGTTTCAATTTTTTACGAGTCGTCCGGAGAAAAATACGGCGGGATAATTGCGGTTAATTTGTTGAGCCAAAAAAATAGGAAAGAATCAAGTCATGAAATGTGCAGAGACTTTTCATAGGAAACGGGCTCTCCACGATAGATTCGACAAATTCTTCTATTGGTGTATATACCATATATTTAAAGTTTAAAAAAACCAGTTAGATTATGACAATTAGAAAATTTAAATTGTATTTTTTCTCTCAACTCTCTCTCTCTCTCTCTCACTCTAGGAATTCTTACATAGGTGTGTATCCTAACATTTAATGCTAAAAACAATCAATAAAATTCTTACATAGGTTCACACCTATCATTAATTACTTAGAAACCATCAATTACATAATTACAATCAATTAAATCAAATTAAAATTGTTAGTATTTAAAACAAGAGAAAAGAATGGAGTCGATGAGCATTTTAAAATTAGATGGGTCCTACTTGTCTTTGTATCTAATTAGAGAAGTTAATTGTTGTGCTGGTGTCATGACATCTATAGGTTGTGATCAGAATGTTATCTTGTGTTTGTTTGAGGTTCCACCAACTTTTGTAAAACCCTTGTGGTTAGCTGATGTTTTTCGAGTTGCTACTCCTAGAGTTATCTCCATGTAATCTTTTTTGAGCTTTTTAGCCCTCATTAATACCAAAAAAATATGATGGGTCCTTCAGGGCCGTACCAACACTAAATGAGGCATTGTTACGGTCAGTTTCTCTTGTCGAGAAAGGACCGAACGTGTGTCTGTGTGTGTTGAGAGTTTGGATTGAGAGAATGAAAGTTGGGATCCGTTTATTGGCCTCAGTGGGTGGTATTTATATTACACGGTACATAAATGCTAATTAATACATAATTATGGCCGAGTTGACCGTTACAGACAGGGGAGGGAAATCAGAGATATTTCCCCTCTGATTGCGCCTCATTCCTTTTTGTGGGAAGACGCGGCTTGACTTTGGGGACCGCCTGGTTTCTCTCTGGGCTAAGCCCTTCAAGAACCGAGTGGATGCGTAAGCTGGGTAATCTTGGCCGGAACAGGCCTAAAGCAAACTTCAAAACAAAACATTTTATACCTATAGGAAATTATTAAATTTGTTATATTTTTATTTAAATTTATTTTTCAAGCTTTTTGAAATGCAAAATAATTTATTAAATTATTGTAATCAATTTCTTTTAACATCTCTTTTTTAATTGACACTAAAGCCAATTTTTTTTTGTTGAGACATTGTTGATTTCGAATAAAATTTTATTAATTTTAGTTTTGAAAAATTTCTTTCTGACATCAACATCAACACTCTGCCATAAATCAATAGCACCTCTGGCCAGAACATCTCACAATATGAAGCCAATTCCACAAAATTTGGTGGGCTTCTCTACGTTCTTGAGTTTCCAAAATCAGATTATAGGCCGACTTCATTATAGCATTGCGATAAAGAAGATTGGTGGGCCTCTCTACGTTTTTGAACACGGATGCATTTTTAGACCATATTTTTAAGAAGTATTGGTCGGGTACTTTCAAAATACCTTTAATATTATATTCTATATACATTAATTCAAACCAACCAATCATAAGATAAATTAAGAAAATCAAACATAGAAAATCATTAATTCAAATAATTGTGAATATCATGTACAATAAAGAACAAAGGAGAAAATGAATTTATCATTGCGCTAGACTCCAACGTGTGTATAACACTAAGTTTAGGTTCGATTCTCCCCCGCCAATCACTCTATATTGAATGCAATAGGATGACCGGCGAATCCCATTCAGGATACAATGGAGTTCATTGACATGGTTTGCAAACCCCACACCAAGCGTATCATCAACAGTATTTTACAGAATAATAGTTCGCTAACTTCAATTTGTGCATAAGAGAAGAAAGAGAATGATTTGGAATGGTGAATTTTGTATAGTTTGTCTTAGAGATATGATCATTCTATATGTGTATCTTTTCTACTTGTAAAGTTGCTCTATCTCTCTCTCTCTCTCTCTCTCTCTCTCTCTATATATATATATATATAACCTCATACCATTTAATGAAGATAGGTGTCTCTTCACTACAAATGTTCATGAAAGAACACAACCACTAGTGAAAGCCACCAAAGGACACGCCATTTGAACAAGAAATATTGTGTTATCTCTTTCGCTGAAGTGTTATTAAATTCCTATTATTTTGGAAATCCCCCACAATCCCCGACCATTTTCAAAATAAATCCAAATCCCATTATTCTGGAAATCACATTCTTTCGGCTAGATTATCTTACGATTTGAACCTTTACTTAGTAGGTCAATGTTTCGCTCATCCCCGAATAGATTGGTAGACAAACTTTAAACCAATTATTCATTAGAACAAGCTTCAATTAACTTACACATGAGATCGCATACCATTGAGTAGATTGTAACGTGACACATTTGTTAAGGCCTTGTGTCATGCATCCTTTTCATGAGAGCTTTAAGAGTCAAGCCCTTAATCTACAAGAAGCGGCCCCATTTCACTCTAGACTCTATCGGGCACTCCCGTAATAAGCACTTCAGCACATATATAGACCAATTCATAACATTTGGTGAAGATAAGTATCTCTTCACTACAAATGTTTATGAAAGAAAACAACTACTAGTGAAAGCCATGCTTTAAGGAAATGTAAGTACCAACTTGCATTGAACTAACTACTTCTCTTATGTCATGCTTTATGGCCACCCTTGTAAGTCCCGCCTTCATAATATATACATATATATATATATATATATATATATATATATATATATATTTTGTTAAGTAAATGGGGATACTTTGAGGCATGGTTATAGCAATAATGTTAAGTCCACCAGGTAGAGTTGTTGAGCGAAAAGTAGAATTCCTATGAGAACTTGCTAACCCCTCAATCCAATACAGGCTAGACCTTTCCCCACAGTATATATGCACCATATCCGATCCAACTGGTTTATTTCTAGGTGGAGTAACGACAATAGCCTGCAAGGCCAAGAGTTTTAATAGACATTTCGACAAAAAACACTGCTAAATGAGTTAATACTCCACCACGGAATTAACCAGTTGGAATATCCTTCATTTAGCAGTGTTTTTTGTCGAAATGTCTATTAAAACTCTTGGCCTTGCAGGCTATTGTCGATACTCCACCAGGGAATAAACCAGTTGGACTGGATATGTTGCATGTATACTGTAGGTCTAGCCTGTATTGGATTGAGGGTTTAGCAATTGTTGATTCTTGAACAAATACATGAACAGTATATATTCCACCGCGAATCGATGTTAAAGCGAAGAGCCATGCTATATACCGGCCAAATATTTGCAAAGGCTTTAATAATGTTGATGTGAAAGACTATTTGGTTTTCCAGTACTATCCGAAGGACATATTTTAGTTGAACTAAGATATATGTCCTTCGGGCAACCGACAAACCAAATAGTCTTTGGCATCAACATTAAGAAAGAGCCTTTGAAAATATATGGCCAGTACATAGCATGTTTCCTTTTATAAGGGAAATTGTGTTCAGTACTTCTAAAAATAGGCTAAGCTAGTTCCAAAAGTCTTGTGAATGTTTCGAACTTTTATGAGTCATCCGGAGCAAAATACAGCGTGAAAATTGGTATGTTGAAAGAATGGCATACCACTCATTTTGTTTTGAATCTAGAGTCAACATAGATTACAGTTTAATTTGTTGAGCCAAAAAAATTGAAAATAATCAAGCCATGAATTGTGTGTAGAATTTTCCATATAAAATGCTCTCGATGTGGACCACGACCGATCTAAGAAATTCTTGTATAGGTGTACACCAAACATTTAAAGTTTAAAAACAACCAATTATATTACTGACAATTAGAAAAAT